>VXBW01003242.1:809592-874878 GCA_013400375.1 Thinocorus orbignyianus | reverse complement strand
TTTCCAGACTGGAAATGGCCCTCAAAGAATGAGAGAGCTGTTTGAATGAGGATCTGTCTGAGCTAATGAGTTCTGTTACACCTGAGCTGGCTGTGTGCCTGAGCCCTGGAAGCGAGAGGTGAGTGCACACATACCTGTTGCTTGTAACAGGAAGGATTTTTTTCCTTTGTAGCATTGAGAACATGTATACTCAGGCCCCTCCTGGCCCCTCCTTGCTGCGCTGGTGTACAAGGCAGAGCACACCACCACTGTGTCTGTTCTTCTCGCTTGCCAAGCAAGAGAGAAGTTGTGCCTGGGCTAGCATAGTGTCTAGTTTCTTCACAACCTGGGTAAACCATCTGCCAAAAAAAAAAAAAAAAAAAAAGAAAAAAAAACTGTTTTCATNCAAAACAAATTGTTTGCATAGCTGTTGCCCTAATAAAACCATCTTTTTTTAAGCGTGGTTCCATGTTAAAGCAAGGACAGCTGATGCCTTTATAAAAAAAAAATAAAATCTTGGATTGCACTGTTCTTTGTTCTTTATTGTGTTCAATGCAAGTAGGTCCCAAACATAAGCTCTGTCTTTTGTCCTCAAGAATATACTTGCCCCAGAGAAACTTGCTGCCCTGGGTGTCAGCCGTTCCCACTGCTGTCCTACCCCAACGGAGGGGTTTGGCGGCTGAGGTGTAGCAGATCAGGTCTGTAGCAAATCAGATTTGCCACTAAATCGGGTCATGCTTTAGTATAAGTTGTTTAGAATTTTAGCATTGATGTATAGGGCACGATAACTGGTTTGATAGCCTTTCTGTCACTGTTCTGTAGAGCAGTTTTCTGAATCTGCCCANTTTCCAGACTGGAAATGGCCCTCAAAGAATGAGAGAGCTGTTTGAATGAGGATCTGTCTGAGCTAATGAGTTCTGTTACACCTGAGCTGGCTGTGTGCCTGAGCCCTGGAAGCGAGAGGTGAGTGCACACATACCTGTTGCTTGTAACAGGAAGGATTTTTTTCCTTTGTAGCATTGAGAANAACGGAGGGGTTTGGCGGCTGAGGTGTAGCAGATCAGGTCTGTAGCAAATCAGATTTGCCACTAAATCGGGTCATGCTTTAGTATAAGTTGTTTAGAATTTTAGCATTGATGTATAGGGCACGATAACTGGTTTGATAGCCTTTCTGTCACTGTTCTGTAGAGCAGTTTTCTGAATCTGCCCAGACACTACTGCGTGAAGACTGAATGCTTTGGTTGTTGCTAGATCGTGGGGATGCTTATCATATTGTGCATGCACTGGAGTAATCTCAGTGGTTCCGGTCTTGAAGGCTTGGCCTTTCTTTTACCGTTGCAAAACTTGCTTTCAGTCCTTGACAGATCAATGTTCAACCAGTGGCTGTGCACAAATCCTGTTGCTTGAAAGAGGAAGGAATTTTTTTTTCTAGCATTTGTAACACGCACTTACACCCATTACTATCACTTGGTCCATAGGTGCATAAGGTAGAGTATACCCATCACCCTTTCAGTTTCTCACCCTGGAGAAAGCATGCTCCATTAACCTACTTTACCTAGTGTACCTGCTTTCCTTGTCCCTGATTTTCACAGTCTAGAGATAAATGCTGCTTTGTGTCCTGCAGGTAGCTGTCTATGATAGTAGTGCGTGCAGTGGTGATCTCAAGTGACCCTCCACCTTGACCCAGCTGTAGTTAAAGATTCTACCAGTGGTTCTCTATTGTAGGCAACTTCGTTGTCTTGTGGAAGGCTGCAGATCAGCCACAGCAGCGTCTGCTGATTCTGCAAACCTTGTCCCTAAAAGATACACTGAAGGAAGTCTTGTCTTTCCATCCTGGTGCCAGTAAGCAAGATGCCAAATGCAAGTGCCCACCTCAGCAGCAGCATAGCGTCCATCTTCTAGTAGAGTTCCAGCTCAGACAAAAAGATCTAGTGCCTCTCCTCTGCCCAGGCCATTAGCTTTTCCTGTTAGCACTCATGACTCTTACTCGTAGCTTCCGAGGAGGATGCTAGACTAGATGAACTGGCATTGAGGACATCTGCGCTACCTTCGTTCCTGCTATGAGTCAGCACTTGCAAACAAAGTACTTTGTCTTCTGTTGAGCTTCATTCATTAGTTTTGAATGACAACAGTGATTTGCAAAACTTCCAAACATCCTGGATGCCATGTGTTGTTGGACTGTGGAGGCTGCTGAAGAGATATGTCCCATTTGGCTGTTCGTAATCTGTACTGAATGTCCTATATTGTTGTTTGTTTTGTTTACTTTTTCTTTCTGGATGATGAGAGTGGGGAGCATCTCCATCCCAAATGCTGCCATATCCAGTCCTAAAATAGCCTTGTTTCATTCCGGAGCATTTG
Organism: Thinocorus orbignyianus; assembly: GCA_013400375.1. Classification (NCBI taxonomy): domain Eukaryota; kingdom Metazoa; phylum Chordata; class Aves; order Ciconiiformes; family Thinocoridae; genus Thinocorus; species Thinocorus orbignyianus. The sequence continues at coordinate 872,541 of VXBW01003242.1, read as the reverse complement.
CTATGAAGGCATTACTAATTAGCTGGCAAGATGAACAAAACAGGATTATTTGAGTCAACTGTATTCCTTTAATGTGCTTTTTAACATAGTACAACGGATGGCCTTCAAGTGATGTGGGGTATTAACTGGTGGGTGGTAGAGCAAACCTGGCTAAGAAAAGCTTGGTAGATGGGAGGTTGCAGCCCTTGACATGCAATGCTTTGATCTCTTTTTTTGAGAGTGTGGGAAAACAACTACAGTAATATATACTGTCCAGTAAAAGAGACAATAAAATGTCAGTAGAATGAAACAGTGCAAGGAGAGGACTGTGGCATGGTTCCATTAGAGGTCACAACAACCTACTGCTGCTTCAGCTATTAGGGAAATAGCATTCCTGTTGGAGAGGGAGCCTGCTGCCAATGTGTCAAAAGAAATTCTTCAGATGAAGGAAAATTAAACAAAACCACTATTTTGTTAGCAAAGTAAGTTGCTTGTACCCTACAAATTGCCTCCTCCCTTTCTCCACTCCAAAATATGATCTTCTGAAAGTAATCATGGTTCCCAGCTTATAACGGTTGGCAGGGACTGTTAGTAATGCCATGTCAAAAACTTCCCCAAATCTAAAAGTAACTGTCAGAGTTGTCTGCGTATCACCTTTGTCTGCCTTGTGTGTCTCACCAGGTTGTTGTCAGGTTCAAAGCTGCTTGGCACATGGGCTGCCTCGAGCTTGTGTGTTCATCCCACACCCTCGTCCTGTAGTTTCTACAGAGGGATATAGTGAATAAGAACAGAATCCTTTATTTGAAAGGGACCCCCGTAACTCTGCCAATTGCAGTAAGTAGTGTCTATCAGGAAAACTATTTAATTTCATTGTAAGCAATCACTTGGTGTCAGTCTTCCTTATGTTCCTGTGTCATTTTTAGTCTTTTGTAAAGCAATGAGACTTACCCATTCCTTTTGACTGGTTGTTTCCTAAGAACTTTTGAACTAGTTGACGGATATATTTAAAGGAAGGATATGATCGATATTTCACATCTTACAAGGAAAGTGGAAGGGAACTAATTGTTGCTTTGTTCTTATGTTTCTCCTAGGCATCTGGTTAAGGCCACAGATAGAGTCAGGATTTGGACAAAGATGGACTTTTTGTCCAAACCAGTACGACCATTCTGAAGTTACTGCTTCATTGTAAATCAAGACTAGCCAAAGAATTCCTGCTTCTTGGCTCTGGATGGGCTATGTTAAAGGAGTTTGGACCTTTGTCGGGGGGAGAGGGGAACAACTGGGGACAAAGGACAAAATGAAGGAAGCAGACTCAAAAATTTCCATAATCTGTAGCATTATTTGTGTATAATCATTGTGCTTCTACAAGTTAATACATTTAATTTGTGTGTGTGTCTATGTTTGCATAACTTATATCATCTGGTTGTTGCAGCATTCCCTGGATATCAGTGTAGGTTGTGGTTCCATGGGCATTTCTTTAAGGAGCTGTGATGGTTTAATTGGATTCTACCATCAAGAAAGGCAGACTGAACTTAAACTAGAAGTAACCTAGGAAAATAAAAAGTGTCAGTTTTACCCTGGTTCTGTTCCTGCATCCAGTTCACCACTCAGCTGCATAAAAGCTTCTCTGAAATCATGCATTGACAGTGATAGTGGCTTTTTCGTGTCTGAAGCATTTGTGAAACTGCAGTTTCAGGAAGTGGGTATGAAACCACTGCCTTAAGCTGTACTGGTTTTGTTCCCTGTCACCCTCTCCGTGCAAGACATTTGCACACTGCATCAGAATTTGGCAGATTATTTGTCTTTGCAGCTACTATGTGAGGGTCATAGTCCAGAGAAAACAGGAAAACACAGGTTAAAGCATTTATTCCTAATGTGAACATTATTTCAGTTCCTCCAAGTAACTGCTTCAGATGTTTTACTCACTCTGTTTTTCATTTCCATTGGAAGTGAGGTCTTGTTCCTAATGTCTTGTTCCTTTCTCCCCAGATAATCTGATCAAAGCCATCCTGTCAGCAACCAAAGATTACCGTCTAACTCCAGCTCTTGACAGGTAAGATGAGACCTTTTAGAATAGAAGGAGTAGAAGGGATTCTTTTCCACAGGTCCTAAATAAATTGTGCTAGGTATTTTTGCCAGAAATTATTGCCAATAAATTTGGCTGTGCTTTGGAGGTAGATCAGGAGCTGGACACTGAGTCCTATTTCCAGTGAATCTGCAAACTCTGAAAACCTCTAAGTCAAACACAAGTAGAAAAAAGCATTTACCTTTTGACTATTTCCTAATCTTTTGTTTCATATTGTGTCACAATATGCCCTCTTGCCCCTTTTTTGAATAAGTAAATAGCAGGTTTTCAGTAAATCCATTATTCTTTTTCAGCCTTTCTGACAAAGCAACAGGATCACAAGAAACTCTTAGAGTGAAAGAAAGGACTGGCTTGTTTTAACAACGTTTCATTGATACCTTCCTCTTAAGGCTGGAATGTGTGGTTGTGTTGGCCAAGGCTGTGCCAGGATGCAATAGCAGTCTCCTGGGTCCTCTGGTGTTTGAACTGATGCCTTCAGAAGAAGCTCCTTTCGACTCTTCAGTCTCATTGTAGATTGCTTCTGAAACTCACTGGCATGTTTATGATTGGCTTCCCAGTGATAGTCCTTTGGTCTTTCCGATCCTTTTCTGTCATTTCTTCTCTGTGCCCTGCAGTTTTGGTTTAGCACCATAGTGTAGAGGTAGTTTCTTTCAGAAGCTGTTTTTACTGGGACGTGATCTCTTTTCAAAGTCCTGGTACTATTCCTTTCCAAGTTGTGGTGCTTCATTGAACCCGGACTACGGCACAGTTCTTGCTTTCTTAACTTACTTGGTTTATTTCCTGGCTGGATTCCTCTCCTGCCCACTTTTCCACGACAAAATTGGTAAGCTTTTCCAGCCTTTCTTCCACTTCTCTCGTATTGATTGTAGATCTTGTCTGCTATAATTAGAGTTGGGAGTTACTCTTTATGTGAAAGTATATTCTTAGAGGGTTTTTTTGCAATCTGTGTGCTAATTTAGGTTGCTTTGAAGTTTGTCTTGCCTCACAGCAATGCCAGATAGGGTTAGCCTTCAGAGTTTGGATTAATTTGAGAAATGATGTCCAGAAGGCAAAATCATTTTACAAATGACCTTCTTAGAGATTTTGCACACAACTTGTCTCACTCATCTGGGGTTTATCTCAGCTCTGGTTGGAGAGTTAAGATTTTAATCTGTTGAAAAATACACATATAGGCTCTTTCAGAAGGTTGCTTATGGCAAATTAGTGTTAATGACATAAGGGCAGGTAGATTCTTTCAGGGAAGGTTAATGTAATTGTGACTGTTGCTGCTCGACTGTTTTTTGAGGAGTGAAATGTGGTTTGTTTATTTTTTTAAAGGAATTTCTTAGGAGATTGTGAAACATAGCCTCTCTAGCATGAGCTGCTCACTTTGATTTTTGCATTCTTCCTAATGGGTTTGGTGCCCAGATAGGGAAAACCTGACACTGAGGCCTTTGTGAAATGCATGTAAAGTCCCTGAGATTTCAAGTATCAACAAGGCCTAAGGAACAAAGTAGAAATTCAGTTCTGTAGAATTGCAGTAACAAGGTTTGTTGATGCGTATGCTTGTACATACATAGGTATCTTGGGAAAATACTGTTTTCCTGGGAACATTTGTGGTAAATACAAAGCAGTGGATGTTGGTTGTGTAGTACATATGCCTCACAGTCAAATGCCTTCCGTAACCTTTCCAAGTGAGCAGGTCTTGGACAGAAAAGATGAGGACTGAAGCTGGTGTGGGAGAAAGGGAGAAGACGTGCTTGGGATACCATGTCACAAAGTGAGAGTCTAAAGCAGTAGATGGATAGAGTTGCAACAGAAGGGTTATTACTAGAGAGAGCTTGGGTACTGTAGGAGGTGTTAAGGCTACCTCAGTGCTGCTCTTGGAAACCTGCTTGATGAGCAGGGCATAGATGAGGACTTGGGTATGCTTCCCAAAATGTTCTTCATCTGTGATTGCCAATGAACTACAGTGCTGGCATCAATGTGTCAATGCCATTTTGGATTTTAGAAGGGCTGATGGAGCAGACTGATGAGGGAAAGTTAGCTACTTTCTCATCTTGTCTCAGTCTCAAAGCAGAGCTCAACAGTTCCCTTCTGGCAGCTCCAGTGTGCTGGCAGTAGGACCCTGAGGTTCAGCTCACTCCCTTACTGCTCACTGCTCAAGGAGAAAGCCTAGACCCCCTCTCCCCTTTAATCACCACCTTGGAGCAACTGGAGAGAGGCTGACTTAGTGGCTGAAAAAATGCCTTTATTGTGAAAGCGTTAGGTAAGAGGCACAGCTAAAATCTGTGAGGTACAAGGAGCCAGACTAGGAGATCTTGGGAACCCTTCCACTTTTAGGCTTTCTGAGGTCCAGTAGGCTGACTCTAGCAGTAGGGAAAAAGCTCCAGGTTCACCTTCTCTTTAGGATGGAGTTGCACCAACATTTTCACTGGTGACAAAGCCAATTTAAGAAGCTATCTTTGAGGCTGCTGCTGCCTGCTCTCAGATGTAGCTCCCTCCCCTTGCTATCTGAAGAGGGTCTTTAAAGTGGGTCGCTGAAACGATTCCAGTTTAATTTTTTTTTTTTCCTCTTAACTCAGGTCATTTCAGTGACCTCACTTACAGAGCTCCCCTCCCACTGAAGAGTTGCGTTGGCACAGGGCTGTAAGGGCAGGATGAGAGGCAGAGAGGGCTGGGGATGGGTGGGGAGGCTGAGCACTGCCGAGGCTATTGAAGCAAGTGTTCATGTAACCACATGCTGAAGGCAGCTTTCCCAGAGGAAGGGTGGGAGAGGCAGGAGAGGTGAGGACAGAGCAGTGCGTGAGAGCATAGGAAGGAAAGAGGGGATTAGAGTTGTATGGTGGGGGATCTACACCAGCCTTTAGGTCTTGTCCCCACCCAAACTTCTCTGTTTCTGTCATCTTTCACAAAGCTGTCCCTTGAGATGTTACCTTCACTCACCTCCCACAAGCCCTGGAAGTGAACTTGTTTGTTTGATTATCCCTGTGCCAAAAGGGCATCCTGATGCACCTTTTCTAACACAATGTACCCACATGGTGCTGAAACGAGGCAAACTCGATCCTTCCCGGTACGCGTACACCTTTCATCATCCCAAAGCAGCTTTGCCAACTCACTGCAACTAATCCCTCCATTGTGAGGAGAGTTGTGTTAATAACTAGCAGCAGCTGGAGGGCATGTGAACAAATGCTATAGTTCATGACTGTAGCATAGTGTAAGTAGTGTCGTGCTTTCTTAGTTTTCTTTATGACTACTTATTATGGCACCTTTGTCTTGAATTGCTTTATAGTAACCTGCTTCTGCTCCAGGGCAGGAGGTAGATACAGCTGCCATTGTGTTTGTGAGGGTAGTTGCAACTCAGCTTTAAGCTTCTCTGGAGAAGACTGGAGATCCGGGGGACTTGAGAATTGGTGTCCTCTTCCTTCAGTACTGCCATTTTTCTCCCTAATGCAGATGTTGGTGCACCACGTCTTTGACACTTCAGAGCTCTCTTGGCCTATGTTGGTTTTTCCAGGCCTGGCATCCCTGGCATTTTCACAGCTTGTTTTAATAGTTTCTCCAGTGGTCAGTCCCTCATTCTGCAAATTGATCAGGGCTTGGTTTCTAGTTCCATGGCTCTTTGGCTGCCCTTCAGTGCATTTTTGGGTTAAATCTCTGTGGTGATGACCAGTGAATTTCCTATGAGAAGACATAAATATAAAAACCTGACTGATCCTTTTGTATCACCTCCAGGTGGTAATAAAGAAAAACTGAGAGTGAGTTTATAACCAAGAGGAGTCTTTACTAACACAGTATATAACTAACAAGTGAGGAAGGAACTTGATAGAACAGGAGAAGAGATGTGTGTGTCCTTCTGGCCCAAGCTGATAGCACCACTTTAAGTAGCAGCAGCCAGATCAAACCAGAATATACTAAGCCTCCCTGAGGATCAGTTACCCTGAAGATGTGGTTTTTTAATCATTCTTTATATCTGTCCTCAAAGCCTTTAGTTCTGAAGTTGCGTAAAGGAAGGCTTTGTGGTTTTTCTCCCCTGACAAATCCCTAAAAGTGCTTTGATAAGAGAGAAAGAGGAAGTAGCAATTGCTACAATACATACATGTGTTTACAGTGCTATATTGTTCGCCAAAATCTGCGTGAAACCCAGTTTCGGTGTAGATGAACTCAGCCTCTGAGCATCTGTGTCAGAGGCTGCACATCTAGCTGCAGCTCCCAGCTTAGGGCTTTAGGGAAAGTCTTTCTGGTGTGAAAAGTCCATGACCCTCCTTCGTACCACCCAGGTAGCAAAACCTGGGTTGCGTCCGATGTGTTCAGTCCTTGAGCTCTTTTGGAAAAGAAATACAGCTTTGACCTACTATGTAAACAAACAGAAAGGTGTTTGCACACCTCTTTGTGGAGAAACAATTCGGCTGTAACTGATGCTGCCTGCACAGTGTGTTTCTTCAGACAGAAACTTGCCTGGAGCCAGCAATGACTTTGCAGGTTTTCCATGCCCAGGCATCATCAGTCAGTGCTGGCTGTGAAGGAGCCCAGCTACACTTGTGCCAGGTGTCCAGAATTCTGGTTGGGATGTGAGGTCAGGTGCCTGATGTCACTGCCGGATGCTTCCCTTTTGTAGTGCCATCAGGGTGGCCCTGCAATCTTCTCACTGTCCCACAGTGTGACTGCCAAAGCTGGTGAGACCAAGCTAGCTCACCTTTCTGCCTGGCTTGATCAAAACAACCTTGGGCTGCCCAGGCTTGATGTACAGCCTGATGTGCAGACCCCAGACAAAGTTCAAGACTCACCATATCTTCATCATGTGCACCTGAACAAAGCAATCTGCACCTGAGTGTGCAACAGAACCTTCCAGTGTTGTGATAAGAGTGGGCAGAGTACTTCCAAAGGAAATTTAAGAAAAAGCTGCTAGAAGATCAAAGATTAGACGTTGGCATCAGCAAAATATTAATGAAAAATCTGATCAGTGGAGGAGAAAGGAGGACACATTTAAATATGTCAAGACCACAAGGGTACAAGAGTGTTCAGACAAAAAGCTGGGCAATGGGGATTAGTCTGTCAGTTACGATGAGTAAAGGTAGAACCATTCAGTGTAGTATTTGTTTCATTTATCTGGGTAAGGATAAAAAGATGTTGCCCCAATTTACAGCAATGAAATACTTTCTGTATTTTTGTTAGTAACTGTGAGGATCTTAAATGACAGTTATGTGTCTTTTTAAATCAATAAGCACTGCGAAATATTTAAAGAGTTAAATAAGGAGTTGTTTTTGTTATTACTGTTTGCTTTTTAATCCTTCTTGGAATGCTGGATAGAACAAGTGTTGTGCCATTCCTGGGAAGGTATGGAAGATGACAGAGAGATGGCTGTAAGTTGATTGACTGGTTTTGCAGGGAAAATTCCAGGAAGTTAGATCTGAAACACAGCTAGGATGGCAGAATAATTGATGTTGGTTATCTTGGATTTTGTGTAAATAAATGAAGGTGTTGGTTTTTTTAGCTGAACTAGAAGCTTGATTGATAAAGATAACTTTTTTTAAGATAGGCATTAGTTATTTGTCTCAGTCTGGTTTATGTTCTGATTCTACACAGCACTGTTGTGGATGTATTCTTCTTAGGAATGGGTTATATCACACAGCTTTAAAAAGTTACTGCCAGGGTTGAGAATTAATCCTTTAGTGACACTTCTAGTGTAATCCTGCTGGCAGGTGTTCACAGTGGTTATGACCAATCTGGAGGAAATGTGAAATTACTCTAGGAAAATTTGTTCGAGCCAAAGACTGGGGAAGGATGGAGTAGGAGGACTGGGTTGGTCTAGACTTTTTCATAAAGCTCTATTCTGAGCAGTCCTTTACTGGAGCCAAACCAAGAGTCAGGCATCTCAGAGGGGAAAACAAATTGTGCTTACAAGATGAGGATTATATTCTGCAACCAATGACTATAAAAAGAGCATTGGAATGATATACGTAAAATCTCTGTGTAAAAGGGACCCTGCTTTGAGCAGCATTAGCTCCGCGTGCTGGCCTTCCAGAGTCAGTGCTTTGGAGTTTTGGCGAGAAGTTGGAAACAGTTCAGAGAGGTACCGCAAATATGACTTTATATTTAGGAAAGCTGCCATACCATAAGAGATGTGATGAGCTCGCTCTGGTTTGTATGGTCAAGAGAAAGTTAAGAATGGGTTTTGATCAGTCTACAAGTACTGTGTGGGAACAAGGCCATGAAGAGATGCTGCTGGAACAGCTTTGGCTGGTGGAACTGGATCTTTTATCTCATGTGCAGCGGCTCATGCTCACCAGGCTGACCTGTGACTGATTATCCACCTAGAGAGAGATGTTTACATACAGTGGTTTGTCAGTAAGTGGATCACATGCAGATGTGGAAAGGACTGCTGACAGTAGATGGTGCTTTAATTTAGCAGAAAAGGGAAGAATGCGATTGAGTGGTTTTGATGCTGAAACAAACACATCTGTATTCAAAATTGGTAAGAGCTAGTGTCCTAACGGTAAGTGAGAAAGGGATAGAGGAGAGTATCTACAACCTGTAGCCTCTGGATTTCTGCGTGGTATTCTTCAAAAAGTAGCAAAATAAAAAGTCATGGCTAGGAGACAATTGAATAGAGAAATTACAGAATTTTACCTGACAGTCTGTTGTTTAAGAGGTCAAACTTTAATATCATAATCATCACAAGAATGTATTTTCTGACCAAAAAACTTCTGACCAGAACTGAACTGTATAATTTTTTCTCTCCTGCAACATCTTATCCATAAAGGTTTTGACAAAGCAGTTACCATCTTTGTCATTGGGTTGAGTGCATCTGAGGCTGACTATTTCTCTTCCATACTTGCCACAATATACTGCCTGAACCACGTCTTGCCTCTGCTTTCCCCTTGTCGCCAGAACTGTATTTGTTTTCTGTGCCATTGTCTACAAAGCTCTTTCTCTTTTGCCTCATTTGATTACTGCAGGCATCCACACTTATTCAGCCCTTAGGGAGGCAAGCACTGGGCAAATATGTCTGTCGTCTTGAGAAGGTTTTTTCTTTTGGAAAGGCTGGGATCTGCAGCTCATCTTATCTGGGCTGGGGAAACCGTTCCTGAGCGTTTCTTGGTGCTGTTAGTTCTGTGCACATCTCTGGCTACTGGCTCTGCCAGCAGGGTAACCCTCAGTAGTTTGGCTGAGTTTTTAAAGTGCGCTCCAGCCCCACTCTTCAGAGACAGACCCCACATAAACAGAGCTTTCCTCATACTGGCTCTTTAGTCTGATCATAGCAAGGACAGCCTAGAAAGAGACCAGCCAACTGTGCCTAGGACTAGGAAGGCCGCCTAGCCCAAAGATCTACTCCAAACAACTGATTGCTTTGGACCCTTTCCGAAAAAGGCTCTGCAGACACGTATTCCTTCAGTGAACTACCAGAGATGGAGGCACATTGCCAGAAGAGCCAGCTGCATTTGGGATTAGATGGCTGGAAAGAAGTCCTCTCTCTCTCTCTCTTCAAAACGAAACACTTTTTAACATCTGCTGCAGAGAGTTCTCATGACTCGCAGTTCCACGAGAAACTGTTCTCTCCCTTCTCTTTCCTGTTTCTTTGTTAATGAAGGTTATTTTCCTTCCCTTTCCTAACCTGTTGTGTCTCCTTATATGTTTCCTACTGGATGGGAGGGGTGGGGGATCCTTTTTCTTTCCATTTAGTGTTTTTCTGTCTCTTGAAGTCTTGTGATAACTGAAGCAATTTTGCACTCAGCAAGGTGAGCGTGCCCCAAATAACCTGGCAAGATCTGCCTGCACTCAGAAAATTGCTTGGAGAGAGGACTTCCTCTCTAAGCCTTTGGTTTATTGTTATTTCAGTGCTAAATGAATAATGAGAAGTTTTAAGTAAACAGATGGGTTTGATTCAAGCCCATCATACCAGGGGTGTGGGGGGAGAGGAGCTGCTTGTCCTGACAGCTCATCTCATTAGACCACACGTGGTGCGAGGTGTTGAAAGCAGTTCATCACGTGTAATGCCTGGGCATGATGGGGTGAGCTGGGGATCAAGTGTATCTCTATCCTCCCCTTAATTCTTAATGTTCCAAAAAGTTTCCTTTAGTTCTTAGATAGATGCAAACTAAGTATGTGCAGCTCTGTGTGTTTGAAGTTATGTTACAAAAATCACCTCTTTCCTCTCTTTTTTTTCCACAGTCTCAGCTGCCGGCGATGTATTATTGTAGGAAATGGTGGAGTACTTGCAAATAAGTCATTGGGGTTAAAAATTGATGACTATGACGTTGTTGTCAGGTGAGTCTTTGTCATCATAGGGTTTTTTTGTCATATATTCAGTTTCTGTATCAGTTCACGTGCTGTGCAGGCACAGGTTAAACCAACACTAGTGACAATATCTATGGAGGCATTAACTAACATGGAGGGGAAAAAACAAGGCGCATATAAGTGTTTGTTATAAATGGTGATCACATCTAAGGGTAAAGACACTCCTCAAGCATTCCGTTTTCCACAGCTATTCGAGAACATGGTGTCTCCTGTGATCTGACTTGAACCTTCTCTTCATAGTTCCTTTCTAAAAACTGCTGCTTTTGTGATGCCCTTGGGTGGTGAAGCAGCAAAACCTACTGTTAGACCTGCTCCCAGATACATGCCCTGGGTAGCTCAGGGGATTGTTATTGATCATACGTGTGTCACTTTCCCCAGGACCCACACTTTACAGAATGGGGGGAACTAAGAACAGTGCAACTGAGGTTCTTAGGAAGCAGTGAGCCTTTATGAGTGAGGACATGGTAATGATTAAACACCTGTAGGTGCACCCTAGAAGCTGTGAATGCTTTGCCTCTGTCTCGCTGAGGATGATGATAACGAACACGGGAGCAGAAGTAGAGTGGCGCAGGGGTGGAAGTGACCACAAAGTTAGGACATCTTGCTTTTGCTCAGGACCTGGATCATCGCCATCTCAGAATGCCTGAAAAACGTGCTGATATGTGAAATCACAGGTCTAGTCATAACTCTTAGTAATGAATCTGTCAAGTCAGGGAGGTGTTCTGGGTGACTGGAGATTAACAAACATAATACCTGTACTAATGGAGAGTGAGAGAGTGTGTGTGTGTGTAGGAGAGAGGGGGGACATGCTCTAGGGAGCTACAGACTCATTAGTCTGACTTGAAAAAAATGCAGAGCTTTATAGCAGATTCTGAGCCATGAGTAATGAAATATTGTGATGATAAATAGGAAAAGTAGGATAAACTGCAGTGCTTATGAAGTTTATAAAAACTGGTTTAACATAGTCTAATCTGCTGTGTTATTTTTCCTTAGTAAGATAACTAATTTCATATTAAAGGGAATGTAACTGATGTCATCTCTCTGAACTTTAGTCAACCGTGAGACATGGTAGCAAATAGCAAATTCTTAGCTAAGGTAGAAGAAAGGAAAGGATTAATAGAAGAATTTCAGGCATAGAGAAGATATCATTTAGTGTGGTCTCCTGTCTCTCGCGTGCGCTAGTAATGGGTACGTGAGGAAAGAATAGAATATACATAGGGTAATAAATACCCTCTGACTCTGGACAAAAAGACCAAGGAAAGATCCCTTTCAGTCCTTTGTTCCTGTGAACGGTTCCCTGCTTCTGTGACAGTGCTCTGGACACAGGGATGACTGTTCAGAACAGGATGAAACTTCTACAGCCCTTCTCCTAGTTCGTCCCACTATCAGTTGCTAGCAAAGAGCTCTTACTGCTCGTCATAGTCTGGTGACCTGCAGTTATTTGAGCTGAATTAAAATTCAGTTATAGCCTCTTCATGGGCTCAGACTGTTCAAAAAGTAGCAAGAGAACAGTATCAATCCATCTGGACTAAGCCACCCACTAAGATTTACATCAGAGAGTCCACTATTTAATATCTGAAGGAAAAGTTCAACCTTTTCCCTCCACATCGGTAAATCTAAGTCAGTTTGCAAACTGAGAGGATAAGAGGGCAGCTAAGCACCTGTGCTGTTTGTGGGATGGATAAAGGAGAGAAATGTCAACCATAAAGGTTAATTGAAGCCAGGCGCTTGGATATGGGAGTGAGGAGGTGAGACCAGACTGCTTAAATGTATCCAACTGCTTCCTTTACTCCAGGGGAAGTCCCTTGTGTAGAGCATCCTTCTTCAAGAGTTGCAAAACTCCTCTGAAGGATCAGATTTAGGATCCAGGAGGGAAAAAATGTGGTACATTTGTGAACAAAGGAGTCGACCAGCAGTATGTGGAGGTTTTCGACGCATCGTGTGTTACCATATGAGGATTGCTAATTGCAGCAAGAAATTTTGATCTTGCGGTGAAGGGAGTCAGATCAGCTTTGACAGTTCTGAAACAGCTTGGAGTGAGTTAGTTACTGCAGGTTTTTTTAACTGGATATTATCAGATTTCAGTGCAGACGCTATTCCCGGCTGTCATACTGTTTACCTGGCAGGAGCTCCTTCCAGCAGTCAGTCATGAGTGCTCTGAAATGCCTCTTTAGAACAGATTGCAGACAAGGGAAAAACAAGCATGTGTCAAAAATTCCTGGTTAGAATGAACTAGGGGTTCACCTGGTGATGACACTTTAATGATGTTTTGGAGGGTCTTCATGGTGCTTAACTTAGGAGTTAGTGTCTCAAAGCTCACTGTGTCTTCAGGAGATACAGAAAAAGATTCTGAAATTTCTTATGGAGAACACTGCCTGTCCATGGGCAGTACGAGGAGGCCTGGCATCCTAATTAAAGTTTCCATAAGATTTAGCTGTGTTTAAAACCACCAGCGTGTCCTACCTGAGAAAGGGCTCAAACTGTGTAGTGTGCACCTTTATGCGTACAGGTTGTGGCTGCCAGAACTTTTCCAGCTCCATTGCCTGCGCTGCCCCTGGGGCTCTGCCCCTGGGGCTGACAGTGCTGGCTCGTTAGTGGGACTCCATGGCTATGACTCTGTCAGCAGCTCACATTCTGGCCCTTTGCTGGAGACCTGAGCTCATTTTACTTGGGAAAATGGTTTGTTTTTTTTCCTGTCTAGGTGCAAAGTAAGGGTCCCAAGTTTGGGAAGCTTTGACAAGGGAAGCAGCAAAATAGCGAACCCAACAACTGGGGATGGGGAAAGCTCTGCCAAAGAGCTACACATTGATACTTGAAACAACTGCAGATGCTAGTCTTGCCCTCAACTTCAAGAAGACAGATGAAATTATGTATAATAGCTTTCTTTACGCAGTACTTCATTGTACTTATCTCTGTACATTTTACCTTTAGGGCCACATGCTATTTATGTAGGCTCATTTACCGCAAAGAGACATGACACCTTGAAGTTTAAATAACATCCATAGCAAAAGTGAGTGACGTGTGAACACACAGTCAGCGAAAGAGGAAAAAGCAGTGGTTTGGGCTGGCTGGGAGCACTGGTTTTGCAGTGACAGGTCTAGATACCTCGAAGTCAGGTTACAAAGGAAAAGCTTATAAACCATTATAAAAGGTTTTGTCTCCTGTGTAAATTGTGATGCTGCTGATCCTTAAGTTGGTTTCCCTTTAATATTTTATTCCTAATGATAAAGTAAGTATTTTTACTAAATATACATAGAAATTTGTTCTCCTTAATTCTAAATAGAATTTCAGATTGTATACAGGGATTTTCTTCTACTAAAAGGTTTCCCACCTAAAATGCTTACCCGGGCTGAAAAAGACAAATCCAGATCCTCATTAACATTCCTACAAGGCAAAATTTGCAGTCCATAAGCACTTTCCAGTATATTGAACTACCCCAAGTCAAGAAGGCTGCAATAATTCAAGCAGGCAATGCTGTTCCATCAGAAAGTGCTGTTTGATGTCAGCAAGATTTGTATTCCAAGTTATTTGAAATTTCCTCAGCTTTGGGTTTCTAGTTTTGAATAGAAGTTCTGAATAACTTAAATGGCATAAAAGTCATCATTGCTGGTAAGGCCAGAGCAGTTTGTTTTTTGTCCCCGAGGGGTGTTTTAAACAAAAGCACAGCTAAACACAGAACATTCCCTTAAAAATCAGTGTGCCCAAGAGCAAAGCTTGGGTGTCTTCAGGGTGGGATGCACTTCCACAGCAGAAACTCCTCTGAGTCACTGAGACCCCAGTGATGCTAAGCCTTATGCCAGCTGATTCCTTTGCCTTCGCGTTGCAGGGCAGCTCACCTTCTGGATGGGCCAAGTTTGGGGAATTAAACCAGGTGGAGATTGTTCTTTTGTTTTTTATTTAAATTATTAGCTGGCTTAGTTCCCTAAACAATCTGACTGCAGGTAAGAGAAGAAGTGTAAGCTCTGGACCGGGGTAGGAGCATGAGACCAGTTTCAGCCCACTTAAACTGCCATCCTCTATTTCAGCCCAGCCTTCTAGAATCCAAGTAAGATATCCCAGGAGTGATGGGGTGTTAAAATATTAGTAATATTAATGCTTAGTTTGTAATTCTAAATTTGCAAGGGCAATATTTTCCAATTTCTTTTTCCAAAACTTCCAACCTGATTTAAATCGCAAGAGTGGATGTGCAAAAATGGTTTGAATTATATTCAATGAAATAATTTTTATAGCTTCTATTTAAACTGTTGCTGCTTGGTATAAAGTTTCATAAATGTGTGTGATGAAGAATTGCAATAGTTAACATTTGCTGCTGTACAGGGAGCTCTGTCCCGCAGTGATTGCTGTATCATCAACACGTATGAGTGTAAGTGGGAACTCATGACAGTGTCTCCTCTGGTTGCCCTGCAGGCTGAACTCTGCTCCAGTGAAGGGCTTTGAAAAAGATGTGGGTGGCAAGACAACTCTCCGGATCACATATCCTGAAGGTGCAATCCAGAAAATGGAGCAGTATGAGAAGGATTCCCTGTTTGTTCTGGCAGGATTCAAATGGCAAGATTTCAAGTGGCTGAAATACATTGTTTACAAGGAGAAAGTGGTAAGAATGCTGTCAGTTGGCATTGTGAAGTTCACTTAATTAGTGGGCAAACATGATATCGCAGTCGTATTTGCCATGTTTTGGTCTGAAGAGAGTTCCTCTGTGTGTCCAGCTGCATTTATGTGAAGGCTTTTTTATTTCAATGGACTTCAGCTTTAATTAAATATACTTCACAAAGACATCTCTCTGTAACCTGACCTTGCATCACAGATGAGGTTTTCTGTTCAAGATCGTTAGTGTGTGCTATGAACAATGAATTTATTTTTTCTTTATTTTAAAGAGTGTATACAAGGACTAACTTTTGCATGGGTTTTATGGACTCAGGATTTAAGAGCAGAGGAAGAAATAGAGCAATGGCAAGGAGAGAAATGGGAGCTTGGGGGCAAGGATGTGATGGCACAGGAGAGGGGGAGGATGCAGCAGCAGCAGAACTAGTTGAAAAGGCTACAATCCACAGATTTAATATGACCTTTGAATTGCACAAACCAGGATATTTTGCTCTCTTAATGCTGTACTGAGATTCATGATTTGTGTTTGGCTAAAATACAAGAATACTTGTATCAAGTATAATTTAAAACCATTGAAATGTTGAATCTTCTGATTTCCCCATATAAATATTTTGTCCCAGTCAGTTGCATTAATGTCCTTCTGAACTACCATGAACCTGTTACTAGTCAGGATTGTTCTCTATAATTCACCCGTCCTAAATGCAATCAGGTTGTGATCATTGACTTCTCATTCAGTGGATGGGTCATCTTTATCCATTGTCATGAGGTCTTCAATAAATGGTGTGTATTTGGATGTAGTTCTTGTTTTAAAAATCTTATATCTTGGTTTTCAAATATTCTTTAATGATTATTCAACAAATAGATGAATTAATGTTCATGGGATGTTATATCATGTGTTTGGAGATGAAGAGAGTAGATTGGCAGCTCACCATATACAGAATGAAACAGTCTGGAATTATAATTGCATCTGGTTGTTACCTAGATGGCCTTAAGGGCTCATACCTTGCTCTTGTCTCACACTGGCACCAACTTGCAATTATTTTCCTGGTACCAGACAGATGATATTACCTGTCAGCCTCTGGGCAAGCACAAGTAGCTTTCGTAACATAAATAATTGAGTCAAAAGTAATTTTCTTTGGTTTGTGTCGCACTCTTGTTCTACATTCTGAGTAAGGGAAAGCCCTGGCAGTGGCAGTGCCCTGCAACCTGAATGCAGTTGTAGGGACTCCTAGTGTTTAGCTTGGAATTCAATGGGTGGATTGGTTTGCTTCAAAACAAGTAGAATTTCCACCTGATGTTTGCAGTCACGTGGTCATCACTAGGTTCTAATGTGGTATCCCTTGCTCTTGCAAAGGTGCAGCAAATAATTCATTAAAACTTGCTAGAAGATTGGGAGAGTGATTGAAGTAATCTTAACTGAGTGCTTTCGTAACCAGCTTAGTAGAGAGCAGCAAGAACCTGAGCTTCTTGCATTGCATGTTACTTCAGTGCTCTTGTGGTTGGCTCTTTATCCTTCATTTCTTTGGAATAAACACTCCATTATATTTTTTTTCTTTTTCCAATTCTTGTAGGTGATGTTTTCCAGATATCTTAATTCCTGTTGCTCTTTTGAATGCCTGTAGTTGATTCATCTTTTTCTTAAAGAGCTGTGCCCAAAAATGTACAGAGTACAGCAAATAGGAGCAAACAGGTGCTTCACTAGTCTCCCAGTTCTTGTTCTTCGTTCATCCACTGCTTTGCCTTTTCCACAATGGCATGGGACTGAAGGTGAGTGTCCAGTTCCTTGAGATGCCAGGTCTCAGGAAGAACTGAAGAGCGGCTGCCTCCCCAGCTCCACATCCTGTGTTTGTACCATTCACTTGTCCTACCAAAGACCAGCACCGTGATGGTTCTTTCTTCCAGAGCATTTCTCTAATTTGCCAAGCTCCTTTGGCAGAGCTTTCCAGCATACCTGCCATTCTTTCCAGATTCGTGTCCTCTGCAATTTAATAAACATACTTTTTGCTCCATCATCCAGGTTGACAATGAAAACACGAAACAAATTTGGTTCCTAGGCAGACCCCAGAGTAACAACATCCTCCTATTTCTAAAGTGAGCCCACTGAGAACTCCTCCTGGATGGGTTTTTGGCTACTCCTGAACTCATATCATACTACTATCATTAATAACATTTTTTGGCATGTTTGTGAAAGTGATATGTCAGAAGCCTTGCTGAATTCCAGTTGATGTCTTGCTTCTCCCCTGTGATGCTTTTTTTGCTGTATAAAGAACTACAATTCTTTTTCAGTAGTGATTTGCTCTTGACAAATCCACCTGGGTTACAACTTGGCTCTGTTATTTTTTTCAAATAATTTCAAATAATGAATCTTGCTGAGAACTGAAATCGTAAATCAACTCTATTCCCATTTTTTTGCCTTCTTAAGGCTAGGCGCTACTTTTGTCCATTTTTCAGTCCTTTGACATCCTACCTGTTCTACACAAGTTCCCAAAGGGAATCATTGCCTGTATTGAGGCTGCTGAGCCAGTTCATTGAAAACTTTCGGATGCGGTCCAGGTGACTGGAAAACATCTGTCTTGTCCTCTCTAGACTGATCTCTCTTTATTTGAGGCTGAGATCTTGCTGTCACTGGCTTTAGCTGTAAGCAGGTGGCTAGCACAGCTGCTTTTTCTAGTGGAGACTGATGCGAAAAGTGCTGTCTCTTAGCTAGAAGTGACCCAGTGGAGAACTAACAGTGCTATGGGAATAAGGCGTAGGCGTCTGTTTGTTCTGGTAGTGAGTGTTAGTATTTTTATCAGTGTGTGGTAAGTTCAAAATGACAAATGCCTGCCTATAGCTCTCTCTGGAAGTTTCTGTTCCTCTCTCAGCTGATTTTCCAGAGAAATGGGAGTTTCTTCTTTTCCTGGATTCACCTAGAGGCACTTGCTTGACCTAGAAGCCCTGTATGCCATTGACGCTTATTCCTTATCTGAGATCAGGCCAGTTCCTCTGCAAGACTTCAGCCCTGCTGCAAACCAGCAGTCAGAGTCAGGAGCCTGACCCCAGAATGGAGAGAAGGGAAACTGAAGAACCCAACAGCTGTGGAAGTAGACACATTCCACACAAAATAGGCCAAACGCTGCCCTTTGAATGTTGATGGGAACTGCATATGTCCAGGGTAGTGTCACAGGTGGGGTATGAGACTTTCTGAATCCCTTCAGATGCTGGACCCAGAGCTGCTTGGACCTGCTTCACCCAAGATTCTGGGCCAGGTACTGGGATCTTTACTTAGTCCTCTCTTAGGTAAGAGAAATGAAAGGGAGTTTATCTGAGAAAGAGTAAATGAAAGGCAAATGGCTATTTATTGCTGGGGTCAGTGGGCAAATAAGCTTATTCTCCCTGCAGCTGAGAGGGATTTGCTCTGTGATATGTTAGTCTTCTGGCAGCACTTGCAAACTGAGGATGGAATAAGTACTTTGAGGAGAGGGGGATTTTCAGAAGATGTTACAAGGGAAAAGAAATCAGTGTGGTGCAGAAGCAGCAGCAGAACGGTGAGGCAGAGGATTTGATGTGTTACATACAGTCTGGTGCAACAGCCTTCAGAGATCTGCATGGTGCCTCTGTGCCCTGGGAGACACTATATGCAGAAAGAGGAACACTGGAGTATGGACCAAAGGAAAAGTAAAGGCTTTTATTTCACACTAATCCAGAAATATCTGGAAGTAAATAAAAACTTGAGAGAAAAGATTAATCTAAAAAAAAAAGACAAGTTTAGCTAAATTTTCATACTGCATTATCAGCAAAACAAAGGTAGTTTCTGTCACAGCTCTGGGTGAGCTGACACTCAAAACTGAGTCTGGTAGCAAGTAAGGGCAGTACTGTATCAATGGAGAGTATAGAGCTGCCTATAAGAAGGGGAAAGGTGGATGAATCTGGGCAAATAAAAACCCTGGTAATCAGATTTCAGTCATTTGACGAGCATTAAAACAAACTGAAGGAAAAAATAATTGCACTTTTTTCAGGTAAAGGGATGGAGAAAGGTGACATGTTCAGAGAGGAGAGGATTGCACCATGCTGACCTCATATGTCAGTGTACAAGTGGAAAGGGAGTGGATTGGAGTCCTGGAGCCCGCAGTCGCGGGAACCCATGATTATTGCAGCAGGGTCACAAATGTGAGTCGTTCGTGCGTCCGTGGTGACTGGTCTGGCAGGACTGACTTGCAGTCATTGCTGCAAGAGCCTGCTGACACTTCCAGGCACCCCTCCTCTGATGGAACGGCTGCTGCTGGTGCCTCCCCAGAGGTGGATTACTCACGGACAGCCACTTAGAGCAGTTACACTCTCTCCTGGACTGTTCTTTTTGCCTAGAAGCATTACCTATACATACTATAATCCACCTCGTTACTTCCCACTCTTGTCCTGTCCTGCATCACCCCAGGTCTCTCAGGGACACTTCCTGAATACCCAAAGTACCAGGGGAATTATAGGGGGAGGGAAGGTTTGGCCATATACTGCTCTTCTCTATTAAAATAATGGGCAAAAACTGAAGGTTTCTCTGTTGTGTTGAGGGTAGGTGGTTCCTGAAACAAACAGGGGGATTTACTAGCTATGCAAAGCAGCCATCACGACCTGGCACTGAGGCTGCTTCCAGGGTGGTATTTTCCCCGTCATCAGTGAATCAGAAGGCGCTCTTTTGCTTGCTCAGGCTCACTTCCCTGAACATCTGGCCCATGGTGTTGAAGCAGCCAAGTGAGGGCAAAGGTTTCGCTAGAAATTGGCAGCTCACAAGCTCCTTTCTCGTGTGGTAATGAGCCTGCGGATGCTTCCAGCAGGAATCTCTGCAGCCTTTGCCAGGAGGAGTCACTTGTGCCGTAAGTGCCAGCGGCGCCTTGAAGGTCTCTTTGATAGTGAAAGTCATAGGAGCGAGTGAGCACCTGCCTGTGAGTGAGGCCAAATTAGGCTGTCTGTCCCTTGCAGGGACATGCTCTGACAATTTGCTCACGGCAGTGATGCCATCTGAAAAGCAGCCGTCCTCCAGCAGATGTTGGGACTTCAGCAGTGGACACAGCACACCCCTCTTCCTTTGTGACTGCTGCTTGTGGACATCTTGTGGATATGGCGACAGCGGAGATTCTTTTTTAGTCTTTTATTTGGGGACCGCATTTCTGCGTTAAGTCAACAGGATAATTCCAGTCATGCTAAAATGTGTGTTGTGATACCTTCCTGCTTTGATCAGCCTGTGTTATTGTGCTAGAGCCAAGGCCATACTGCTGCCAGAGCCCTTGCTGTCTGCTGAGCTTTTATTTAGAGCTTCTCTTCTTCCATTAGTTAATGGCCTTGTCATGCTACGTGTTTGCTCAGGCAGACTGTGAGTGTCACGGCTCGTAGTACACTGCAGATTCCCTGGATTCTGAAATAGCCTTGCCTGTGGGCTGTTTTGCATCCTTATTTAAAAAAAAACACAGAACAACTGAGGAGCCACCATGCTTCTCTTGTTGGTTTGAGGAAAATAGCGAGGCTGTAAATCTGTTCTTGCTGTCAAACCTTAAGTAAAGTTTCATCCACATGCATGTATTTCCAGTTTGTTTGGAACTTGAGCTGGCAATTTCTCTGGGTCCAGGCTAGGGAGGGAAAACTTGTTTTTTCTAAGGTTGTCACTTGCCTTTGGTGGACAAATGGACTCACCACTGCCACTGGCAATTTCACTCCAGAGTCTGCTTCTGGACTGCAAATAGTTTCTTTCCTTTTCCTCCTCACAGGAGCTTGTTTTGTATACACAAAACATGTATTTAGGTATACACAAATACAGATATTTTTTATACGGTTAACTTTTTCTGTTTTTAAAGGGCTATGAGAAAGACTCTTCTTCTGGTTTTGGTGGAGCTGTGAACCCACCACTAGTTGTCTTAATGCATTATGAATGGCAAACTTGGTTACAAATTTGTGATGCCTGATCCTGTGCTGAGACACAGCACTCTAACCCACCTGCTTAGAGATATGCCTGGGCAGGTATTGTCTTGTGTCCTCCTATTCTCCTTGGCCTTGGGTGGAAAGGGAAAGAAGCTGGACGTGCTGCTCCATCATAAATGAGAAGAAGCTTTTGAATTGGGAAGTCAGCTTAAGGGTTGTCCTATTTCTTTTACAGATTTAAGTTTTCACCTAAATAGCCATTTATAAGTAATGCCTTCAGAAGTATATCATAGGAAGGGATGGCTGGTGAGTAAGCCTTCCTTACCAATGTGCATGTGAGGCAGACTCTTCTGGCTCCTACCAAGTCGCTGACTAAGAAGAAGGGGAGGGAGAGTCTACATGGTGTATTCTGTGGAGAATATTCCTTATTCCTTTGACAGAGAGTAGCTGGGATTTAGTTTATCTGGGATGAATCTTGGGACAATGTTGACTTTTTTCTTAGGTTTTGGTGTCTCTCTGTGCAGAAGGGTAGTCTGTACTGCCTGGGGATTTCTGCTCCCGTGGTCAGGACCTGTTCCCCCAGTGAATGGCCCAAGCAAGCCAAGGAAGACATGCATTTGAAAAAATAAATCCTTCTCTGTGGCTGGCCTAGGAGACCAGAGCCATTTCCAGAAGAAGTAAGAAAGAACGCTGGCACCTCATGAGAGAAGATGAGACTTTTTTTTCCAGTCATGGTTAGAAGAGAGGCTGGAAAATGCATAGGTATGCTATATAAAGTCTTGTCCCTGCTGACCAGAAGAGGGAGAAGACCTTAGCTCTGTATTGTATAGCTTTTAACAAACTTTCAGGTAGCACCGTGGTGAGGACCATACAGGAACCTCAGTAGACAAGTGACCCAGTTTGCAGCATGGGCCTTGGGGGAGACTTCCTGGCCAGATTCCCAAAGGAGGGTTGTTGGTATGGAAGGTGCAGGCTGGAGCTTGCCCTTCATACATACCTGCATGCAACAGCATAATAAGATTAGGCAGGTCACCACATAGCTGAGAGCTGTTCCCACCCAGCCGTACTCTGTGTGTCTGTAAGTAAAGTATCAGCTGGTGACAGGGGCTGCTCTGATGCCGTTGCAGCGTGCCTTCGTAGCATTTAATGTTATCAGATGGGTGCATGCTGGGCAATAAAATTTGTCCACCTGGACTGGACAGTCATCAATATCCGCAAGTCTATAACGTTCTGGGGCAGATGAAGACCAAAAAAAATATAAAATAGCCATAAGTACACTATTTCCTGGATGAAAAAAATCCAGATATCAAAAGTTTGAAAAATATTTATATTTGCAGGAATAACGTCATTAATTACCTCAATTTAGATCGTTTGTCCTTCAAATTAAAATAAAAATTGCTGGTGTGCCTGCCCTTCCAGTCATTCCCACACCATGCACGGTTTTTGTCCTTTTGTTTTGTCCCTTGCTTTGCTTGCTATTACCTGACACCAGTCTTTGTTGCACTATGTTTCCTATTAAAGAATGAGAAGCATTTACTCATACCAGGCTTCTGTAGTCCTTAAAGAACCTTTATCCCACATCTGCCAAGACAGCATCATCTTCATTTCTGGCTCAGTAATCCTAGCTGTGACGAGAGCTACGATCAGAGAGCTACAGTCAGATTTTTATTCTTTAGTTCCTTTTCACATCATTCTTAAATGAAGAGGCCCAAGTGGAATTTACCCCCTTAAGAGACTAAATCATTGCCCATGTAGAACATCCTTTCTGTGATTGCCTCGCCATCCTGCTTTATCCTGAGAGAATTTCTTCCTAAAAATTGTCATATTCTGATCTCTTTTGATGTCTGCTGCCATCCAACTGACAATCCTGTTCTTTCCTAGATATTTGATTGCTCCTTCCTTCTTCATCCATGACTCAACCAAAGTCAAACAAGATGGATAATGTAAAGAGTTGCAGGTTTTCCACATCGATTATTTGAGAAGCCAGCATGAGTGAGGGCCATCTGAAGAACTGGTGCATTTGTCTTCAAAAAGCATTGGGAGGGTGTTCATGTTGCACTCACCCTCTTTGGCAGGCTCTGGCAATATTCAGACATCAATATTATGCAAATCCTTGCAGATGCATTTTAAGGTCGTATTGCATGTAATCTCAGGCTATACTGTTTAGCTGCTTTTGATCAAAGGTAGGCTTGGAATATCTGAGGCAATGTAAAGAAATTTATTACAAATCTGATGCTGATCTTTGTGAAACACAATTCCATAAACAGCAGAGATAATGAAATAGCACGATCACCTGTGGATTTATGTCCTGCTCCCTTGTGCCTCCCTCTTGCACCACAATACCTTGGATTTCCCCCACCTCATAAATACCTGGTATGTTCTATCTTCCCTTTTATCCCTCACTACTGCCTGGTGGTTGCATGCTGGCCAAGACATGCATGTTCACTGACCGTACGTGATTGGGCACCTGGCAGACCAAATGAACACATAAGTGCTGAGCTCGCACGGCATCATCTGCCCCTGGCCTCACATGGACACATGTGGGTGTCTCTTCCACTCAGACGTACACAGCTTTACCACCAGTGCAGCCCATGCCTGCTGAGGATATTGCACTGCCCACGTGCGCAGCAGATGTTCCTCCATACTGGAGCAGTGCTTTGTGAATCCAGCACATGGAAAAAGTCAGAGAATATCGTCAAGAGTGAAACTGAGACGTTGCCCAGAGGGTATCAGCTATTCATGCAAGTGTTAGTAGAATAAAGATGTTCTGTGTTAACACTTCAGTAAAGAACTACAAGAATCATTTGAAATCTGCAAAGCCTACTTTAGACTAAGAGATTAGAGTTCAATTTATTTAGCTTATGCATGAGATTTTCAGGAGATTTACTTGTAGCCTCTCTCTATTTACCTAGAAGGAACATTTTTTTCTAAGAAGACTTTTTAATTTAGTACAAAGAAGTATATCTGGAGCTCGGCAAACAACCAAAAAAGGCAGCACATTTATATCAGTACAAATAGTTTTGCTACATCTGCCCTACAGGCTTGATGATTTTGCTCTTGAAGTCTTAAAATCAAGAATGGGTATTTTGGTAAAGTTCTTCTCAAGCAGTGTGTGAGCAAAGGACTGAAAGGAGAAGTTGCTGATAGAAGGAGCACTGCTTCATGCTATGCAGGATGTCCAGGAGGATGTCAGCAGGATCTCTCTTGGCTTTTCAGAAAGTGCAGAATAGCAAAATGTAGTGGTTAGAAGCTCAATCTAGATAAAATCAGCCCGGACGGCTGTAATTTCCTAGAAACCTGTGCTTATAATATTCAAATGACATACTTGCTGAGGTGAGCCCTGACTGCTGACACCTTTTTCTGAAATACAGTCTTAATCCAGTATCTTGGAAAATTCTGTTTCCTGGGAGTACCCAGGACACAGGGTTGCACTCTTGTGTTGTCTTCTCGCCATCCTGTTCTGTGGCTCTGGGAGCCCCTGTCCTCACTCTCTGTGACCCGTTTGTTGACTGAGGAGCAGCCATTAATACCCTTGACAGCTTTTGGTGAAAATAAGTTATTAGCTTCATGCAGTTGTCTGCAAAGGTCACAGCAAAATTTTCTCTTCCTGAGGCCCAATTAGCCAGATCTGTTTCTACATCCTGAGGGAAAAAGCTTTGTGGAGTTTCTGAGGTGAGCAACCTCCATCATAACAAAATTTCCCCAAAGAGCCCTTTGAAAAGCATTGCAACACCATGGGATGCTGGGAGTTCACCCATGTGCAGTCTGAAGACTGGGAGAGGAGGAGAAAAACACTGATTTGATTTTGTAAATAAAATCACATGCTTTCTCTCAGTGGCTGAAAAGAGACTCCCCTTTCACAGCTCCAGGAATTTTGGTGTCTGCATTTCTTTCTTTAAACTGAAAAAAAAGTCTGAACAGTAAATATTTATCCAAGATGTGTAGTTGTTAATATGATCCAGTCTTCAGTCATTTTGAATGGTGTCATGATGACAGATGTTAATTCAGAAAGGAATAGATTGGGCGATTTATGCCTGAAACACATGTGTTCCTTGGCGGGCTCCATGGATTACTCGCATAGTTAATGCTGTCTGAGCAATCTGTAACGTTTTCTCTGCCTCAAAGCACCAAGGGCTCCAGGATAGGGGGTTGATTCCAGTTTACTATAATAAATACTGAGATAACTACATTCCCCCTGTGCTTTTATCTTAAATTTATCTCTCCCCCTGTGCTCTATCTGCTTGTGATGCTTCTGGTTCTTCCCAAGAAGAATGGCATCTTCTTTCTGCAAGAGAGGAGGATGCTCCTGGCGGGGGGCATGAATCCCTGACCACCTCCCCCTCTAGATTCAGCTTCTCTCCTACCTCAGTGCTCACAGTTATTTAATGGGAGTGCTTGTCCTGACAAAAGTGAAAATAAACTAAGCCACGTGGAGGTAGTTGGCAAGAGAGATTCTGGGAAGACTTTACATTTTCTTGTAGTATTTATATTCATACAGTTGCAAATTTATAGGACCTCACTAAAGGTGTTTCTTCTATTCTTAGTTAAGACCAGGTTTGTAAAAGTGTTAATATCTTCTTTATTATTTAATAAGAGACATAAAATTGAAGGATAACGGCAAAGCTGTTGGTTGCTTTTGGTAGGTCTCCTTGGATGTTTTTCTCAGCTAATCCATCAGTTGAGTTCTGGCCATTTTCCGTTAAATGAACTTTGCCCACACATGACAAGTACTGAAAATAGTGAGCCTGACCCAGGCAATCAGCACTTCGACTATTTGGAAAAAAACTTTTAAATATAAATGTTCTGTTTGGATTATAATTTATTTAAATTCTTATCTTTTAAGAATATTAACTAACATTGCTTAAAAACCCTTCATTTGTAAAACAACTATTATTAGTGCAAGTCTAGAAAATAAAGTAGGGCAGGAGCTTTCTGGCATCTTCCCAGACTCTTGTTATTTTGACCTTTCTGCTTTCTCCTCCTAAAGGATGCTGAATAATTTGTATATATTCTATATGAACACTCAGTGACCATACAAATTATTTGGCTTCTCATTTCAGCAAAGATGCCAAAATAGGAGAAGATAGATTTTCTGTGTACTCTTGCTGTAAAAACAATGTAGAAATTTCCCCAGAGACTCACTTTAAGATAACTTCAGAAAGCATTGAGGGTTTCTAGGCCATAATTCTTCCTGTGGTGATCTTTTAGCCTTTTTTTGTTGTAATGTGCCAAGAGTTTAGTCTAAATATGTGTTGTTTAATGAGTTGTTGTTTGTATTCAAACTCATGAACCAGTTCAGCTCCCTAAAAAAAGACTTTGGTGATGGGTGTCCTCAGATGCCCTGGGATGCCCTCGTGTTTTGTCACTAAAGCTTGCAAAGACAGCTTTTCTTAATATTTTTTTTTTCTTTTTATGCAGGCACACTATTGTAAGTGGAGCAGGTAGCTGTGCTTATAGTTGGGATCACCTTATGTTTTCTGTTACAAGCAACAGGGAAAACGTTCTATCATTTTATTTACACTGTCATCTTTGATCTGATGTTTTTCATGCCATGTGTTTGGCACAGCTGGAAAGTTCAACTAAAATAACTGTTAGTCTCCCACTCTATTTTGTTGAGACTCTCTAATTCTTCAGGGCAGCGGCTGGGAATCGGTGAGGCAGTGTTACCATGGCAGCCTGATGTGGCTCCCCCTGTTCTGTGAAATCCCATGGCTTGGTCTGATGTTCCACAGCGGTTGTTAGATGTTGGCAGCACTGGGCTGCCTGTGCTGGGCACGGTCTGTCCTGCCAGGGCTCCTTTGCCCTGTCTACTCTGGTCAGGTGCTCTCCCTATACAGTTACTTGGGATGCAGCAGCATCTCCAGAGATGTAGGAATAAAATAGGATTTTAACCTCACCTGCTTCTCCACAGAGACTGGGATGTGAACTGGGAGCAGGGAATCTCTCCTGGACTCTCAGGAGCCCCTTCTTCTCTTGCCCAGCAGTGTGAAGGAGCAGTAGCCTGGTCTGGTGCGCAGCAAGCGAGCAAAGCAGGAGTGTTGGAGGCTGAAGAGTGATAGGTACTGGGGACAGCAGAGAAGGGAAGGGTTTACAACCAGCAGGGAGCTCCTCAGACACTGGCAGGTTTGTTAGGTGCAAATAATTCAGTAGCCCTGTAAGAGGGTGCATTTTTCTGCTGATCTAGAACAGCATACCTTATTGGAGCTTGTTGTTGCACTTAAAGAACTGTGCCTGTGGAGTTTTTCTTGAGTTGATTTTTTGTTGTTGTTGGTTTTGGTTTTTGTTAATGTACTAAGTTGCCCTTTAAAACTTTTTAGAGAGCTTTATGGTTATAAAAATCAAGCTGCCAGAAGTTAAGAAAAGCAAAAGCATAACATTGCATTTTCAACATTAATTCAGTTCTTCTGTGCAGATGTTATCCTTAATTGCATAATTGCATCCTGGCTCTTTTAGAACACAGCTGTCTATCTAGTGGAATGGGACAACTAAGATTTAGACTAATTTCTGTAATGCAAGACATTCAGCCTTGGTATGAGTAGTTGCAGAAGCTGTAGAACATGTTGTGGATATGAGAGAGGAAAGGAGAGGAGGAAGAATGGTCTCATGATTACAGACACTGAGGATTCCTCTTGAGGAGGGCTTTACCTTTTAACTGACTAATGTGATGCTGGGCAAGTTGCATCAGAATTTCTCAATCGCAATTTAAGTCTCTTGGGGTGGATATGCAGGAGAGCTGGGTGTTTGGCAGCAGTAAAGTCAATGGAGTTGTACTGTGAGCTTAGCAAATGTTCCTAAAATTCAGCGTAAGGTATCTGAAGTAGAGCATCAGGAGGCAGTAGAAGCTGTAGACATTCATCTTTGTCCATTTTCTCCCCAGTAAAGTGGTGTAAAGCATGCCAAATATTGCAGAGATGCTCTAAATATGAAAGTATTGTTTGTAAAGCCCTTAAATATATGGCAATATAAGAAAAATCTTATGGGAAAATTAGGAAGTCACTGTTCACACCAGAAGTTCTGACCTGAAGCTCTGAAATTACAGGGCTGCCCTACTTCAGCACTTACTAACATCTGGATTTGGCCTTTCAGCTGTGGTATTCTTTTAATAGATGCTATGTGAGTATGGCATTTCATAAACTATGTCATAAAAATAAGAGTGAAATAAAAATACCCTGTAAATAATGGTGATATTATGGGGCCTATTCTTTGGTTTCTTTCTGAAACTGTACTACTTTAGATATTTTTTCACTGAAGAATTTTTATTATTCACAAACAAAAAACCACAACAGAAACATAAATTGTCTAAATCCATTCCTTTTACTAAAAACTTCCATCTTTCCTAAGATATTTCAAAACAGGAATATTTCTTCAAATTTTGGCTCAAAACCCAGCTCACATTTTGAACAGAAGAGTCTGTAGTACAGTCTATCCATCACCCTGTTTGTGCATAGTACAAACACGTCTTCTGACACACCGTATGTGAGCTATCATTTAAGCTTTGACTTGTGTATTCATCAGAATAATCTTTAGGTTTTTTCTGCAGCTCATCTGACATGTTCCAAGTTCTATTTTCTTCACAGGGCAATCTCTTTTTCAATGGTGTTTTGTATTCTTACAACTGTATACCGTATTTTGTTCTCAGTTGGATGGATAAAACCGTAGAAATATGTTTTTCTTAAAAGAAAAAAAAAAATCCTTTCCATTTACAACATTACAACATGGCATAAAAATAAATTTGCTCTCCTGACTCTTCAGAGTTGACCTTGTGCTGCCTAGTCCTGTGAATCAGATGGCAGTTGGTATTAGACCAGCAATGCAGAAGGCCCATATCTGCCTGTATTTAGGTAGCTGTAGCACGCAGTTATATAGGTCAAATGAAGTTTGAGAATCAGTAGGCTTATTTGAACATGCTTTTCTGCTCCTTTCTAAAATATGCTTGCAGGTAAACAAGGCAGAAGCTTCCTACTGACAGCCATGGGAAAGAGCGTGTTGCTGTGTTTTGACAAGCTGACCTGGCGTATAAACACACCAGTGCCACCCTCACGTCCCAATTAGCATTTGTCACCATGGAAGTAGCTGCTTTCTGGGCTGGTGTCTGAATGGGGCAGCTTCAAGTCTCATGTGTAGCCAGGGTGCCATATAAGTTTTATATATATAGCACAAAGTTTAAAGTCTACAACCACAACTTGAAATTAATTAAGCACAATGTGCAATGTTCCTTCTTCAGGCAGAGTAAGAACTTTTCAGTGGGACAGATAAGAGTGGAAGGATATACGGACCCTAGAAAGTGAAGATCGAGTGCTGACCATCAGAGCCATATACAGTGAGAGGGTGGTGAGGGGTTCTCCATCGCTTTGAGGAAGTTGGATAAATACTTTTGAAGTGTGGGCTAGTGGGTCTGGCAGTTGACTATCAACCCAGACTGCAGGCTCTCAGCGCCTCTGTTCCTGTTGCTAAAAATTCCTTGTTGCTTTGATAATCGGTGCAAATGATGCAACTTTGTTTATATAACAACTTGTAGAAGAGCATTTTCTAGGCCTCCATGTCTACTTGACCGCTGAGAAATGCAGCGTTGGCTGATAAGATGGTTATTTTCTAGTGGAAACACACCTTCCACATCTAATCTGGTTATGCCTGAGCAGAAACCTTTCAAAAGCCTCTGCAGTTGGATTGCAGCGGTGCTGCTGCACCCCATGTTTGTGTGACAGTGAGTGCTTGTGGATGACAGGTAGAGAATAAACCCCATTCCAGCCTAGATGGGGGCAGAGATCCCAGTGAACTGTGTGTTCCCAGGTATGGTGAGGTCTTGTGACTGGTACGTCATCTCCTGGCTTTTTCTTTCTCTCATGCCCTTCTTCCTCTCCATTTCTGGTGTTACCAGAGGTTGAATCAGGGCTTGACTGGAGCAGTAAATCTCCATTTACCACAGGTTCTGTCCCATCTGTCCATCTTTCCTGTTGCTCTGCAGCAGAGTGTTGCCTACCCAGACTTTATTCAGCTTTGTGTTGTGCACAGCTGACCTTGGCAATCTCCCTGTCCCCGCCCCATCAGACTGGGAAGTCTCCCAGAGCAATGCTGCTTGTACTTTTAAATCCAGTAGTATCACAGAGGTGCAGAAGAAGCATCTGTGTCATCAGGATGCAGTAGGTTTACCCCTCATTTTGCTTAGTATATTAAAAATGTTGTTCTGGGAGACTTGGCTTGCTTCTAGCTGTTTGTATCTTCTGTTCTGTATCTTCTTCTGTTGAGGTGTGCTTCTTGGCCAAAGCTCTGAGTTTCCACATTTTATTTTAGCATATATTGTGATTTGCCTTGGTAAATGTGAGAACAGGAGATGGAAAACTGAATGGACACAAAAATAGCTTGCAACCAGCTGTCCCTATTATTACCCTTCAGTATTCTGTAGATGGACAGAATGAGGAATTATAGCTGGATTGTCTTGTCCCTGTAGCTATTAGGTGAGCCCTGCCATTTTTTATCCCTTCTTTATAACCTGCCACCTCTGCTCTGTCATGTCTGTACCCGTTTGTTCCTTGAGTGATGTCTCTAGAGGGGCTATCTCTGCTTCGCTCCCTGGATGAGAGCTGTACAAGAGACTGGCTGGAGGGCCCTGGCCCATCTAAATTCTTTCTATTTTTCAAATAGTTTCTTCTAAAGCCTTTAGTGATGTCCTGTACAATTATGCAGTTTTGAAAACACTCCAAGATTGCTTAAAAATGCTGTGGCTCTCAGACTTGCTCTTCAGTTGTCTTTTCCTCTCTGCCTCTCTCTCTGCATTGCTTATTTCTTTATGCTTGTACTGTAAGCTCTTTTTGGCAGCCCTTGGCACCGTGACCACTGATCTGTGACTGAGGCTCCAGCTCCACAATAATACCAACAAATAATCAAGGTGGGAACTTAACACAAGGGAAACAATTTCCCCAATAGGTGGACCCTCTGGTTTCCTCCTGGATGCCAAGAGGTGATGAGGTACGTTAGGGACATTGCCTAGGCAGTTTGCAGACTTGCTTTCTGACTTGGGATCGTTATGATAATCAGGAAGGGAGGTATTGCATCCTCAGAGGCCCACCCTTAAGCATTTCAGGCTTACTCACTGTAGCAGAGAGCAGGGGATGCCTCCAGCCGAATCTGGCAGGAGAATGTGCCTTCCCTCCCTCCCAGTGCCTGCTGCTCTTCGGGTGGCTGCCTCTCTCCTCCCAGCCTAAAAAAAGGGACAGAGTTCCCCCCGACGGGAAGTAATTGCTTTGGAAACCTCGCTGAACATCTGTGTCCAATCAAACCCGAACATCCACACAGGCAGAGCAGTGGCTGAGCATCAGTGGTAGCAGGAGCCCTGGAAGGGGCTGATCCCCCTGCCACCACCGTGGATGCCCAGGGAGGGGTTTGTGTCAGGGGGAGCAGCCTCCCAGGACCCACAGTCATGGTGGTGCTGAGTTCTGTAGCTCGCCAGTGACAAGCTGCAGGACAAAACCACAAGGTTTGCAATGTAGTTCAAAACTAAAGGTTGCGTAGAGCCAAACCACAAGGCTGAGAATTTCAGTAATTATAAGCCAAGGAAACAGTTTTGAGTTCTTTAGTCCTTTTAGGAAGCTTTGCCTACCCTATAGGTGGGAGTATGAGAGCTGTCTGCTGAGACTCCACATTTCTCCCTAGAATTGTTTTAGAAACTCCAGAGGGAAAACATACCAAAATGAAAGATTGCCCTCAATAATAATCTAACGGGAACCATGCAGGAAAGTTACAGGGGGCAACATGGAGCATATAAAAATGAGACAGATGGGAGAAACCAGAACAATTTTGGAGCTGTGTGATAGGTGAGCAAAGGATGAAGGACAGGAGACATAGTCACACTGAAGGGACCAAAGCAGCTAGGTTATATTCCCAGCTATGGATGGGATCCACTGGCATTGGGCTAGCTGAGAGGAGCCCAGGTGCGGTCGTAGCCATTCACTCAGCACTGGGAAAATAGGCGACTCTGAAATGTGTAATTATCTTTCTGAACAGCTCAAGCAACAGCAAAGATTAAGAGTCTCAAGTGTTTGTAATATTTTTTTATTCTCTTTAATATTTTGTGTGTGATGTAAAAGCCTTGTAAAAGCTATTTAAATCCCAGAACTTATGCAGAATCTCTTATGGAGTGCGAGTCCAAACAAAAGGCAGCTTTTGTCCACTTTAAATAGCATGCAGACCTTTGGTTTGAATTGTTTGCAAAATTTAGGCAATGCCGTATTTAGAGTTGCACGTGAAATCATAATTAAACTTATAAATTTATTTTAGTTTCAGGGTCACACACTATTTTTCCAGGGTGCGCCTGCTTAAACCCATGATAAGATGGTTTCACTGAATGAGTAGCTGCTCAAGATTTTTGTTTATCATCTTCATTTCTGTGAGACCTGGAGCGTGCTTAATGCAAGTGGAATCTGAAATTTTTTTTTTAATTTTTTTTTTTCCTCCTCCCTTGGAACTGAAAGACCTGTGCTTTATGTATGCCTTTAGGAAATTCCAAAGGTTTCATATTTATACAGTTTTTAATGAATTTTCACAAGAGGCAAAATTCAACTGACATACCAAATCCCTCAAATCCCTTGGTCAAATGGATGTTGGACTTTATTAACATTTGTGAAGTTGATTTTTTTTTTCTAACTTCTATTTTTTATTTTTTTTAAATGGTGGGATCACTCAGTGGCTGAAAATGTCATATCATAATGGAAAGTGTTAGATCACTTTGACACCAGGCGTTTTCTAATTAAACTATGATGAAAGAACATAAATGTTAATTAGGACTTTTTCCATTTAGGTTCCTGAGACCACTTTGTTGTTGTTGAAATGAAAACTTAAATTCTGAATTTAAGGATCTTTGTGCTAGTCAGCAAAACTGTATTAAGTGTGGGTGGCTTTGAGGGGGCACATGAGGT
Source organism: Thinocorus orbignyianus (assembly GCA_013400375.1). Lineage (NCBI taxonomy): Eukaryota > Metazoa > Chordata > Aves > Ciconiiformes > Thinocoridae > Thinocorus > Thinocorus orbignyianus. Next base: position 839,799 of record VXBW01003242.1, on the reverse strand, counting down.
CAAAATGGAGTAGCAATGGCATTTAGCTATCTGCAGCTGTTGGTTTGGATAATAACACGCATCCTCATTGAGTTTGCTGTGTTAATGCCTTTTGTTAGGCAAGAGCCATCTACCACACTTTTATTCTTCGGGATCTGAAATTCAGCAGCTAAAGATAACCGTGGGAGATGCAGCAGGCATAGGCTGTGGCAGAATTACCGCCGATAATTACAGGGGTCATCGCTACTGGGCAGGGGAGGCTCCTGAGGATTTAGCAGGAGATCATCAACATTTTTAGCAGTGCTTTGAAAACAACTGTAAAGTCACTGTTAAGCTGTACGCAACCTGAAACTGATGTAAATAGTGACTTCCAAAGCACGTGCATTTTATGTAGAGTGTATTATCTGCCTCTGTTGCTTGTTGTGGAGATCACAGGGAAGATGGCTCATTGTTGCGAGAAGGAGGTACTCGGTCAGATTACCCTGCCAAAGCTGCTGGTTAGCAGATTAAAATTCCTTCCATCATCCCTTGCTCTGAATTTTTAACCCAAACAGAACTGAAACATTAGAACACAATTGTTCTGTAAGTCCTGTGAGCAAGGAGTCTCTAGTTATTTCGAGAGCAGTACCTGCTATACCGCTGACCGTCTGGACCAGCAGGGGCAATGATATAAAGTAATGTGGCAGAGACATGAGCCCCTCTCCAGGCACTTAGGCAGGGCTGTCTAGTGGGGTAGCAGCATTCAATACCGGTGTTCTCCCATATCTGCAGGGTGAAGACTTTCATTAAAAAACTATTTCTTGGGAAACCATAAAGGATATAGTTGTTTTTTCCTTTGTACCATGAGCGTGTCACAAGATAAGGTGGCACCTTTATAAGCCATGGCTTAATTCACATAAAATCTAACAGAACCTTTATCTAAGTTAAAGGGGAAACATATAGCTCACACTGAAAGTAGAGCTGTACAGTCCTTTTTAGTTCTTTGAATGCTCTTAAAAGCATTTGCTTATCCAAGGGTACATCCCCTTGGAAGCAGGTGGGAGTGGTCACAGTGTGTGCTGGAAGGCTTAACCCATTAACCAAACTAGCTGAAGTGCTAAGAAGAGAGAAAAGATGGCACTAGGGTGAGAGTTAGCCATGCTGAAGCCCAAGCGCCTCTGTCTTCAACACGCTTATCACCCAGACTAGCTCAAGTGCATCTGCAGTTGCTGCTGTCAGCCCTCCAGGACGCACCCTCCCACTGCAGCCTCATACCAGGGCCTCGTGGCAGTGAGCAGGGACAGCGGGAAGTGCTGTCAGTAGCGGTGTTTGGGGTCTTTTTAAAAAAAGTAACAATCCGCTCTTATGTATGTATTGTACATAATTGTACTTGCTGTTTTATCTTTTCTTTTTTTTTTCTTTTCTTTTGTTCTTGTTACCAGAGTGCCTCTGATGGCTTTTGGAAGTCAGTGGCAACCCGTGTCCCAAGAGAACCTCATGAGATACGTATCCTGAATCCCTACTTCATCCAGGAGGCGGCTTTCAGCTTCATCGGACTGCCTTTCAACAACGGCCTGATGGGCAGAGGGGTAGGTATAAAGCTGAGCAAGCAAAACCAAGGGGAAAGACAAGGGACTGAGCAGCAGAGAAGGCTTATGCTGTTCTTACTTTTCCTTTTGGATACTGAATGGAAGTGACTTTGGCTCTTTTATGGTGGCAGCACTCAAGCCTCCTGAAGGCCACGGGAAGATCCATCCTTTCCGGTATTAGAGCTGCTTTTCTGTAGGCATCTCTGAGGCTTGCAGCACCAGCTGAGTGATTTCCCGGGATTCCCCATCACTCAAAGCCTGCCAGAAGGGTGCTTGTTTGTGTGGGTAGAGGGAGCTCCTTCCTAAAAGGAAGAAGGAACCCTGCTGTCTGCACCCTCAGTGCATCTGGAAATGCTGCAAGTCTCCCTAATTGTCATGCTACTGTTTTGCAATGTAATGCCCTCATGGAGACCGTTGCCTTAAATCACTGATACTGCGCTGCTCATCCTGTATCCCAGGCTTATAGTAAAAGAGGGTAAAGGTTTGTTTTATGGTGCTTTAGGTAAGAAATTCTGATCTTACAGTGACAAGTTTCAGATGTAAAGTCTTACAAAAGAAAGCAACGTAAAACAGGCGTTTAGGTCATAGTTATTAATAAAATACCTCTGTGGCCATTCAAGTATCTCTCACCCCCATGCAACTTTTTGGAGTGGTAGCGTGGAGTAGGTGGTGACCTGGGTTTTCTGGATTATCTCACACTGTAACGCTGTCCTCAGAAGCTATTTATATTTACTCTACCTAATATATCAACCATTAGAGAAAGTATTACTTGGCTGGATGAATTACTCATGTACACACGTGATACAGTTGTTGATAGAGACCACACGTGACATTTTTGGGCACATTAGCACAGCTGACAAACCCAGAGAAAAGTACTTCTGCTGGAAAAGGTCTGCTTGCTCTGCCCCTGGCATTGTCCTTCCATTGTCACCAACACGGATTTGCCATGTTGCAGCATGGATTTGGACTAGCTAGAATAACGGCTCATTTTCCATGCTCTAATTATATCATGAAATCAAATATTAGAGATGTTTGTTTTGTGTAGGTCAGAAGGGTGGGTGCCTGGAGGTAAGAAATTCACTTTCGTAAAACGTGGTGTGCAAGATGCACAGACAGATTCAGCCACGCAGAATGGTTCTTTTGTGAAATGCCTTGCTCTGTATGTACATACAGAAGCTGTCGAGTGGTTCTGGGAGCACTGGATTTTTGCTCCACGCACTGAAGGTCTCTCAACCCAAATATTCCCATCACCTAAGAAGTAACTTATTTCACCTCTCTGTATTCTCCAGAACATATCCTTAGAAGGGTGTGGTCTTGACTTCCAGAAAATGAGGACTGCTACCCCGATGAAGGACAGCAATCATCAGTCTTTTGCCTTTTTTTTCCCCTCCAGATTTGTTTTAATTTCTAAACACGCTATTTTAATACACAAGATATTACTTAAGCTGAGAGGAGAAGAGAGAATCTGGAAATGAAAATGCCGTGAACTGAAGTTTATGAGGTTTTGATAGGTTGTTTAACACACATCAGATTTGGAAATGAAGGCATCTTAATTGAAACCTGATGTCTCACTTCATGGAAGTCTATTTGGACATTTAAAAGTAGTTTATGGAGCTTTGAGGCAAGCAGTCTTTGCCCCTGACCCTTGCTGGATTGTGTAAATTGTAGTTCATTCCTTCAGATGGGGCAGCAGGATCTCTGCAGGTGCATCTGTGGGGCTGTGACGGTAGTACAACCTGTGCTGTCTCTGCAAGGGCACTCTAATATAGTGATGCTGTCAGAGTTCAAAACCAGGGGGAGAGTGTTTCTAGCCTGTAGGTACAAATTTTACTGTTGACGTCAACTCTGGATTGCTGTCTTGGGGCTGCTGGGACTTCAGGCTTTAGTGAACGCTGCTGTGCTTCAACAAAAGCTTCTGCTGCCATTGTAAAAAGGGAAGGAGAGTCTTGAGTAGGATCTTGGTGATATAAATTTGCTACAGACCTTTAATTGGGAAGAGTGGAACCTGTAGTAGACCAAGGATGCAACTCTTATTAAAGATTTGAGAGAGAGCCAACAAGTGAGTGAGGCACAAGAGACAGTGTGACCCAGCAGCTGCAGAATATAGCTGGTTGGGTTTGCGGTCATGCTTTTAAGATGTGAGACACCCTGGAAAGCTTTGCTCAAGCAAGAAGCACGTGAGCATGGAGAAGGAAAATGCTGAGGTCTAGCAAGCACAAAGCACAGTGAACAGTATGTGTCCTGAGTTTCTCAGGGGGAACCAGGATGGGGGCAGATTGGTGCCCCATGCTGCAGCATGCTGTGGTATGTTGGGCAGGCTACACACAAGGAGGATCAAGGCTGGGGATGCCTTAGTAATCAAGGCCGACGTGAAATCCTCATAAAGAGCATAATATTCCACTCTTCTTTGGTTCTGATGCCTAAATAAACTTCAGTGCTTCTCTTGCACACCACATATGGTAACAATGTGCCGCCAATTAACTTTGTAATTTGGGGACTTTTTCAGCAAGGTTGAGGAGAGCTAGTAAAATAGTTTGGGGCTAATCTCAAAGCATTTTTCCCAGGATTCAATAAAGGGTGAATGTAGTAACATCCTCTGCTTTGATAATATAATTTGGGCCAGATGGTTCTGGAGGATAGTAGGGGGGTACAACTCAGATGTGCGTTTTGATTGCACTTGTGGCATTAGTAGCTGAAAGTCTGAACAAGGAGCAAAGCTGTTCACCCACAATGAAAAGTGACTTCTCTTTGAGACGAGTAAAGCTTTTCAGGAGTTTCCTCAGTCCATTTATTGAAGTCTTCAGAAGAGGCAGAGCTGTTTCCTACTGCATGTGGACTTCTTTTTTCTTGGGATAAGCTGGTGATAAAGAAAAACTTTAGTTTGGAATCCTAGCAATGTCTGGGTAAAATTAAATGTTAATGCTTGAAGATGGTTTAGCATGAAAGAAATGAGCTAGTAAAGGTCCTGTCTTTGATTAAAGAGTCCTCTTAAGGTGAGGACACAGGCTTAGCTGTCTCGCTAGCCAAAGGTGTGTGTATGTGATCTATGTTTAGGTGGAAGTTCTGCGTATACAGGTCTTTTAGGCTTGAAACCAGATATGACTGGTATTGCAGCTGGTGATTCAGGCATGCGATAACCTACCTTGCACTGCCGACAGCTTACTGGGGGACAAGCATGAACATCAGTCAGTTCAGAGGTGTCATTGCCTGTTGCATGTACAATACCGGGGATGGTTATTGCCATGGTGCTCTTTGCTCTGTAGTGAATGGTCCTGTCCACTCAGTAGCGCTCAGAGCTGTTGGAACAGTGGCTTTTCAGGCTCTGGGACCCCTGAGCATTGTGTGAGGTGGCCAAGAGAACATTTCAGATGACACAAATTATGAACACTTTGAGGACCCCAGTACAGATTATGGTGTTTGTTTCTCTCTCTGCGCTGGTGCTGTGCCTTAATGGAACTGCTTATGCTTTAAGCTCTGCTGCCCGAAACTGTAAGTCTTTGGTTTGTTGGTGTAGTGGAAAAGGCTGTATCTATAGACCTTTCACTAATGAGATAAAGCATCCTCCTCTGGACTTCATCCAGCCTCAAGCACCAACTTGGTGAAGAAGGAGCCGTGTGAAGGAGGTGTTATCAGGCAGCATCAGGCACTGGGCCATGGATTAGCACCTCTGCAGAGTGCTGACAGCCTGAAAGCATTGGGGATTAACCTCTGATGCTGGAGTATTCGCACGTCCTGCCCCAGGGCTTCTCTTTGCTGTTACGTGGTTTGCCCTGTAGGCAGGCAGCCTTTCTGGAGATGCTAGTGGTGACCCTTTGCTCCTTAGGCAGCTTTTCAGCTCCCCTGGTTGGTAATAATGACGCTTTCTCTGAATGGCACTGACTTGTCCTGCTCTCAGCAGTCTTTGTTTCCTTGGCTGTTCTCGCTGGATTTGCCACAGTGAAGGCTGTGTCCTGGGGACCTGTTGGGTCTTTATGGGGCAGAAAAGAGGTGGGGAACAGCAGGAGCAGCACAGTGTGATACCCCATCCTTCCAGTTGCCGTGCTTCTCCTTTTTTTTTTCACCCTGACAGCATCTTTTAAAGCAGGGAGGGGCACAGGTAAGGGGCCACTGCAGCTGCAGTCAGTTAAATGTAGAGACTTAGTGTTGTTGTTAAGCTTTGGGTTTGCAAGACAGCTCATCTGCTTCATGGGCTGGACTTCTCAGTGTGTTACTGCTGCAGTGGGGTCAGTTCATGAGCTTCCAGGGAATGGACACTCGGACAAGCCGTGATATAGTAGCAGGTAAATGTGTACCAGCCACTTCTTGGTAAATCATGGAAACATGCCCAACCACATGTTTCTGCACATGATGATGCAAAATAACTGAAGGGAGTTTACTTTTCTATGAAAGAGTAGGCCATGAACTCCCATTTAGCATAGGGTGAAGCATATACATGGTTACCGCAGAGCAGCTAGCATCTAGTAAAGTCATGCCCTTGCTTGCCCTCTGCTAATTTCTTAGATCCTTAAGAAATACTCCCTGCATTGCACAGGAATCTGCTCTATAGCAAATAGTGAATCAGAGCTTGCACATCAGGTTTAGATGTGGTCAGAAGATACTTGATTTGGGCTAAGTTGTGTAGGAACTTCACAGTTCAATGGCAGGATGGAAACCTGCTGGGCAGCTGGCTTGTGTCTCCAGCAACAGGTCTCTGGACCTTCCCCTTTGCTCCACTGCAGACTGCCAGTTCTGGAGGCTCTCTCCTGCTTACGGCAAGGGATACCTAGGGGAGATGAAGGAGTGATGTTGGAGGTGCCCTGCTTTGTCTGTTGAAGCCCAATATTGCAGCTGATTCCATGCATGGATGGAAGTAGTTGTGGGAGCAGCACTGTGGGTTGTTAACTCCTGTGACAGGGACCACTCTGCAGGTACTTGCACGCTTACAATAAGTGATTAGTACTAAATTGCTTTTTATGCCATATTTCCAAACTTGGCAGCTAAGGGAAGCAGAGTAGGTTTGGGATTGTTCCTATGCAAATGTAAATGAACCAAGAGGAAATACAGTTCTCTGTGTATAGTGTGAGATGCTATTATAGTTTTGTTCTGTATTTCTTCTGTTTCGACATTATTGCTGTTCGGTGATCAGGTCTGTAGCTGATAAAACTAAGGTAGCAATTTTTCAAGCTTTCCCTCAAATAAATTGATACAGCAGTCAAACTGATTGGAATATCTAGTTGCATTGTTGTTTTTAGGGACTTCATTCTTTAGCAATGCTTACCCTTTTAGCGAAAAAGGTAACAACTGGAATAGTCTGAACAGTCCAATATGTCTTACTCTGAGCTAAGTAAAATCCCATAAATAACTGGAATTCATTTAACATATTAAGGGAGTCAAATATTTCTAAAAACAGATTTACAGCAGTCATTTCCTTCCAGTCCAGCAGGCAGTGACACAGGAATGACCCGGGCATGGAATGAAAAGCAGTAAGAGCTTTTCACATGCACCCAGAAAAGAGCAGTTACAGACCCCCTGGTTCAGTTGCCAGCACTGGATCTCCAGCACAGTCCCACGAGGTGATGCTCAGCCCCCAGTAAGTCTAAAGGAGGACAGGCATTCATTTCTGCTGTCTAGCTTCTTTTCTTGTGTGAGTAGGAGTCTTTAAAGCCTCTTCAGGGGGACAAATGGAAGTTAAAACAGCAATATCTTGAGGGGAAGCCTTTTATCTTTACATTTTTATCTATCTTGCAGCAGAGTGTAGGAGCAGTTAGGAAAACCTGTCCTAAGTCTGTCTGTACAATTAAAGGCTTTTCTGGTCCCCTGACCTGGTGGTGCAAACAGGCTGTACCTGCACCGCACAGAGCTTACAGTGATCCCTCACTCAGCACAAGACCAGAGATCTTTGCCTACCTTGCCTTTATGCTTTTTTTCACCCAGAACCCACCATGCATGTGCTCACTTCCCCTGGAAGGAGCTGTACTCGGGATGTACAGACAGCCTTTGCCCAGCACTGCTGCAGTGACGTGTCGCTCGCCACTGCTGTTTGCTGCTTCTGTTTGTCAGATGGCCTTTTGGTGTCATCTCTGGCTCATCTGTCAGTGTGCTGCGTTCTCTCAAATGGGACCAGGCAAAGGTCTGATCTCTGGGGAGCGTTATATTAGATATTACATTTTCCAGATGTTTGGACTTAGACAAGCAGGCCAGGCTTGGAAATGTGGACTGTCAGTTCAGGCCACACGATCCAGGGAGATTGCCCTTGGAGTTGTTTACCAGTGCTGGAGAGGAGATGCTAAACCTGGTACCCACCATGGGCCCCAGCTGAGACAGAAACCTACGAGACACAGAGCTTGCAAGGGCAAGTTCAAGGCTTGTGGCCAGGAAGGGGCAAGGGGAGAGGATCGCCAGTGCTTTCTGGGGCCTTGCCATTCCCAGCTCTCCCTGACTGGTGAACACCAGTTCAGGTCAGACAGTCATCATGGCAACATCTGGACCGGTGGTCCTGCTGGGTTGCTCCAGGCAGCCCCATGCTGTGTGCTGGCCTGCACTGGCCAGTCTTCATGTAGCTGGGAGGCATGCCAGGGGGCTCCTGCCTCAGCACTGGCCACTGTTGGGCAGCCATTCTTCAACCATTTGGTTGAAAGCATCATTGCTTGGTGGTACAGCAGTACCCAAGCACGTAGAGGGCCACGAGCAGGAAGACAGGCTTTGAGCTGGTCCAGCCCCTGAGGCAGGATGTTGCGATTTTGGGTTTTTTCCTTAGCAGAGGCCTGTTCAGTTGTTTGAGAGAGTTTTATTTTCGTAACTCAGTGTGAGAGGTGTGGTGGTTGCTTTGGTATGTCTTTCGGGCACGGCACAAGGGTGTGTGTGGTGAGATAGCACTGACGCATTGTGCAGGGCATAGCAAGCCAGCTTTGGCACAGCAGTGTCCATGGTGGCTACCTTCTTTTGGAGCAGCCTGTCCCCCAACTTGCCCTGAAGGTTGTATGTGCTTCATAAGGTCCAGTTGGGAGCTTAGCAGCAAACGAATTTATGCCTCTGTACAATCAGGACAGCAGGCGACTATGTAGATGCAGCTAAAGAATAATTATAACCATTTCCTCTCTCTAATACATGTCCTTCACATTTGCACTTCTCTGCTAAGAGGAGAGCCCTTTCCCCTGGACCTGGAGAATGCTGCTGAGTTGGCTCTTCTGCAGCGCAGCCTGGGACACACGCCTACATCCTACAGAGCCTTCTCTTTTCCATGCTGCAAGCTGGACATGAGGCAGTGCTTCAGGAGCAGAAGCTCAGCAGGCTGTCACAGGAGAAAACAGCTCAGTTTCTACAGTTTAAACCAAAGCAGGACTGGAACACTGTATTGCCTTACTAATGACATGTAGTTAACTCGCAATCATGCATCTTTTATACTTATGATTTAAACTGGCTCCTTTATTTTCTCAAGTCTCTCTAACTGCCCGGTTACTGTTTAATCTGTCTGATGGCTGCTTCTTCTTTAACATAAGCAATTTGGAGAAAATGCCGAGTTATGTGTATTTGATCCAGGCACATGTGGGTGTACACACAGTTTGTACTCAGGTTCTTCCCTTAGCCGGTGCTGTTATCACACCATTTACTAAGGGCGGGTTCTGCAAGCACCCCTGTGCTACCCGAACAGTTACTACCCTCAGTGAATAGCAGGGATAATTTTTACAGAATTTTCTAGGTGGTCCTGTGTAGCCCACATGGTTCTGATTGCAGCAATGGGACTGAGGCTGTGTCTCAGCAGTGGAGGCGTGAATGGCTGCAGATCTCCTTCTTCAACAGGGACACATGCCCTAGGCTGTAGCTACTGTAGTATTGGAGGGTGTTAACATCAATAAGGCATAATTTAATTAAAAACTGCCATCGGATTGTCAGTTTCTGAATGTGATTTTTGCTAAGAACACCGTATGATTGTCTAATCATTGTAGGGGCCAAACCATCTACTACAATCCAAGAGGTCAGGAAGGCTTTGGTAGCCTTTGGTATTTTAATAATTTTTGAGAGAGAAGCAGGCAGTACTGAGATACTAGCATGTCAGGAACCACTGAAGAACAGAAGCAGATGAGAAAATTGTCTCCTGTTTTTCCATAAAGGTCATTGGAGGCATTATACGTAGGAAAAAAAGTCAGGTAGATAATTTGGTGACCTAAAGAAAGTTCACTTTTGACTTCTTTAATCTGTTGTTCTCCAAACAGAAGTAAGTGTATGCTTGAAAGAAAGTTATGGTAGTTTGGCAGTCCTCCCGTAAGGTTGGGTAGTATGATTAATTCTTTGTGGTTTGTAAGAGTCACATTAGAAAGTTAGCTCTTAAATGTTAACTTTGCCAGTGAAATTCCCTCTGGGCAAAGACCCCGTGTCTCCCTTGAGCTGTACCGTGGGAATGGGCCTGGTGCAATTGGGGGTGGTGTTAACGCCATCATATTCCCAACAGCGACACATTCTAAAGGACATAACCATTTACTCACTGTGTTTTGGACACTGTAACTACAGCTCAGCTGAGGGAAGGGGTTTTGTGGCAAGTCCACTTACCAGCTGATGCAATTCCAGTGACATCCGAATGTAATCTCCTATGCAAAACATAAAACTGAGAATATCTGAATTTGAACTGCCATGTCTGGGAAGACAGGATGTTCTTGCACATTTTGAAATTTGGGGGAATTTTCTTGTCCTTGCCTAATACACTTCTTTCAATTTTTTAATTATTTTTTTTAAACCCCTCCTTGATATTTTGTGGCTGCCAGTGAATTAACAATTAACTAAAGTAACCAAAATAAAACCAATATTATTTGTGGTGACTATCAATTGAAATTAAGCAATGAGAACAAAATGACTCGGCTGTTTTTCCCGACATCTAGAGCTGACACAGAAGGATGTAGTAAGGTCTTTTCATTTCAGATGAGCTCTGTTACAGTTGCGCTGCATATGTTTGAGTTGAACATCTCACTAATTTAGCCATAAGCAGTTTTTGCACATTTGTGTTCAAATCAGTGTAATTCCAGTGCACTGTAGTAGAGTTCTTCGTAGGATATGGGTTGTGTTCCCAGCTCTGCGCATCTTAGCTAGGGTATGGGTGGCATTCTTTGCTTGGAGAATGTTGGGACTGGTCAGGCAGTCAGAAATGAGCAAGGTATTGTGCTGCCAAAAGCCAGTTCCTTTGAGTGAGAGGCAGAAACTCAAAACATTGTGTTCCCAAACTGATACAAACATCAGGTGAAATGCAATAGCATTGCTCACCGGCTCAGGGTAAACCATTTTAAATGCAAAACATCAGCGTGCAGTTGGTTTCTACATCTCAGCTAAGAGGTTGTCACCCTTGGTGACTGTCTGAGCATGTCCTCTGAATTCGTGATACTTTTGATACAACCGGTGTTGGATGCTCTGCAAATGAAGATAAGATATGTGGGTGGATTTCTCAACCTCTCCCTAGCCTCTGGGGTAAAGCTACCTCTGGATTCATCTGGCTAAAGGCAAGCTAGAAAATTCTGTGAGTGAGGGTTTTACACTAGAAACACAGCGGTCATGTTCATCTGAACGCACAAGAGGAGTTGCAGCCGTACAACACCACAGGGTCTCGTCAGAAGCCAGATGGGAAGGGCTGAGGCTGGACTTTGATGCATATAGCATGTCAGCAGATGGGAGAGGACATCTGGGGTGTCCCTGCTCAGGGTGCTAGCACCCATCTCTGACTGCCTTCCCACTGCTCCTTGTCTTCCCAGTATGCCATGGCTAGGAAGGGAATGGCACAGGCCAGAGGGCCCTTTGGCCTGTGGGTGTGCCTCTGAGCAAAGGAAGGAGGCTCAGTGCACACTGATTAGGTCTGCCTGATCTCCTCTCCATCTCCCAGAACTTTTTAATGACGTCCTTAAATTACTTTTGCCATCAGTAAAGAATTTGCGCTGTTCCTCTCTTGTGCTCCTATGTGGTGGCCCGTTTCGGATAAGTATTCCTCCTTAGCCTACCTGGAAGCCGGTAATGAGCATAGAATTTGTAATCCAGAATCTATGGCTGTTTTAATTTCAGAAAACTAACGTATCCACTGTTATTCAGTTCACCTGTTCATCTGCTGTCCTGTTCTTGAGGTAGCAAAGTTGTGAAAGATGCATCTGACCATTTTTATTAATCTATCTGCCCTGCAACACCCCCCTGGAGAGTCAGATCATAGAGCCTCAAACAAGGGCCACTGCTTTTGTGCCAGAAGCTTTGCAGTGAGCTGTCTAACATGATTTTCTTTACAAGTTGGGAAGCTATTGACCCTCCAGACTGTCATGGGGCAGCTGATGTGCAGATATAGCCCAATACCCTGTTCCTGATTTTCTGCTTAGTAACGGCAAAGACAATAAGAGGAAATCTTTGGTTATAGAAATGACAACCTGCTAATGACTTCCATTCCTGCTTTCTCTCCTCTCAGAACATCCCCACCTTGGGAAGCGTAGCAATAACCATGGCGCTCCACAACTGTGATGAGGTGGCGGTAGCTGGGTTTGGCTATGACATGAGTTCACCCAATGCGCCGCTGCACTACTATGAGAACATCAAGATGTCTGCCATCAAAGAGGTAGGGAGCTCCTGCCGAGCACATCTTCTTCCCAAGCCCGCCGACCGCCTTGACTCCAGAGCCTGACTGGGATGGTGATGTCAACTTACAGCTTTCCTGTGTGGGTCGAAAGACAGCTCCACCCATGCGTTTGCCTGTAAAATTCTAGACATTCTCCCAAGCGCTATGTGTGTTAAAAAAGGTTATTTCTGCTGGGAAAAGTTCTCTGGAATGTGTATATAGTGTGATTCCTTCTTCAAGCAGCAGGGAAAAGATTCACATAAACGTTAACTTGAGTAGGGTAAAAGGGAACAATTCTGCTCTGGGGTTGAAAAGACATGGCCGCCTCCTGCTTTTTGATCCATTGTATTGCTCTCTAATCCATAGGCTGCTTTTGCTTAGATGATCCCCTCCTCAGCCCCTGTGAAATGTGGGGGAGGTGAGATTAGCCCGTGCATGTTAGCTCTCAGCTGACTGTTCAGCAGCAGTCAGCTAGTGTAAACACATCATGGCTCTGCGGAGACTGCTCTTTAAAGCCAGATCTACACTAGAAACATTTTCTGGTGCTATCACAGTGAGATGAACAGCATTTGTTGAGGAACAAAAGCCCTCATGTTGATATAATACAGCAGTATAAAGACACTTTTTTCAGGTCTATCCATTTCCTGTACCAAACCAGAGCAAACTGGACGCTGGTCAAAGCTTCTATAGTGGGAAGGTTTGCTGCTTTTTTTGGAAGAGCTCAATCCTTCCCAGCACAGATGTGGCCCAGGTCTTTCTAAGATTGCTTCCCTCTCTTCATTGGCTCCTAGGTAGGAAAGCTTTCTCCATCCTACTCCATATTGTGAAAATTTGTATTGTTCACGGACAGTAGCAATTTCCTGCCTCTTGGCATTTGTTCACCTCAGGCGTTTTGCCATTGATCCAGGGCAGGATGGAAGCTGGGAAGTTGTGTTTTTCCAAATTGCAAGGTTGTACGTGTCTTAGGACTCTCATGGGCTGCAGGCTGCATGACCCTAGGCAGACTCAGAGGAATTAAAAATCAGTGATTAGTCAGCTTGAAAAATGAGAGGAGCGTGCCTAATTATCAGGATAATGAAGCTTTGGAAAAACCTCTGAGCAGAAGCCAAAAGAGCAAACTGAGGTTTTTTCCAAACTGTGAGGAGGTCTCCTATATATCAAGGGCCTGGACATTTTGATCCTGAGGTACCTTCTGGGCCTGTGAAGGTTAGCAAGAAAGTCTGCCTTGCTTAATGGAATAACCATGGATTATGGTTCATGAATGTTTCAGGAAAAGCTTTTGTGTCTGGTGCCGCTCTGTCACTGTGAATCAGCTGCCTTTGGTGGAGAATCACTCTTGCTCAGTTGTTCCTCCTGCCTCATAAAATTGTCAGTCCTACGGTCCTCTCTTGGACATGGGGACGCTCACAGCAGGTGTCCAAGATGACAGAGTCTCAGGTAGAAGTCACTAGTCCAAATCACTTGAATCTTTAATTCTAAAGACCAGCGTCCTGAGTGGGATACAGAAGGTAGGTAGTGGAAGACAGGAAGGAGTCACTCCTGGACATCATATGTAGTCTCAAGAGTAAACGTTGCATGGCACCCGGCAGTAGATGAGGATGACCACGTGAAATGCAACCAGTAGAGCCTCCTGCAGAGACCAGTTGGTGCCTGGTTTGTCAGGCCTCTGCTGTCTGGAAGCTGTCAGTCATCATGTCCAGGATGTTCTGTACAGAGGTGAGGGAGCGTTGAAAGGTTCTGGTGAAGCCTCACTTATTCAGATGTCAGTGGGTTTGTTTCTGCAGTCAGGGTTGTTGATGAGAGCTCTGCAGGCCAGTGGAGCTGGTTCTAGGAGGAAGGTTACTGTTCCAGTTGAAGGCTGGTTATCTGATATGTGTCTGCCCATCTAATCTGCACATCCTCAACCATAGGCTCCTCTTACATTTCGCTGCCCTGGTACAAGAAAAGCCATCTGTTCCCAAGTATCAATAAATAATGCTCCTCCTGCCTCTGCCCCTCCCAATATGACAAATTGTTTGTGATATTGTAGAATGTGAAGAGCAGAGAGAGGATTGCATTTCTTTCTTTCCCATTTAATATTAATGGTAGCTGGTAATTGTTAGTCATCTGAGGGTGAAGTTGAAAGGTGAAGGATATGATAGTTGGGTTGTGTCTTCTGCAGTTGCCCTTAAAGAACACACAGGTGGAGATTTGTCCCAATCTAGACTGGAAGCATCCTGCACACTCTGCTTGAAGGGTGATCTGCATATCATTTTCAAATCAGGAGGCTGCCCCTGTGTTAACACTTTTTGCCAAACATTACCCTTGGCATGAGAGAAAGAATACGAACTCAAGCTCCACCAAGTTGTTTCTCTGTTCCTTCTTCTCTGACACCCAAAGGCCCAACAGCATTTTCCTCAGTATTACTTTGGACTCTGGGATTGCATCCAGGTCTAATTCTTCCTGGTCCTGCTCTACATTTCAGCCTCAAAAGGAGCCACTAAGGCAGGCTGTGCCTTGAAATTATGCAAGTATCATCTTTGTCCTCTGTCTGGCCTGCAGATTCATGCAGGCTGGAGTACTTGTTCCTGGGTAGGGGAGTGGAAAAGGTTTGCTTGACATAGCAACATCACAGCACCAAAACAATTGCCATGAGATGCACTGTTCCACCATAAGTAACATTTCAGGCAGAAGTCCCTGCGGTTTGACCTGGCTTTGGTGGGGCAGAACCTCTATTTCTGGAGTTCAAATCTTTTCGCTGATTGCCGGGCTCCTCCAGCCTGGATGACCAAAAATCTTCAGTGTTTAAGCCTAGAGAGCAGCTGTAGGGAAGCACTCCAGCTCCACCCTGAAACCATCGCTGTCTTTACAGAGGAAATGTAAACACCAGCAGTGTCCTGAGTCTGGAGGTACCACGTGTGTGTGTGGCTCGTGAGAGCCTCCCTGGGAACATCGGTCAAACCCCTTCCCTTGCCTGGTGTCTGCAGAGGAAACGGACCTGCCAGCGAGCGAGCGTGCGTCCTCTCGGCAAGGTGTGTCACTGATTTACGCTTGAGGCCCACTTGACATCTCTCTGGACACCCTTGAAACCCTGTGACTCACCTCTGAGGAATTTGTTGTGATTACATAAAAAAAGCCAGCAGAATGCGCTCGCTTGCTCACAGCTGGGCGGAGATGCCTCTCCCATGCCAAGACTGAGGTGATAAAATCTCTGTGGAAATGAATGTGATTTTTCCTGTTGCTCTGTGGGACTAGCGGCTGAATTTCCAGGAGGCGAAACAGGCAGTACATTTTTGCTTAGTCTTTGCTTTCCCTGCAGGGGTAAAAGCCCTCAAGGTCCAAGGTTCTGCAATTGCTACCGCAGGAGGCAGCTGCCTCCACTGCCTCTACCAGCATCTCAGGCTCCCGAGGGCTGGGCAGGCGTTTTCTGCCCCAGAAGAAAAGGCTCTGTGAGGAGACAGGTGCTCCAGAGTTTCATTGGTGTTACCAGTCAGGGGAAGGTATATATATGGTCTCGAGACCTTGGTCTACTGACCATGGCTGCAGAACACATATGGCTTCTCCTGTGCTTGTAAATGCTCGTGGGAGTAAATTTCTCTGGTTTAGTCCTGGATGGCTTCCATACCCTCTGTCCTGGGTAGTTTATTGTGCTCCAACCAGGGTATATCCAGGCAGACCTGGTGGAGGAGATCCTTTTCTTCTTCATAAGCATGCTCCGGATAGCTGGAAACAAGCTGGTGCAGTGCTTTCACTTCCAGGCTGTGAGCTGGAACTCAGTGCAAAACCACCCCTCAATCCCAACTCTGCTGCCCAGCACCTTCTCTGCTTGTCTCGCCTCTTCTCCCCACCATGGCTGTGCGTGCAGAGTCCCTGGTCTGCACTTCAGCAGGGGTTTTCTGGGCAGTATGAAGACACTTACCTGTTCTCTACTCTCTTACTGGGAGAATCCTGCCCAATAGACCTCATGCTGTTATGTAAATTCTCACAGGTGATTTTTCAGCTCTGGTCCTGCCTCTTTGTTTGAAGTTACAAAATGCAGAATGTCCAAGTGTTCTATCTCCCTTCAGTTACTATTGTTTCTATTCCCAATAATTTTGCAACAGCTTTCGACCCTTGCCTGCTTCCATGAATGCTGTACAGAAAACGATTGAGTCCTGGCCAAGCTGTCTGCTCACTTGTTTCTGTTTTCATGGCAATGAGTTCATTGGAGCTAAATTTTGATATAGTTTATTGTACTTTTATTTCTTGCTTAGGTCTTGTAATGCTTCCTGCCCAAGCTCTCCATAAAAGTGTATTTTTATCACAGGTCACTGTCTTCTATTAATGTATAAGTGTCAGATCCACTGGGAACATAGTAAAGGAAACATGGAAATGTTCCCATGAGGTGAGGAAAAAGGGAATTATTTTAAAATACAGCAAAGGCTTTTCCAGATTTAAAAAAACAATGAATGAACCTGCCTATGAGGATTACGAGAGACCTTCATTGCTAATGGCAAAACAGCAGGCTGGTGTTTCAGGCAGAAATTATTTCAGGATGGGAAAGTGACAGTGAACAGTAAAAACATATCCGTAAGGAGCTGATGAAACTGAAAGAGTAGGAGGCTGTGCTCAATCATGGGAACGAAGCATGAGGCTGGCTCCCAGCATCCCTCCTCTGTGTGCTCTGCCCTGAGCCTGGCAGCACACAGCCTTCCCCGACCTCCTGAGCTAGAGGTGAGCTTCAACCTCCTCATTTCTTGCAGGAGCAAGAATGTGAGCAAGGAGTCACTACCTCGGGTGCTACAGTCTTCTCAGCAGCTGGCTGCAGAGAGGTTGGTAAAACAGAGAACGTCCACGCAGAGAGCCCGTCTGAGGCACTTGTGTTGTGCGGTGGAGCTGCTCGCTGGTCTCCTTTTCACTGTTAGAAGCAGATCAAGCGCCAGCGCCGATGCTGTTGGAGGTGTCAGCTCCTTTGATACAGCTGTGCCCGGCACTTCAGTGACTCGCTGCCTGACCCGAGGGGGAGGTGGCACGACTGCCTTTGATGGCTTCTTTCTGATCATTGGCTCCACTTCCCCAGCAGGTCTTGGCAGGTGCTGGAGGACACTGTCTTGTAACACTTCTTATTCAGGCTGTGTAAGCGCTGTCACAAGGGCCAGGGGAGGTGGCCTGCAGCACGCGGTGACACACAGCTTTGTCTCTGTCTCTCCCCGCCAGCAGCTACCTCTCAGAATAATCCGCAAACATCAAGTTTGGAGACTCGGCCCATGAAGGCACAAACAATAGTGCTTTATCATCATCTGGGCTCTCTCTGTGAAGCCGTCCTTTGCATTTTAAATCAATGCAACTTGCTTGGGAGGGGGTGGTTGGGCCACTTCGGGCCTCCAAGTACCTTAAAGTTTGCGGTAGCCAACAAGAAGAACAAAACTCCTTTGAAAGCCAGGCAGATGTCTAGCCTGGTGATTTATAGACTGAAAACACAGCTATTCGAGCCAGGCTGATGAATTGCGATTGGAGTACAAGGAATGGTGCAGGCTGAAATGGAGGTCAGCTTTGGAGGGGGAGGTTAGGGGCTGGGGCAGGGGGACCTCTGAAAGGGCAGTGCTTTTTCTTGGGGCCAGCAGTGATGACTGATGAGGTTTATACATTTTTGTCTTTGTTTAAAAGCCACCTGTTTTACAGCGTTTTGGCTGAATGAAGGCCTCACATGCTGTTCCTGTGCATAAGAACTGTGTGTCTATGTAATAGAAATCTGGAAAAGATTGATGGAATAGCAGTCACGACTGGAGCACAGGTAGTGCCTTGTTCAGTAGGACAGAAGTACGCTAACATTTGTGGGGTACCACTGTGCACTAATAACAGCGAGGAAGGTAAAGCTGTAGGATGGACAAAAACAGAATTAGGGTTTGGACAAGAGCTCTGTAGGAAAAGGCAGCAGAAGATCTACAAGGGTGTGCTAGAGCCCAGTTGCTGACCCCAACACTGAACACAGACCTCTGTAGGGGTGCTGGGTGCCACCTGAAATGGCACTGTCATGGATGTAGGTTCACAGCCAGTATTACTGTCAAGGAGCAAGCCCAGGGTATTGCGAGATGCGGTAGATGGCACAGCTCTTCTCACCACCCATGAGGGCACAAGAAGAGCTGATGGTCTTTCCGAGCTGCTTTTACCATCTGTGAAGACTGTGAAAAGGTCATTTTGGGAAGTAGCCTTTGATCAAATGCCTTCATGGTTAAATTAAATGGAAGGGCAACAGAAGGGATGTTATGGCTCAGATTTTGCTTCCAAAAGGAGGGAGCTTGATAAGCAGTACTGTGTCTAGACTGTGGGGTGGCACTAGGCAACGCTGGTCAGGTGCTCAGTGGAACTGGGACATGTCTGAATTTAGGCCTAGCCTAGGGGAACGGGCTACTAAAAGCAGATCATGCTGAAGAGATTGTGGACTCATTGCAGACCTGAGATCTTTTTGGTTGGGTTTTTTGGTTTGTTTTTTTTTGGTCAAATTATCTGCAATTCGTGTTTACAGCAAGGGGGGAACTGGCAGGAAAAGGCTGTGGATATGACTTCATAAGCAACAGCTTCACAGTGGTGTTAGAAATAACAGAAGAGTGCGAGAGAGCATCAAGCTGTGAGGGGGCTTCACCCTGATGGGTGGAAGGGACAGGGATAAAGTGGAAAGTGGCAAAAGTCAAGCTGAATTAGATCTTGCAAAGGAAAATAAACAAGCACTGGACAGTCCCTCTGCTAAACAACTAACATGTAAACAAGGAAAGAATTACCAGAGCTGTGGTATCCAGGGAAGTGAAGGAAGCAGAAGGCGTAGGGATTAAATTGCCAAAGTGGGAACCAGATGAATGAATGTATTACTTCCATAAGGGCAATATGATGAACATGAGGGAAAGGGTGGCTTTCCTCAAGTTCATAGAAATAGGAAACGACTGGGTCAGCAGTGAAAGGCAAAAGCTGTTGAATCTAACGAACTAGGTGTGAGAACCTGAGAGATCTCAGTTCCAACCACTGTTCAGTTGAGCTAATTAAGCTGTGAGTCCAGAGGAAAAAGTTCTCAATAAATCTATCAGGTTACATGTGATTCCGTAGGGTTAGATTGTAGTGGACATAATACCTCTTTTTTCCTTTATTTTTTGGGGGGTGGGAGTGAGGCAAGGAAAACAATCCTGTCAAATTTAGACCTCTTAATCTGACCTCAGAGGTGCTATTCAGAACTTCAGAGCAGAGTTTAAATGAAAGAATAATTAAATCCTGAAAGCAAACACAACACGGATTTACCAAAGGCAGGTTACAAAAACTAATTCAATATCTTTATTTGATTAAAAAAAAAATCATTCTGACGACAGAGGAAGTGTAGTAGCTCAGTCTGTAGTTCAGTTGAGTGTGCGATACCGTGCCTTGTGAGATATTATTAGTTAAGCCTTCAGAAGTTACGGTTTGATGCAACACCTGTATGTGAATAGTCTCTCTAAAGGAGTACACAAAGAGCAGCACTGAATGGATGGCTGGGAGTTCCCCCTCAGGAGGTCACATTTAGTGTTTGCTTTAGTGATTTTTGGCACAGAAGGCAATGGTGTGCAAGTGGAATTTGCGATGAGACAAAACCAGGTGTGGTCAGTACAAGGGAGGATCAAAATACCATCCAGGAAGACCATGAGCACCTTCAGAACAGGAGTAAACTGGGTGGCATGAAACCTAAGAGTATGAATGGAAGGTCATGCTGCTTGGGACAATACCAGAAATTTTGACTTTAAGCTGGGGTAGCTTTATGGCAGAGCAGGAAAGTGTTTAGACAGGTACAAATAAACCACGGGATAATTCAGGTGTTACTGTGAGAAAAAAGACAAATACAGTTCTGGAAAGATTAGACGAAAGGACTTCATGCAGAGAGAGAGAATTGCCTCTGCATGAGGCAACAGTAAGCCTTTTTTCTGGTTCATGAGAAGTAAATCTGGGGTAAATTGGGACAGAGGGAGCTACTACGCTTCTGGGAAATTTCCCAGTTTTCACAGGGGAAATGAGAAACCTGTTTTGGTAGAAGACACGGCTTGTTTAGCTTGGTAAAATGAAGACTTAGAAGAGGTACAGTTGCTCTCTCTGTGTATTAAGAATAAGCAGGAGCTGAAAGAGCTGTTTAAAATTTCAAGCTTGCTTAAGAATGACCAAGCTTAAAGGAGCTGTGAGCAAATCTCCTAAACATGAAAAGGGGAGGGTGCCCAGCCCTGCCTTTTGTTTCAGGACGTGTGACTCCTTAGGGTGCAGGTGGGACAGGGTGGTCTGCAGTACTGCTGCTTCCCAGAGGATGAACTGAAAGGAGGGGGCAATGGGTCCTGAAGGAGGCAGGGCACTGGTGTCACGGGAGGTGAAACTGCAGCTCAGGGGTGGTCACAGAACACCCAGTGTGCGTGGTCACCATCCCTGGACCAGAGCAAGGGGAGTGGGCAAGGCAGAATCATGGAAAATAAGCAGCTCTAGAGATAAGGCAGCAAAGGTTAAAGTTAGAGATAAATTAGCACCAGTGGAGACTGGAAGCTAACTGTTACCAGTGAAGAGGCACTTCTTGCTGCTGCTGTGATTTCTGTTTTTTCAGGGGTTTTGGGAGAAGCGCTGCTGACTTGCAGAAATATGGAGGATATAATGGAACTGAGAAACCTCCTGCTTTACAACTTGCTGTTTTTCTTGAATGCATTCCTCATTGACTTCACTCTCTCCGATTTAATCTTTTTGTATTTTAAGATATTGCAATATGCTTGATCAGACTAATGTGCTCTGAAGCTGAGGTATTCCCCACTTGTAATTGACTACAGATGGCGAGCTTACCTTCCTCCTGGGTTGGTCTCTGAAACATTTTCTTAGTCTTAAAATATTCTACTTGGCTTCTGTTGAAGGGACAGAGGCTGTTTTTGTGCTTCCTCATGGAATTGTCAAGAAAAACAGGCCAGGTGGTGTAGGGCTGCTGCATTTGCATAACCCTGAAATGTGGCTTTAGTTGATGATAAATTTTGATCTAATAACTGTGACCAAACGATCAGACATCAGACTCACTGCCACCTCTCTGGGATGGACAGCCATAGCAGTGCATCTGCTTGCAGAGTGATGCTGCTCCTGCTGTTTCTCTCTCCGCTGAAAAGAGCAAACATCTACTAATAATAGAGACACCCGAAGCAAAGGAAATCCCAGCCTGAACCCCATATAGCAGTGATGTCTCTGGAGCCTCCTGGGGTGTTCCTGGTGGAGCTCCCAGAAGTTCATTATTCCGATCATGGGCTCAGACAAGCAGCCCGTTTGTTTGCACAAGTGGAAACAAATGGTTGGACTCAATGATCTTTAGGGTCTTTCTGTGATTCTGAGCTGTACTGGCCTCCTGCTCAATGTGAGCGGCAGAGGGGGGAGAGCACAGAGCCAGCCTGCCCAGGCTGCAGGAGCAGCAGTGGTGGGGACGTGCAAAGACGTGAATGCTCTGTGCTGCTCTGTCACTGTCTGGAGGTGCAGTTTCAGGAGAGAAAAGCTGGAGTTTTCTGCTTGTGATGATGAGGTGAAGATTCAGGACTTGGGGCAGGAGGTTTGTGGACGTGAACAATCCCACATACAGGAATAGGAAATGAGGCAGTAATGGCTTGGTGTGCACGGGAAGAGAAGGTCAAAGCAGTCCAAAGGGACAGCGAGCATCTTGCCAGCGCAGCCAAAGCACATCCAGCATCCGAGGGCAGGAATTTTATAGTAGTAGCAGGAATAAACCACCATCATTGTAGCCACTTCATGTAATCATCCTTCAGGCATGGATCCTGCTCACAGTCCTCTCCTTAAAATGCCAAAATGAGCATTCTGGCAGCACAGTCGTGTCTGTGGGGACACAGGTGGCCAGAGCATTGCCTGTTTCTTGTCATCCTGCTGCAGCTCAGGACACTGCGTCACCTGAAAGATTTCCAGGACAACTTGCCTGCAAGCTTGGGTATACAGAGCACCTCGACTTACCCAGTGAAAGGTGGCAGAAAAGAACTTCCCCTTACAACAGACATAACGTGGTCCTGTCCCCAAAGCAAACCTGAGGCTGCTGAGACCTGGCTTTTCATGAGACCCTGCAGTCGGCTCAGAGCCCTCCCACCTGCCAGCCTTGGTGTGTGTTACCCAGCGTGCTATAGAGGGTGTATACTCCCTAAAATCTGCTGGGGTTTAGGGTGTATTTTGTTGCCTTTCTCCTTTTGGGGCACTGGGAGTGAAGTGCCTACCTCTGTAGCAGTTTTAAGAAGTCTGCTCCATCTCTTCCCCCCGCTGCAGTCGCTGGTGCTGGAATGTAGCTTCCTTCGCCTGATTAGCCTGTCTGTCAGTGGGGTGAGTCCCTCTCCTGTAATCGGTAACCGGAGCTGGTGTTGAAGACATGCCTCATCCTTCCTGCCCGTTTTGCTGTCAGACGTGGGGGGAGCAGCACCACACCAAACACCCTGCTCGTGCTCTTCGGAGGGGACAAAAGCCCGTCCCCACCAGGGAATCCTCTTCTCTGTGGTCTCTCGTTCAGCCACAAAACATTTGAGAGTACTGCTGTGAACACCACTACAATACATGGATCAAGTGGGAGGCTGACTTCCCTTACGTGTGGCTTTCTGCTTGGAAAGAGGAGTTTGTGGCAGCGCCCAGGGTACAGAACAGCCTGGATGCTGAATGGCCAGAGGTTTGTTGATGTTGCCAGCAGCCTCGCAGTCAGTGCTGGAGCCAGACCCAGCCATAATGTGAGAGACTCCAGTTATATTGCCTGAAGTTTTATTATCCACCTCTTGTACTAAAATTCCTGCTCTACTTGTACCTTTCATGCAAGCCAATTTCCCCTTGTTATCAGATTAGGCACTTGCACGTGGCCTGAGGTGATGTTTTAGGTGGTTTGAGTTTGCCTAGAAGAGGCTGCTTCCCCAGTTACTGTCTGTACAAAGGGACGCAAGCAGGTTGTAGTGGGTGAAACCGGTTAACTTCTTTTATGTTTGATGAGGCTGAAAGATGTGAAGGAGGGATCAGCCTGTGCTATGATGTCTCAGGCACGTCGGGCTCCCTGGTGCTCCAGATAGGCTTTGAACAACAAGCCCAGCCAGATGTAAATGGATGCATGGAGACCGGTGTTCCCAGCCTGGCCTCCGTGCCAGCAGCCAGCTGCTCACTGCCTGTTGGCAGGAGCACACACACACTTGGCTGCCTCTGCCGGTGCCGTGCGCTCCTAGCAAAGGGCTGTGTTGTCAGAAGAGATGTTGCTGCATGGTGGGGGCCAAACCCAGGCCCCTCCAACTGACATGCCCCATGTGGGACTGTTTTCAGCACGTTGGGGGATCCTGACTGTCCTGCTCCGAGTGACAGGCACACACAGCCCCGCTTTCCCAGCCCCTTCTGCTCTGCACCACCATCCATCCCACTGCTGCTTTCTGAATTTCATACGTTTTTCCTTTTACGAGCCAGCTTTCTTCCCAGTGCCAGATTTCAGTTTCTGCTTTTATGCTAGCAGAAGCCAAGCACAGAGTTGCTTCTGGACAGCAGCTTTTCAGTTTAGAGATGGAGCCTTCTGTGTTTTCAGAGTCCCAAAGAGCACCCGCCACCATCAGTGGCCCTGTTGTTCCTGGTGCTGGTGCCCCCTTTGCAGTATTCAGGTGATGGTGTCAATGGAAGCAGAAATCACAGAATTCTGAGCCCAGATTACAAGACCTGTCTGAACTTTCCTTAGCAGCTTTAGCTATTGGCGTTCCTGTGCGCTGAGGATATAGAAGTGGCCAGTATATGCACAGTAGCAACAAGAGAGGTATCTCCACATTATGCTGGAGATGTAGAGAGGGAGCTTCAATCCCTTGGACTTCTTGGCAGCAGGCTGCACACTGGGGCTGGGACAGAGCCACGCAGCAGTCATGGCTGAGAGCTGCTGGTCTTGGACAGGAGAGGATGAGCAGCAGATGACAGGAGAGCAACATGCACGTTATATGTGGATACAACCAGTGCTTTGTGGGCATGTGTCCACAGTTTTGCAGTGGGTAAACTGGGCTTAGATACCTATAACAACGTGCTTTCAGAGATCTTGTTGGGCTGGCACTTTGTTGGTTTGAGGCCATTTCAGGGAGGCTCCTGTAGAGTAATTTTATTATGGTCCAGATTGTATTGAGAGCTCAGATTGCCTGCTGGCCAGAGCACTCTGCTGGAGACCTGGATCTCTTTACTGGGATTCTTGTCCTGTTGGGAGATTTTGGGGAAAGTTGCTTTTCCCTACTCTGACTTGGTCTCCCCTGGGGACAAACCACTTACTGCTTTCATTAAGTGCTTTAATAGTACCAGCACAGGGGGGCGATGGCAGATGCTGTGATTACAGCTAAAGCCTGCTGTAGGGAGCACATCTGGGTGGGCTGGCCAGCTATAGCAGTCATTGCTCTGAAACGCCTGGCTGGGAGATGTGACCATTTCACCCTTCACATTGTATTTGTGTAACCTTTAAC
Source organism: Thinocorus orbignyianus (assembly GCA_013400375.1). Taxonomy (NCBI): domain Eukaryota; kingdom Metazoa; phylum Chordata; class Aves; order Ciconiiformes; family Thinocoridae; genus Thinocorus; species Thinocorus orbignyianus. The sequence continues at coordinate 815,275 of VXBW01003242.1, read as the reverse complement.
ATGTGATTTCCTCTTGGTAGGGTTAGCAGAGCCAAGAGACAGCTTTGATGGGGCTGGTCTTAGGGTTTTCCAGCTGTGTGCACCCCTAAGCATTCCCCTAAGAGACCTCCCTTGGCAGGGAGCTGTACATAGGTACAACATGCCCTGCCACCACATTCTGTGCCAGCTCTGTTCTCTGGCACATGTCACCACTAATGTTGCACTGTTGGGCTTTTATTTGTGGTGGCTTGGGAGGGCACTGTAACCAACTGCATCTGCCCAAGGTGAAGGCATCTGGGCTACTCAGATCTCACCATGCCAAAAAACTTCACCTAGCCCATGGGGAGACCTCCTACATCGGGTACACGGGTCTGACTCTACTGGTTACATTGGCTTTAGAGAGGAGAAGGCCCTTGGTCTGCAAGGGTTCTTCTGGTCTATGGCAGGGTCTGTCTCCTTGGCAAAAGCCACTGCCCTGCCCCAGCTGGGGTCTCTCACAACTTGGGGGACAGGACAGAATAGCTACTGACCTTCTGTCTTTCCCATTTCCTTCTAGTCCTGGACGCACAACATCCAGCGGGAGAAGGAGTTCCTGCGGAAGCTGGTGAAAGCCCGAGTCATCACTGACCTGACCAGTGGGATCTGAGTGGCTGCAGCCACTGCCTCCAACGGAGGAGACGAAGACACATGCTGCAGCTCTGGGAGCAGGCACTGGCAGCCCCCTGAAAGAATCCCACCTCACCGAAAACACACAGAGATGCCCAGGTGCTCTGGGAAGACCCTCTTGCAGTGCCAGTCTGCACCAGGGTTGCATCTGCTGCCTCCAGGCCTAGAGCTGGAAGGAGGTGGGCAAGGGGCTGAGTGGGCAGTTCTTGAACTCTGCTTCACAGACGGATCTTCTGTGTCCTGATTTACACAGGAAAGACTCGGGAGAGAGAAGAAAGGTTTGTGAATAAAACGATTTGTGCCAAATGGGAGGTGACGCTGCCCCAGGGCAGCAATGCCTGAATGTACAAAGTATTATTTTTTAAAAGGAACTCTGCTGGAATCATACTAGAAATACCAAGGTGCAAGGCAAAGTCTGCTTGTGCACAGCCCTGTGAAAAGCCCGGCCTTTCCATGCTCCATCTGCAGTGTTGCCGGCCTCAGACCTTTCCCCAGGAAAACAAATCCGTCCAAGACTTCGGTGTCATTGGGGCTGCTATAATTTGAAGGGAGAATAATAGCTTTCCCTCCTTTTCCACCTGGAGCTTCTGGTTGGAGATGAGCATGGGTTTGTTTTTCTGCACTTTTCCTTGCTTCCCACGTAGAGGCGGCAGCAGCAGCAGCCACTTACTTGGCTGCATTTTCCATAGCCATTTGCCCTGCTCTGCCTCTGCCCTGACCCCAAGGTGTGGAGCGGGGAGCTGGTGGCTTTCTCTATCTGTAGCAGACCCTCCCCACCTTCCTGCCGATCATGGCGCTGAGGAGCCTCGTTGTGCTCAAGGCTTTCGGGCCTCTTGGTTTGTGCCTGCTGTGCAGGGCCCCCGTGGAGTCCATGCAGATTGGTGTCACCATTTCTGGACAGCATCTCACTTCATTTTTGTGTGGGAGAGGAGTAATTTATTCTTTGGAAGGAGGTCAGATCTTACTCAGAGATCTGAAGCTTTACAGTTTGAGAGCAGGCCACCGAAGATGTTTATGTTCCGGACTCAATCGTGTTCCCTGTTTAAGCGATGTGTGGCCTCGGCAATGATGGAGCCTGCTGGCACGGGTGGGAGCCTGCTGGGAACCCTTGCCCTCTGCTCGGCCCCTGCTCACTTCATTTCCAAGCTCCCTCTGTGCTACTCTAGCACTGCTGCTCCTCCTGCTCTCAGGAGCACGTCCCTTCCTTTGCCGTCTTGGTCCCAAGATGCAGTATTTGCACATTTGATTTGTATACGTATTTCAGAGGAGCTGGAATAAACTGAGCAATGTGGCTGAGTGTGAGGACAGTGGGGTGGTCTCGTCCACTTGGAGAGTGTGGGCCCAAGAGGGACTGCCCAGGGGAACGGTTACAGGTGAAGATTGGCTCACACATTCTCCTAGCCTTGCAGCAGGATGGTCTGTGCCCACTGTCACTGTCTCGAGCTGAGTCCCTATGTGTCAAGGCACCAGCCAGTGGAAGGAGGGTTGCAGGAGCTGGCTGGGCTCACAGTCCTGACACTGCATCTGACATAGCCCAAGGATCACAGTCTGCCTTGCCCTGAACTGAGAGCATGGCCCTGACATGGGCAAGGGATGCTCAGAGCAGGGCTCACCTGGTTCCCCTGGGCCACCTTTGCTCCCACGGACTTGCAGGGGGCTGTGGCTCCAGGGCTGAGACCCCAAAGGGGATGTGCAGGAGGGGCAGGCAGTGACCCAGGCATGGGGTAGAGGAGCAAACTGTATGGAATGGTTTGAGACCAGGCTGCATCTGCTAGGAAGAGACAGCTCTCGGGACATGGTGCTGTTTGCTGCCCATGGACCAGCATGGGACATGCTCCTCAGGAGCCTCTCCTGCTTGGTGCACCCATAGCCAAGGAGCTCACTGTTGGGCAAGTGCTGTCCAGCTGCTGCTTGCCTTCTAGTCTGGGAGCTGCTCAAAAGTCCTATCTCTTCTAGGCCACAGAAGACAGGTGCTAGAAGGATCCCTTCCCATTTCTCTGTCCCTCTGGCCTCCCAGCCTGGTGGTCCCTGCTTCTCCCCAAGTACATGCCTGCCCTGGCAGTGTCTCCCACCAGGATGCTCTGGAAGGTTTCCATCAGGTTTTTGGGTATGTGCTGTGGCAGATACATATGAATATTCTACCCCAATTTGGTTTTCCTTCTCGAGGAGCCCGAAGGACTGGATTTCCATGACTCTTGCCAGGCAACACTCTCTTTGCGGTTCCCATGTGCCAGCCTGCACCTGGGACTGTCATCTGTAGATTCCTTGCCATGGCAGCAGTGGGGGTGCCTGGGCTGGACCTAGCTGAGGTTGTCCCTCTGCTGTGCTGCTTGAACTGGGTCTTTAACCAGCTGTTTTGGTAGCCCTGGGGTAGTGATGTGGTGTTGGGTGACATTTGTATACTACAGTGAGATGAGATGCCAGAGAGCTGGGATGAAGAGGTGGGTGAAGAGCCTTCAGATCTGTGCTAGGTTCCTCTCTGCCCTCTGGGGGAAGCACCCCCATGGAGGCTTGTGATGACATTAATTTGATTTAGTCTGCTTTATTGAGCACTACAAACTATGGGACACCTTTACCTTCCAGCTCACAGGCTCCAGGTCCATGGAAGGAGCATGGCCCCTGCTCTGCTTTCCCTGGCAGGGACAGGTCCTGATGGGAAGCTGTCCCTGTGAGGTGACTCCAAGCCCTTCTGTCCACCTTGATGGGAGTCTCCAGGCAGAAGTGCCTAGGCTAAAGAGACGAGTGCATGGCCCAGGGTGACTCCGGTGGGTCAGGACCTGCAAGTAGAAGGGAAGAGAAGGATGGGGGATTGTCTGGGGGGCCAAAGGCCTTAACTCACTGTCCCATTTGACATTGGTGGGGCAAGCATGCCCATGGAGCTGCCCCAGGGCTGGGTGCTGGGGGTGCGTGCCCCGGCCCTGGGAGCAAGGTCCAGCACTGGGTTTCGCTCCTGGATGCTGCTCCTTTGGCTGCCTCCCTGCCTGCACCTGCAGCCACCTCCCGCCCTCCCGAAGGCTGCAGTCCTGCCAGCTCAGAGCGGTGCGCGCGGGTCAGAGCAGGGTCAGTGGGACGGATGTGAGTCTTGGCCTCTCCCTCACAGTGACTCACCTTTTCAGCTCGGAAGGGAGAGCCCAGGGGAATTCTCCACAGCCTAAATATAGAGCGGGGTTGCCTGGTGCCTCTGACGTGCCACGGTGCAGAAAGGCCACTCGGGTGGCAGGGAACCTGCCCAGAGGGAGGCTGGGGAAGTGCAGGGAGGTCGAGGAGACCATTCCTGCCTTGGTTTTGCTCCAGCTGATGGAGAAGGGTGGGCTGGGGAGCTGCAGGGCAGCCAGCATGTACTGCTCCAGGAGGTGGGTTGCCGGAGAGTCGCTGCTGTGCTGACCACACCATGACCACTGCTCAAACATTTGTGCCGTGCAGCCCTCCCTGGTGCCCACCACCCCAGCTTTGGGCTCCTTCCACCAGTTCACCCAGTTACAGCTGGTCATGCTGTGGCCTCAAGTTCACACGTACCAAACAGCGCAGCTGGGGAGCAGGAGGTGGCAGCGAGATCCTCTGCAGCTCAGCGTCTCTGGGGTTCCAGCATCTCCAGGCTTCCAGCATCTCCTTTTCCTGGGAGGGAACAGCGAGGAGGCCCTGTCCCTCTGTGTGGGCGCTGCTGGGACAGGGGGAAGGTGTCAGGACAGGGATTGCTGTGTCAGACAGGGGCAGGCAGGCTGGGAGCAGGCAGCACCAGGGAATGGGCAAGGGCTTCCAGATGTCCTGGCAGGGAGGCAGTCCCTGTGGTGAGCTCCAGCGACACCAGCACAGCATGTGCCATCGGTACAGGGTGCATCACACTGTTAGAGATGTGTCCTTCAGTGCAGGCGACTCGGGCCACTGCCCAGCCCCTCTGGGCACTGGCTCCTTGCACAGGGACTCGCTCAAAAGGCCAGTGCGCTCGCCGGTACTGTACCAAGCTGAGATGCAAGAACTCCGTGAGTTTTTAAAATTAGTTTTAGATTCTGCATTTTTGNTGGAAGAGAGGTACGTGGGGTGGGTGCATGGCAAGTCGGGGGGCGTGGGGGTGGGGGCTTGTCCTGCCCGGGATGAGCTGCCTGTGACTCTGCCTCCTCTCCTGGGGACTCCTTGCCACCGGGGTGGCTTCCAGCCGAGGGTCACAGCAGCAATCAGGCTGGGTGCGGCCCCAGTGAAGGCAGGTGTCCAGCCAAGTGACCTTCTCACCACAGCGTCCAGGAAGGAAGCAGTTTAGGAAGCCGGGGGCTGAGGCTGTGACCGGTTCTGACACCTGCTGCGTCCCAGTGGGAGGAACGTAACCCCTGCGGCCAACCCCGGTGATGCTTCCGGAGCTATGGAACAAGCTTGGGACAGTCCTGTGACCCGGGAGAAGTGGCTGCTTCCAGGTGAGTGACAGGTCTGCTGGACCTGCCAGCTCCCAAATGCAAGGGGCGTCCTTCTGCCAGCCATTGAGACACCACTGAGACAACTGCCCAACCTTCCCCAGTGTGTGCGACTTACAGATCCTGCCTAGAAAGGAGATGCTGGAGCTGTACAAATCCCTCCTGCCTGCTGTCCTCTCTTCCCAGCCCTTAGAGAGCAGAGCCNTTTGTTTTTTTTTTTTCTTTTTAATTTTCCCTCTAGGCAGGGAGGGCAAGAGTCTTGCAGGCTCCTCCAAGCCGGCTTATGTCACATCAGTTCAGTCATATCACAGAAGCAATAAAGCTATCAAACAAGCTTGGCTGGCCTCTTTCTTCTACTGCCTTTGGCCTTCTTTAGGGGAGGCGGGGGGATTCCCCTGCTAGGGCTGTCCCCAGACTGGTTTCTCTAATGATTCCTCCAGCCCAGTAACCACGAGGCAGCTGCCGGGAGCTGCAGCTGACCAATGCCACCAGCCTGATGCTGGGGACAGGAGAGGGCTGCGCTCCTCCTTGCTGGTGAACTGAGGGGTGGAAGAGAGGTACGTGGGGTGGGTGCATGGCAAGTCGGGGGGCGTAGGGGTGGGGGCTTGTCCTGCCCGGGATGAGCTGCCTGTGAC
>VXBW01003242.1:768104-799409 GCA_013400375.1 Thinocorus orbignyianus | reverse complement strand
CTCGCCCTTCAACCCGCCCCGGAGGGGTCCGGAGCGCGGTGCGGGAGGTGAAGGCGCCGGTGGTTCCCGCAGACCCCGGGTGGGTAAATGATGTGGCAGAAATGGGAGCAGAAGGGAGGAGTTGTGTCTTCGACGGGCGTCCTCTGCGACCCCCACGGGGCTAGCCCTGGCTGCCCCCCACATTACCCCTGTCTCCATCAGGCTGGGCAGGTGCTCTGGTCAGGTGCTGGGAATTGTTGGGAATTACATTTGGGAATAGCCTTTGGAAGGCGGATGGCCTGGTGATGCCTTTCTAAACGTGGGTTGATCCAGCCCTCACGCTCCTGCTGATGCTTGAGGTCCTCCGGAGCAGCTGCAGGGCGAGAGGAGCAAGGTTGAGATTGCCAGAACCTGGGATCTGGGGAATGACCACGGCAAAGCGAGGCCTGCCAGCATGGCATTGCTGCTGGGAAGAACCCCGAGTATCATCCGTGTGACCTGGGGGTTCATCACGGAGTCCCAGCAGGGGACCCCAGCGTGTGCCAGGGGAGGCAGCTCAGCAAAGCCCTTCCTTGGACTGTCTTGGAGGTGATGGGGGCAGGGCAGCAGAGGATGCATCCCTGAAGGACAAACAGCGGGAGAGCGCTTCTCCCTTCCATTCGCCCTGTAGCCAGACGTCCTCTCGGAGACTGACAGCCTATCGATCCGTAGCTTGGTCCCCAGACAGCTAGTGGGAATCCCAGTGTCCTCATTTTTCCTCGACAAGAATAGACTGAGTTCCTTGCCAAAGCGATGCCCACGGGCATGCTGGTGGGCACATGGCATGTGTTTGGCACCCAGCAGCTTGCCTGGCCCCTCGGGAGGCGTTGGGTCAGGGATGACAGGTTTGTAAGTGGGCACCAGTTGCCTTTGTGGCCTCAGGTGAGACAGCCCACCTCTGCCAGGGGAACGGAGACAGAGCACGGCCAGGGGGGGATTAGCTGATGTCTGGAAAATGCTACATTAACGCAACCTTCTGCAGCTTAATCTGCATATACTCAGGGCTGCTGGATGATTCTGCCTCTGATTTCCTTTCTCCTCGGCAGACACAGACCGCTCCTTTGTTTGCACCAACAATGGAGCACACACTTGCCCAGGAAGGGTGGGCAGTGCCAGGGTGGGGGGCACACGGGCGAGGTGGGGCTGTGCCGAGAGGCAGCGCATCCTCATCGCACCGCTCTGAATTTAGCCTCTTGCCGCCTGGGAGGAGGCAAAGATGCCCTCTAGGATGCTTTAGCTCCCCTCCCCCAGCCTGCCTGGCTTCTACCAGTCTCCACAGGCTTTGCCATCTCAGTGGTGTCGTCTGAAGATGCGGCTGTGGACCGCGGTGAGGTTCTGAGCTGCTGGCTGGGGGTAGCAGCACAGTGCCTGCCCAGGGGAAGAAATGTGGGGTGGGATCAGAAAAAGCTCAGAGACTGAGGGGCTCAGAGCCTTCCTGTCTCTGTCCTTTCAAGGGAGGGCTGTGGGGTGTTTCTGGTACAAACAGAAGGAAAAGTGGGCTTTGCTGGCAGTTGAGCTGGTGGGAGGCAGGTGGGCAGAGCTGCTTTGTCAGAGGTGATGCTGGCAGATAAATGATGCTTCTACTGGCCTGGGTTCTTCTGCCTGACAGGTTTTGTGCATGGCTCTATTAATAACACTGAATGCTGATTAAAGTCGGGGTTTGACTCCACTCTGAGTCAGTCAGTGAGAAGTGCTGGGGTTATGAAGAGTGTAAGGAGCTGGTTATCTCTTAAGTCAGAGGGTTGAAGCCTCTCCAGCTTGCCCACAGTGGAAGTCATCATGTGTGGCCAGGGAAGTCTCTGGTGAGACCGTGCCCGTCAAGCTGTTCAGATGTTTTTCGTGGAGAGGATTCGCATCCCTGGATGACTCTTCTGTACCCCCTATGTTGTTTATTATGTGTTGGGCTGGGTAAATGCCCCTGCAGTTTTGTTGGGCTCTGGGTGCCCAAGTGGCTGAAGAGGGTCATTGCTGTGTTTGTCTGGCATGACTTGTGCCAGAGAGTTGAATCCTTCCAGCTGTGACCAGCAGTTGCAGGGAGGCAGGAGGGTGCAGATGCCCACGCTGCCCTTTGCCAGCCAGCTGCCTCTGTTCCTGTGGAGATGTCACGTTCAGGTGTTGCGCTGAGAGTTGTTCCCTGTATTTTTCTGCTCCATTTTTCCATAGGGATCTCTTCCATGACAGAGGGAAGGAGTGGGACCATGCTGGGGCTGAGCTGTTGCCATGCAGTTACTGTGTCAGTGTCCCCTGGTCTCATCTGAGGGCTGCTCGGATGCTTTTTTGTTTTCTTCTGAGCCTGACCTAGATGCTGCTCTGGCTTCGGCAGAGGGAGAGCAGGCTGGCGTGGCCATGCCGTGTGGACCTGCTGGGCAGCCGGCAGCTCTGGGCTGGCTCCTCTTCCCCCTGCACCTGCTGCTGAGCCGGTCTCTGCTGGAGGGAAGGCTGTGCAAGCCAAGGGTTTCAGGCTACGAGGATGCTCAGCCTCCCCCCGCCCCCCCCCGCCTAAAAGGTGCAGTCTGGTTTGTGACCTGCCTGGGCCTCTGCATGCCCAGGGGCTGTCCCTGTCGTGACTGACAGCCTGATGGTGGGGCGATGCTGCCCCAGGGAGGTGACGCTCCCGCTACAGTATGAACCCTGCTCCCACGAAGATGGATTCACTGACGTTCAGTCCCTGCTGGCTGTGTCCATCCGTCTCAGAGGAGCAGTGCACAAGCAGGACTTGTGCCTTGCATTTTTGGGCTGCCTTCCCCCAGGTCAGGGGTGGTGGCACCTGACACTGCAGTGTTGGACAGGAGGAATGCGAGACCCTCTTCATCTATTTTCATTGCAATTAAATCCGCCCCAGCAGTATCCTCCTTTTTGAAATAAGAAAGAAGACAGTGCTATTCCTCCATAGATTTCCCAAATGCCTGCTCGCGACCTCTTTTTTTTGTCTGATTCCTTCCAGGTCTTTCCTCCCTTGGCCTGTCTTGTCCTCTGGGGCATTTGTAATAAACAGTGACGTCTTTTCCCTAGCACATTAGCGGTCTGGCATCTCTGGGCCTTCCAGATTGCTATGTGCCTCTCTGGAGATGCCTGATGAATGCACAGAGTCTCTCCGTCAGGATGGGTAGGCGGGGTGTCATGGAGCTGACATCCGGAGCTTACCGTGATGGGAGAGGGGTGGCTTTGATCACCGCTCCTCGGAGATGCTGAGCCTAGGGGATGTGGCAGCTGCCAGGGCTGCCTTCACTCGGAAGGATGGAGAGGAGAATCCCTAGTGCATCTGCTTTCTTTGGAAAAAGGTTATTGCCCATCTTCGAAAATCTGAATTATGGATACATCGGGGTGGGGGAATGGCATCCTGATGGTGCACGGCTGGCGGTGGCTTCACCACTTCTTCCCTAGGGACAGCTCACGTATGTGAGATGTGGCAGTCATGCTGGGGATGATAAGTTAGGGGGCTTGGGAAGGGAAATTCTTAAAAAATTGAGGGAAACGAGGAGTCACCTTGCTTGGCGTTTAAGCAGATCTTTACTGCAAAAGCAAATCCCACCCTGAGCCAACCTTGGCTGAACACCTTACTCCTTCCTATGGTGTGATGGTGATAGGATGAGAAGGCAGCACCTTGTGTTTACCAGGGCTTGGCTTTTACCTACAAGGGCCATCACTGGAGGTTCATCTCAGCTCCGACATCTTATGGAGTAGGAATGTGTGAGATCAGCACCTGGGTGCCAGTGGGAATTCCTCTCAAAACCTTTGCAGCCTTGTTCACCGAAGTGATGGGTAGAAACACGAGATGGTGAGCAGAGGTCTTTAGGTCACCCTTGCAACTCATCTCATGCAGCTCTGTGCTCCCAGGGTTCCTCTGGTCCTGCTCACCCTTCACCCTTCACCCCTCATCCCTGCTGAGGACCATGTGAAGGGCTGCTGGCAGTGAAGCAGCAAGAGGGATGCTGAGGCTGCCAAGCCACATCTAGGCTGCAGCCCCTTATGGACAGCTGAGGACTTTGTGTGCAAAGTGGGCTCAGAGAGGTGTGTGAAGTGGCAGCACCTCTTATTAGGTTTGGGGATAAAAAACCACCCCGTTCTTTGGGACTGCTGGTAAAGTGTGGGTGCTTTGTGGAGGAGCAGCATGCCTGGCAGAACGGGCATGGCTTTTATTTTGCATCTGTTTGCTCTCCTCGGCAATTCAGCAGGCTGTCACCTTCCCAGGGCTGCTGGCTGCTCAGCCTGCCCTGCCGTGGCAGGAGGAGGACAGGGGGAGGGAGGATGGCTGCTGCGTGGGCCGGGGGAAGCAGGGATGATGTTTCCCTGGCTCCTTGGCAGAGCTGTGGTAATGGCTGTGCTGTTGAAGGCCTGGAGCACCGGTGGGCAAGGGCACTCAGCTAGAAAGGACAGCGAGAGACATCCCGTGGTGTCCTGCTGGAAGAAGGCTCGTGGCTGCCATGGGGCCGTGGCCACCACTGCTCCTGATGTGCCATAGCTGTGGGCATGGGGCAAGGAGCAGAACAGGAATATTTATGTTTTGCATCTTGCTGTTTTCCCTGATGGGTTGCAGACCTCAGAGCTGTTACCTCCATTAGCTGAAGCACACTGGCCCCTGAAAGGGACTCGTTTCCCCATGGAGCCCCCTAGCAATGGCAGGCAGCACAATCCCACTCTTTGGGGCCAGAGCCTCATGTCTGGAGCTCCTCTTATCAGCCCCCAACGGCACGGACACAATATCTCTCTGCTGGGGACCTTAATGGATTTATGCAGTGCAGTCATAGAGGCAGCTCACTGGCTACAGGCTCCCTGCAGAAGCTCCGAGAGGCTGGGAGATGCTGTGCTCATAGCAGCTCCTTTTCCCTCACTGTGAGCTAGGAACAGGTGCCTTTGCTTGGCAATAACTCTCCTTGGACTGGTCCCCCTCCCGCTGTCCAAAGTGACCATTGTGGGACCTCTGACCCATGCCTTCTGGGCAAGCTCCACTGCCCCAGGACAGGTTACTTCTGGCTCTCTTGAGCAGCTGATACCTCTCCAGACCCTAACTGAGACTTTGGCCGCAGCTTTTTTAGGGCAGGGAAGAGCCATCATAACAAGCTTGAATTATTTTCAGCCAAGCAGAGCTGATGTTGGAGGAAGCTCCTTCCCTGGCCAAAGGGCATAGCTGACAGCCGGGCTGTTTACCAGCTCTCATGTTACAGGTCTAATTGCGGAGGAGGCAGGTCTGGTGGCAGCCACCCGTTCAAATCAGAATGCACAAAGCCTCCCTGTTAGATGTCACTGACCAATTTCATGCCTTCTGCTTCTCCCTCCTGGCACTAATGAGTTCCCCTCATCATCTCCAGTGCTTTCTGATGGGTCCGAGGTGTTGTCTGGCATGGTGATGTCAAAGACCAACGGCAGCTGGTGCTGGTGCCTGCCTCTGGGATGAGAATGGTGTCTTTTCCTTGCTGGGGAGAAGCGTGCTGGGCATTCAGGTACCCTTCTGCAGGGCACCATAGAATCACAGAATGGTTAGAGTCGGAAGGGACCTTAAAGATCATCCAGTTCCAACCCCCCTGCCATGGGTAGGGACACCTTCCACTAGAGCAGGTTGCTCAAAGCCCCATCCAGCCTGGCCTTAAACACTTCCAGGGATGGGGCATCCACAGCTTCTCTGGGCAACCTGTTCCAGTGTCTCAGCCCCTCACAGGAAATAATTTCTTCCTAATATCTAATCTAAATCTCTCCCCTTCCAATTTAAAACCATGCCCTGCAGCCTCCTGTCTGACGCTCTCAGCAGAGAATGGTACTCAGCCAATGTGTAGGTTAGGGAAAGAGACCAGTCTTCTCCCAGGGGTTTCATCTGCTGCTTTGAGCTGAGCTAGGATGGTTCCAGTGTTGAGACCCATCCCTGGAGGCTCTCTGGAGGGCTCTCCCATGTCACTTAGAGGACCGGATGGGGTGCGCTATTGACAGCCCCGAATCACAAGCTGCCTTGCCTCTCTACTTGGCATCCTGCACCAAGCAGGAACAGCCATGCTCCAGCCAGGAGCCTGTGTGGTCTGTCCCTTTCCCTGCTTGGGGAAGGTGAGTGAGAAAGCTAGCAACCGCATTTTTCCAGAATATTCTGACTTCCGACAGCTTGCAGTGTGACTCTTTGGTGTCAGGTTTGTTTCCACCCTCTGAATAAGTTAGTGTAGTTGGTAGACTGTCATCTTGCCATTTACACTCTTCCCAAGGTGTGGAGCAGTGGAGGCTCCAGTGTGTGTCCCTGGGGGAGCTCCGCTGGAAACCTCCCCAGAGGTCCCCTGCAGGGAGGAGTGAAGCTCTGGGATGGTGTTGCTGGGTGATGGATGCCTCTCTGGAGACCTCATTGGTGACAGCAGGCACAGCTGGAGGGCTGATGGAGCCTGAGGGGTGCAGGCGAGGTGGTGATGGTGGGAAAGCCATCTGCGTGGCTGGAAAGCTGACCCTGCCTGGGAGGGGTCTCACGATCTGATCACTCGCTGTTCCTCTAATACAGTGGTGGTGACACCTCCCCAGCACAAGCGTTGAAGGAAGCATCTACTATAATGCTCCCTCTGCCATCCTTACGATGGGACATGTATACTAGCTTATACCTCCTAATATATGATGCATAGGGATTTTTCCCCCACAGGTTTCTAAGTGTTAGCAGGAAGTCCATTGGAAATAGAAGAAATTAGTTAATTAGAGAACATGTGGAAGTGTAAATGGAGAGGTTGGGAGGAGGTGGGAAGGAGTCCTGGGCTGGGAAGCAGATGGAAGGCCTTTGCACCTTGTTGGGGTGCCCAGCGAGCAGGGAAGGAGAAGAATGGGCTGTCACCAACTCTAGGAATCTCAAGTTAAATTTCTTTGGGGAAGAAAATAAGCAGCAAGCTCTAATGAGAGCAAAGAAGAGACTGAGCCAGTAATGGAAGAGATACTTCAGCAGAAGAGCAAGGGTAGGAGCCAGGTTCCTATTCCCAGGAGTGGTTGAGCCTTTGGCACATCTGCAACTGCTTCTCGATAGTGAAGTAAGTTGTTGCTTTGATGGGAGGGGATGACGGTGCTTACTTCTGCCCCAGCACCCGAGTGAGAATTCAGGCAAGAGTCCAAGATAACCGAGAGCAGAGTAAGGTTTCAGGTAGCTGCTGGTAACTTGTGGGCTCCCCTTTGCCACTCTGTCAGGACAAATTTATCTCTCCCCATGTCCTGCTTATCTAGGGTTAACCTTTTCTGTGTCAGGATACAGCTTTTAGTGGGACAGATGCCTGTCCCTCTGCAGCCCGTGTCGGCTGCTCTGTCTCCTACGGCGTACTTCATAACCTCTTTATTTCTCACAAAGAGGTTATCCTTGTTTCTCCCCTCCACAAAGTCTCAAACAGAGGCTTTTCAAATGATAGCCCAGGGAATGCCACCTCTGTAAGCTTCCTGTCATTTTGTCCTGCTCTTTGGTCCTGTGCTGGGAAGCAGCAGGAGACACAAGTGCTTACTTGGGAAGCTTGTTCTGTACCCCAGGCTGGCAGCTCTGCACGCTTAAAAATAGGGTTTAAATCCTCTCCTGGGTACAAGAGCCACACAAGAATTTCACAGAGCTTTTTGTGGGGTGAGGAAGAGGATATTTGAGACCTGGAGCCAGAATAGGGGGACAAAAAATCCTCTGCACCTGCTGGAATCGTCCTCCTATTTGATGGTGGGGTACGACAGGTACCTAATAGCCTGACAAGTGCCATTGCTTTGCCTTGTTCCTGGCATGTGCAGTCAGTGATTTGAAATTAAATGTGCTGTGCCAGACAGAAAACCTTGCTGCTGGAAGTTGGAGTTCAGGCAAGGGGTTGTTACTCTTCCTCTCCATGTGTGAGGGCATCACTGGTTACCAGTTGCACCTACTCCGGAGAAGTAACTAGTAAGTGTTGGCCTTAAGATCCATTTAGTATTCCTCTGCAAATAAAGCCTCATAGCTTGTGTGAGTCTATTCGTGTGGATCTGAGCTCTGCAAAGCAGTAACTAGATGTCCCAAAGCTGTTGGAGCAGGTAAGTGATGTTCATCTCCTCCTTATGGGGAGATGGAGTGAGCAGCCTTGAGCTGTCCTAGGAGGTGGTGGCAGAGACAGGGTTAAATGCCAGTTTTCCTGGCCCAGCAGTAACTGGGCAGGTTTGGAAATACTTCAGAGGGACTCAGTGGAGGGATTAATCCCTGAGCTTAATAACTGTGGGTCTCCAGGGCTCTGTGCAACCTGACAGACAAAGATACCTGTGGCGGCTCTTGTGTTTCTTGGGCTCCCAGATGCAAGCTCTGGGCCACATGTGCTTTCTGAGAGCTGGTGTATCCACAGAACCTGTGTGAGAGCTGGTGCAGGTTGAAGGCAGGAGGACTGGAGGGCTGTGTCCCTTATAGCCCTCTCTTGGCTGAGGGGTCCTGGACCCACCCCGGTGACAGCACATCAGCAGGGGAGCGGGCAGGTTTGGCATCAGTGAAGGCGAAGATGGGAGATGACTAAGGAATAGAAGTTTCCAGAGTGCTGTGTGAGAGGAGGAGGGGAAGAATGCTTTCCAGGTCCTCGCCTGCTGCCAGATCACTCTCGCTTCACTGAGAGCCCAAGGAGGGAGGCCAGCTAAGGCAAGCTGACATGGGGAGGGGACAGGCTGGGTTGGGCTCCATGCTGGTGAGCCTTCCCCTGGTGGGACTGGCCACAGCTCTGCTCCTCGGCAGCTCTAGAATGCTTCCCTCTCTCTTCTAGGCTCTCCATCAGTTGTATTACGACCCAAACATCGAGAACAAAAACTTGGCTCAGAAATGGCTGATGCAGGCACAAGTGTCCCCCCAGGCGTGGCACTTCAGCTGGCTGCTTCTCAACATGGACAAGGTGCCTGAGATCCAGTACTTTGGCGCCAGTGCCCTCCACATTAAAATCTCCCGTTACTGGAACGACATCCCGGCCGACCAGTACGAGAGCCTCAAGTCGCAGCTCTTCACCCACATCACCCGCTTCGCCAGTGGCTCCAAGATCGTGCTGACCCGGCTGTGTGTGGCACTGGCCTCCCTGGCCCTCAGCATGATGCCGGAGGCTTGGCCCTGCGCCGTGGCAGACATGGTGCGCATGTTCCAGGCGGAGGACTCCAACGTGGACGGGCGAGCGCGGTGCCTGGCGCTGCTGGAGCTGCTGACGGTGCTGCCCGAGGAGTTTCAGACCAGCCGCCTGCCCCAGTACCGCAAGGGCCAGGTACGCAGTGTCCTGGCGCAGGAGTGTGGCTCCGTCTTCCCTTTGCTGGAGCAGCTGCTGCAGCAGCAGGACTCCCCAGGTTTCATCAAGCAGAAGGTGTTGAAGTGCTTCTCCAGCTGGGTGCAGCTGGAGATCCCACTGATGGACTGCGAGAACCTGATCCAGGCAGCTTTCACCTCTCTGCAGGACCCAGAGCTCTTCGACACAGCAGTGGAGGCTGTTGTCAATGCCATTTCCCAGCCTGATGCCCAGAGGTAAGGGAAGTCCCTCCTGTGCACTGCTTGCTGCAGGCTGGTGGTCCTGGGCATTGATGGGGGAACGGGGTGGGGAGGAAAAACCTCATTGTTTTTCTAGCTGCCATCAACCCTGGAGGTGATGATGACAGGACTTGAAAGTGGGAGATGGTAATAGCAGCGAGTCTCCTGGTTTCACATAGTTGGTCTTGCAAGGCTTTGCAGCTTGGTTGACTTGTGGAGTCTTGTAGTCTTGAGCAGCCACAGCTCATCTCCACCTTCCTGCCCTCAAGCAGAGGAGGCTGCTCCCTTCTGGCTCCTGGTGTCAGACCCTGCAGCACCCAGCTGGGGAGCAGCTGCCCAGCTTTGGCCAGAGGGAACTCAAGAGACCCTCCTCTGCCTTACGCCAAGGAGTTGATCTGATGCAGAGATAATAAAACCAGACCTGCCAGGCTTCTCCCTCCTTCTGGCTCCCAATAGCTTGTGCCAGCCAAGTACTTGTCTTTTGTTTGTGGCTGTGGCTGCCCCTGGAACAGCTGAGCTGGGAGCCAGGGCTGAGGCAGGTCCTGCTGGTGGCACGCTGCAGGGCTCCGAGCTTGTCTGCTTGGCCGAGTTGTCTCAGCTGCTGTCAGCTCTCAGGACTGATACCCGCAGAAGGGAAAGTAGATCTCCAATTCCTGTGTGGCCACATCCCCTCCTGGCTGCTTAGCAACCTTCCCCCAAAGAGGAGGGTTTACTTGAAGGCTGAGCTGAGCTGCTGCTGCTGTGCATCCCTGTGCATCCATTGCGCAGGCTCTGACCCTCTGCAGTGGTGCGGATGCTGCTTCGTTGCAGTTGTGAACCCTGGTCCTCCCCTTGGTTTCAGAGAAGGGGCAACCAGCGCAGTCCCCAGCTTGAGGAGACCCTGACTCCTCAATGACAAGGGGGTTGCGTCTGGGGACTGCGAGTCCTGGTGCACAAAGGAACCCATGAGGATTTTGTTACATTGCTGGGTGTGGGGAGGGGTTGCCTCATTTTCTCATACTCAGAAAACAACCACAAGTAGCTTTTTCTTGTACCAGTCAAAGGCTGTGGGCCAACACAAGCCCCTGTAGCAGGATTGGTATAGAAAATTAGAAGGTGAGAAATGACTTGCAGTCCTGAAATGCTGAACTCTCTGCCTTCCTCCTTTCTGTTTCCCCCGAGTTTCAGAAGTCCCTTGGCTGTGATTCCCCACCCTTGTGTAGGAGCCTGCCCCTGCAGCACTGTTCTTCAGTTGCCTTAAAAAGCTGAGCTTTCTAAGCTAATTTTGGTGAGAATCATGGCTGGTAGCAGAGCTTCCTCTCTCCTGTGCTGGCCTCTCCTGTGCTGACCCTGCGGAGTAGTTTCTGATCCTTTTCGATTCTGCCATGCTGCATCATCAGCACTTGCTCCCCATCCATGTCTCCCTGGAGGCACCATCGGCCATGGCAGAGCACCGTCCTTTTCTGTAGGCGTGCGGGCAGTGGCCAGGATGGGTCAGGCAGCCGGCCTGAAAGGCTGCCCAGTGTGCGAGCCTGGCACAGCCCCTGCTCCCGGGGCGCGGGGACAGCGATGGCATTGTCACAGGGCAGCCCTGCCAGGCAGCGTGTGGTGTCAGCTGCTCCAGGGAGGAGCAGGACTGTACTTGGTGCTGAGATGTGATGTGGCTTCAGGAGTAAGGTAGCACATGGAGCTGCTGCTTCCTGACCCTGGTGGGCTCTCTCTTCCTCTTTGTTCCTTGTGTCCTCCATCCTGCATCCCTCCTCCTGCTTTCCCTGGTGCCAGCTGTCCCGCCCCTCCGGCTTTGTTGCTCAGCTGCAGCGGATCCAGCTCTTCCCCAAGCCCCCAGGGAGTCTCCTGACCTTTCTGTCTCTTTTCTCGACAGTCTGGGAGATCCCTGCTGCTTTTAAGCCACTTTCTTGCTCCGCAGTCTCTTACCTTTGTTTTCTGCAAGGGCTTGGCTTGTCACTGCCCTTGGCCACAGGCTCAGAGCATCCCTGGCTCTGGGCTACTGATGTGGTGCTCTCCAGAGCTTTATAGGGCATCCTTCTGTGAGAGGGTTGGTCTCAGGGCTCCTCACTTTCCCACGGGTTCTCCTGGGTGTAACAGATGCTGTGTCTTTCCTCCTTGCCCCCTCCAAGCTGGCTTCATTGATACTATTGCAAAGGCAACCATGCAGGTGTGCTTCTGCTGTCAGCAGAAGGCTTGGTGGCTCATGAGCTTGGCTTCTGCTGCTGAGGGCTAGGTAGTCTAGGGGTCATCTCTTCCCAGGAGAGCACCACCTTGCAAGATGCCCCTCACGCTGCAGATCCTGAGCCCAGGAGCAGCTGGTTGCCACCCATGTCCAGGTGGAAAAGGGCAGGTGGGACCTCATGGGCAAGGATCACCTGGCCATGGTGCTGCCTCCCTCTTGTGCAAGTTGCTTGTGCCGGTGGCTTCCATTTCCCTGTCTGCCAGCAGCAGCAGGTAGCTTTCCTGCCTCTGAGATGTTACTAGAGATGATGCAGCAGATTTGTAGGTGCAAAGCATCTCCAGGCAGGTAGAAGTCCTTTGTACCCAGAGGAGGGATGTCTCGGTGTTACTGGAGTCTGGATGCTGCTCCTCTGTTAGGATACAGTGACCAGTGAAGAAACCTCAGAGGTTTGGCCAGGAGCTTGCAACTGGAGTACCTCTGTGCCTTCTTGGGGGTAGTGGGAAGCTCCTGAGTCTCAGGAGGGCAGGAACAGAGATATTGTTGCATCTCGTTTGCAGCGGCGGCTTGGGCTGGATTTTCCGTCTCGTTTGAGGATTATCTCTGGGCTAAGCGGGTCAGAGAGCTCAGCGACGCGTGCTGCAGGAGGAGAGCTGGCACGCAGCACTTGGCCACGCTCCTGCAGCCCAGTGGGTAGTGTTGGAGGGGAGAGGGACCTCCACTCCGTGTGTGCCCATCGTGGGAGTTACAGAGCGTGGGCATCGGACACTGGGCTGACTCTCTGGAAGCAGCAGGGTATTGCTGCTGTGGTGGAGCTGGCAGGTGTCTGTCTAACCCACCCCTTCCTAGTCTTGTCACCTGGTGCTGAATCCCCAGAGGAATTGCACTAGAAGAGTTTTCCAAGAGCTTCATTAGACACAGGTTTTGAATTTGTTGGGGTTTTTCATCAGGAGGTGGCTCAGGTTTTAGATTAGGAAGAAAGATATTCCTCTACGTGAGCTGCCCGTATCTCCCCTCTGCAGGTTGCCACCTGCACCATGGTGTGGTTTGGGGAAGGTTGTGGTAAGGGCAGAGGAGGTGCTGGTCCCATGGAGCAAGTTGTGGATGCTGCAGTTCACTGGGCTTTGAGAAAGGACTGGACAAATTCTGTGCCTACTCAGGGCTGTAGCACCAGCTGGTCGCTTGGGGCTGGGAACCACCCTCTGTGCTCCTGGATGTGGAGGAGAGGGGCCCAGCTCTGCCTGGCTTGTTCATGGCTCTTGGGCAACTGGTTAGAGCAGCTCACCTGGAGTAGGAGTCTCCCTCCTTGCTGTGGACTCATATCTGCAGAGGTGGTGAGCAGAGAAAGGTGGTGTCAGGACATGGTTCACCCAACCTTTTCTAGAAGTCTTCACTAACATGCAATGAGTTGCAGCCTGGAAATAAATTCTCTCTGTTGGCTGTGCAGGAAGTCCAGAGAACTTGCTCAGGTCTAGGCATCTCACTGTATTTCAATATAACCAGCAGAAGCAGGATCCCTGTCATAAGCTCCTACAGAGTAAAAGCATTTCTAGGGTAGAGTGAGCTTAGTGCTGTGGAGAAAGAATGGCTTTGCCCTACAGTGGAGCAGTGGAAGGTCCCCTGTGCCTTTTTTGTCAGCTCCCTTGGGCTGACCCTGACTGCAGCATCATTTCCCTGGGGCAGAAGCTGAATTCTCAAATTCTCCGTTATCACAGAGCTCCCACACTGCCACGGGCACCACTCATGGAGCATCAAAGGCTTGAAGATGGTTTACACACAAATATCTGACCCCTTTGTGATGTGATTTCCTTTGGGGGAGAAGGGAAATGGGGAGGTGAACCCTGGCAGCACACAGAGGGGATGTCAGGACAGAAATACCCTCTTCCCCCTGTCCTCTCCCACTGACCTGGACCTAGAAGTAGCCACCACCAGTGCAGCTCTCTCCCTGCACTGGTGGCACTGATGGCTTTGTTTGCCCCTGTATCGGCCACAGCAAGAGCTGCTGGCACACTGCACAGCTTGTGCCTCTCCGGGGTGGACGTGCGGCTGTCTTGGTGTCAGAGCTCACGTCTCTTCCCCGCAGCGGTGGGCAAAGGAGAGCCAGCATCACTTGTGCCTCCCACTCTGAGCATCCTTGGCCCTGCACCTGCGTGTGGCAGGGCAGGCGAGGAGCGCACGGCATAGCTGCAGCTCCGGATAACACGCCTGGGCGGGCAGGGAAATGGCAGGCTGCTCATCAGCCTCCAGCACGGCCTCTCTCCGGGGGCCCTAGGCTGCGTTTCACCTTGGCTGCCTCCTTCTCGTTGCCTTGGTTACCATCACTTCCAGGCAGCGGCGCTTAGGGGAGGCTGATGTGCGTGATGTGATGGTGGGAGAGCTGTGCCATGCAGGGCTGCGGCAGCCCGGGAGGGTGGGGGGCCAGGGGGATGTGCCATGAGGCCAGCATCCTACCCAGGCAGGAGTCCCCAAGGGTGGCTGCCCATTTTGTCCCAGCCAGAAAGCACTGTCTAGATGAAGCTACACTGGAGAGTTGTGGAGCTTCCCACCCAGCAGTTTTGGATGCCATCATGCAGAGCTGAGAAGCACGGGCTGCAGGCGTGGTGAAAAGAGCCTGCAAGTCTGCCCTCACCACACTTCTCCTGCTCCCCATCCCCACCGATGGTGCAGCACATGGGCACAGCTCCTCAGAGCTGGTCATGGCAAGGACAATTCAGTGCTGCTGGCAGCCCTGCTGGCAGGTTTGGGCAGGCAGAGGCAGATGCCCACACCATGCTGCGGTGGGGGATTTGCACAGAGCTGATGGCTGCCAGCTCGACCCTTCTCTTCACCGGCAGAGGCTCCACTGTGCTTGGGGCTTCAGCTTTCATCCTGGTGCCACAGGCTGGGAGGAGAATCCCTGTAAGTGGTACAGCCTTCTGGATGTCCTGTTGCACAAAGCAGCCTTCCAGCAGGGAAGGGTGGGCAGGAGCCCGGGAAGAGCATCAGGAGGAATGGAGGCTGTGGCAGTTGGTGCAATGCCCAGCACTGATCCAGGCTGTGCTTGCAGGTACGTGAACACCCTCCTGAAGCTCATTCCCCCTGTCCTGGGGCTCCAAGAGCAGCTGCGCCAAGCGGTCCAGAGCGGGGACATGGAGACGTCGCATGGGATCTGCCGCATCGCTGTGGCTTTGGGGGAGAACCACTCTCGGTGAGCGCTGGGGGTGATCCCCAGGAGAGGGAATGAGCTTGGAGCAGCCCACTGTTCCCCATGCGCTGCTTCATCCAGTGCCTGATGATGTGTATCAGGGCAGAGGAACCAGGCTCATAGTAGTGGTGCCACCCTGACTGTTCTCTCTGCTACCCAGGGCCCTCCTGGACCAGGTGGAGCACTGGCAGAGCTTCCTGGCCCTGGTCAACATGATCATGTTCTGCACCGGCATCCCTGGGCACTACCCTGTCAACGAAACCACCAGCTCCTTGACACTCACCTTCTGGTACACGCTGCAGGTCAGTGGCCATCGTGGGGCAGCCTGCCCGGATCCTGCGCTCCGGGCAGGGACAGAAGCACTGGTACATGGGGCTGGGGGTCTGGCCTGGCTGCATTTGGTCTTCAGGGATTTCTGATGCCCCAGCTCCTCACTTGGCACTCACAGCTGCTGCAGGGCACGTATGTCAGAAGTGCTGGCCCCATGGATTGCTTTTTCCACCCCCAGTTGCCTTTGGAATTCTGAGCCAGCCTTTAAGGGCCTCGTTAGCATAACTAATTAATACTTCATGCTAATTATTCTTTCTTTCCAGCAGCAGACCTGGTTGTTTAGCTCTTTGCTGCATGGCTGCACTGGCAGCAGGCAGGGAGGAGAGTGTGTGCTGGGTTTACTGCAGGCTAGACTGTGGCAGTCGTGGTCTCTTGGAGCAGGAAAGAGAGAGGGCTGGAGGCTGCTAGTGGCTGCCCAGCATGAGGTCCATCTCCCAGGACCAGTGTTCCCTGGTCGTGCTCTATTTTTAGCCCCCCTTCATCCCCCCAGCTCCATTTCTCCGCAATCTGATGCAGCGTGGCTAAGCGTGGGCAGGGAGGGGGGCGATGTTGGCACCGTGATGGCAGCTCCTCTGCTGCTTGGGGCTCGGCTGAGGCTCCCACCTCCCCTCAGTGCTTCTCCAGATGGGTCTGAGGATAGGGATACAGGCAGGAGAGCGCTGTGCTCCCCAGGCACCCATCCCAGCCTGCCTCATGGGGTTTAAGGCATACGTGCTCCTGATGCGGGCATGTTCCCGAGACTGGGACATAGCAGGGCAGTGCCACCCCACTGGGACTGTGCTGTCCTCAAATGCCCAAGAGTCTGCCCTACCCAGCTGCTGGGGCTTCTGGCATCTTGCCTCCAGATTATCCTCCTGCTGCAGAAAGGCTCAGCATCAAGTGGACTTTGGGGAGCTGGGAATGCAGCCTCTGAAGTGTGACAGGTCTCACCAGCCCTGGGAGATGCCCATGAGCACCCCGTGCAGCAGGTACATGGGCTCCATTGTCTTTTCTCTGCAACACCTGATCACAGAATCATGGAATTGTCAGAGTTGGAAGGGATCTCTAGAGATCATCTAGTCCAACTTCCCTGCTGAAGCAGGATTGCCCAGAGCACATTACTCAGGACTGCATCCAGGCAGGTCTTGAAGATCTCCAGAGAAGGGAACTCCATAACCTCCCTGGACTCTACAACTCCCTCACCTTCTCTGTAAAGAAATTTTTTCTCATATTTGAATGGAACTTTCTGATGTATTCTTCCTCTTGCCACCAGGACGACATCCTCTCCTTTGAGCCAGACAAGCAGGCAGTGTACCAGCAGGTGTACAGGCCTGTCTACTTCCAGCTGGTGGACGTGCTGCTGCACAAAGCCCAGTTCCCCTCTGATGAGGAGTATGGCTTCTGGTCTTCGGATGAGAAGGAGCAGTTTCGGATATACAGGTACCACTGGGAGGTTTGGGTTTGCTTGAAAGGCAGATGAGGAGGTAGACAGCATCCTGCCTCCCTGGAGCCTGAGCACCACAGGCTGGTGGAAGGAACCATGCTTGGTGGAACACACTGTGCTCCGTGTTCCTGCTTGGAGACCCAAAGAGGGACATGGAGGAGATTCCTTCCATTAAGAGCTGTTTTTGCTGTGGTGGTGATATGGAAACAAGCTGGTGTTTTGACATGACAGCAGTTGCCCTGCTGGGAAGCCCTGAGAGTGTTCCTCATTGGGCTGGGGCGGTGTCCTTGTGCAGGCAGCACCTGCACCCTGCCTGACAATGGGAGTGGAAGTAGTGTGTCCATGTGTGGGACGCTCTGTAGGGGTTGGGGACAGCATTTGGAGACCCTCCATGTTCTCTGCAGGGTGGACATCTCTGACACGCTGATGTACGTGTATGAGATGCTGGGTGCTGAGCTACTGAGCAGCCTCTATGACAAACTGGGACGTCTCCTGACCAACACAGAGCAGCCATCCACGTGGCAGGTGAGTGAGGGGACCCAAGTCCCAGGCTGATGGCTACTAGCCCCTCAAGGACCTATTCTTGCCATGGGATGTTGAGAACAAAAGGACGTGATAGAGGTGAGGAGCATGACCACCTTGCCAGCGCACGTGCAGGCTCTCTGGGGTCATCTGGGAGGAGGAATGGGTCTTCTGCCTCCCTGTCCTTCATGCTGCCTAGAGACCAGCCTCCTCGGCTACTGAGGGGATGTCTGAGCTAGTGCCTTAGGCTGGGGTGGGCATCAGGGGTCAGTGTGTGGGTCTGATGGTGTCTCTCACCCTCGCAGCACACGGAGGCCTTGCTCTATGGCTTCCAGTCCATTGCTGAGACCATCGACGTGAACTACTCGGATGTGGTTCCAGGGCTGATAGGCCTTATTCCCCGGATCAGCATCAGCAACGTGCAGCTTGCCGACACCGTCATGTTCACTATTGGTGAGGGCTTTGTTCATGCACAGGCTGGGTTGGGGAGGGGGGAGCCCCTCTGAGACTGCTCCTGCCCAACAATTGGTGGTGAAAAGCAAAGCTGAGCATCCCGGGATGCGGGGAGCAGGAGCCTGTGGTGCGGTCCTGCAGTCTGACCCCGTCTGTGTGCGCAGGGGCCCTGTCGGAGTGGCTGGCTGATCACCCCGTCATGATTAACAATGTGCTGCCGCTGGTGCTCCAAGCCTTGGGCAACCCTGAGCTCTCCATCTCCAGCGTCTCTACCCTGAAGAAGATCTGCCGGGAGTGCAAGTATGACCTGCCGCCCTATGCTGCCAACATTGTCGCCGTGTCACAGGTAGGAGCTGGATGCAGATGGAAATGTGGTGGTGACCTGGGATGTGCTCTGGAAATACCCTTCCCTCTGCAAGGCTCAGGGCAGGGAGACACAAAACAATAGCTCAGGGCATCGTGCTTGGCATGGGGGGTTTGTCCTGATCCCTGGCCAGAAGAGCCAGGTGGCAGGCCCTGCTGTGAGTCCAGAAATGGCAGGCAGTGGCAGACAAAACTGCCGAGGGATCTGCTAGGGTGGCACATGGATGTCCGTCCTTTCCCCAGGGTTTTGTTTGCCTTCCTGGGAGCAGCATGCTGCCAGCTCTGCACCTGCCAGGCAGCTGGTGCTGCTGCTGAGCACCTTGCAGAGCATCTTGGTGTTCAAGCTTCTCCATGGAGACCAAGCTGGTGCCTGCAGTGC
Organism: Thinocorus orbignyianus; assembly: GCA_013400375.1. Classification (NCBI taxonomy): domain Eukaryota; kingdom Metazoa; phylum Chordata; class Aves; order Ciconiiformes; family Thinocoridae; genus Thinocorus; species Thinocorus orbignyianus. The sequence continues at coordinate 781,143 of VXBW01003242.1, read as the reverse complement.
TTGAGCAGCTTGTCCCATGGTCTTTCTTGGCTCTCAAGACTGGGGGGCAGATGGGGCTCAGAGTCCCGAGGTACTAGAAGGGCTGGGCTTCAGCGAGCTGCCAGGGTGTGCGTGGGAACAGAATGGCTGGTGGATGGAGGGCAAGAGTCGCTGCTTTTAGAGCTTGGAGGGGGCTCTGAGCTGGAGTAAGGAAGCCCTGGCTGAGGTTGGAAGCCCTGGATGAGAGTGGCTCCTTGAGCTGTCCTGTGGCACAGCTTGTCCAAGTCAGGGGTTCGCCTTGCTGGGTGGCTGAGTGGGCTGGTTTGGGGAAGAGCTTACCAGCGGACAAGGATTTTGCTTCCTGCCTGTGGCAGGTTGTGGGGAGTGCGTGCTGCTTGTCTGTGACCACACGGGTGTTCATTGTCTTGACCTCCTGCGTCAATCCTGCTTCCTGGAAGGGAAGGGTCTTTCTATACCACTCACCCTCCTCTTTCTCTTCCCCTTTCACTTTGGCAGGAGGTGTTGATGAAGCAGATTCACAAGGTAAGAGGAGTGGTTTCACACTTCTGGCTGATTCTGCTTGCCCATACCCTTAGTTGTCCTTAGCTGAAAACACGAGCTGAAATCGTGAGCTGGGGTGTCGTGAGGGAAGAGCTCAGCGTTGCAGCCAGTTTGTGCAGGGTCAGGAGAATCTGGCTGTTTCTTGCTGTGCTGCTGGGCTCCACCACATGTGGCCTGTGGTCACACTGGGGGTATGTCCCCATAGAGAGGGAAACCCCCAGGGAGACTTAACTCCAGCAGTTCCCAGTCCCTCCAAGCCCAAGGATGCCGAGACAGCAGATACGTCTTCAAGAGGAAAAAGAAGGGAAATTATCATGGGGACAGAGCCCAGGCTGTGCCTGTGACCAGGAGTGGGTAGGATAATTGATCCCATAGGTGCTGAGACATGTCTGTCCAAAGGGTGGTGAGCTGAGGTAGGGTGAGTGGTGCCAGCACAGACATCTCTTGGGCACCAACAGATCTTGCCTTGGCAGGTTGCTGGGAAGAGGCCAGGTGCTGGTGGTGGAGTACCTGTTCCCTGGGCTCTGCCGTGCTGGTAGGGAGCTGCCCCCTCTCCACTATGAGATGCACTGAGGGTGTCCCAGATAGAGCAGCTCAGGAGCTGCAGCTTGCTGGGGTCCTGGCTGTGCTGCCTGGGCCCTTGACAGCTGTATGAGCTAGTGTGCATGTGGTAGGATGGCAGGCTGGTCAGTGACCAGCCCCATTGTGTCTCCTCTGTTCCAGACGAGCCAGTGCATGTGGCTGATGCAAGCTCTTGGTTTCCTGCTCTCTGCACTGCAAGTGGAGGAGATCCTGAAGAACCTGCATTCCCTGATCACCCCCTACATCCAGCAGCTGGAAAAGCTGGCTGACGAAGCGGTGAGTGCCCTCATGCTACCCCCACCCAGATGTGGCTTCTGTTGGCTGTAGCCCTGGGCTGATGTATTGAAGCAGCACTCTTGAATGTGGGTTCAAGAGAGAGCACAATGCAGGGAACCCCTCTCTGGCACTTTGCCTGTGTAGTCCTAGTTCCTCAGGGTCCCAAAGGCATGACTGTGATTGAGCAGCACAGTCCGTGTCATGCTTTGACTTTATTTTCCCTGGCAGCCCAATCCCTCCAACAAGCTGGCCATCATCCACATCCTGGGCCTGCTCTCCAACCTCTTCACCACCCTAGACATCAGCCACCACGATGATGACCATGAAAGCACCGAGGTCAAGAAACTGCCAGTGCAGCAAGGACCCAACCCTGTGAGTAGCACAGAAGCTCAATGCTTTTTGCCACAGCCTGGCCAAAGCCTTGCTGTTCACTGCTAGTACCAGGAGAGGGGTCTTAATTGGGAATGTAGTGGGTACCATGAAGAGGGTAGTGCTGGTGCATTCCAGCTAAAACAGCTCCTTCAGTTCATTCCACCACTTCTGAGGTGCGCAGAGGTGAGCTGCAGGATCTCTCCTTGCTGGGTGCTGCTCTGCAGAACAACCCGGGTGTTGTCTGCCAGCTCTGAGCTGTGCCAGGCTGTCTGCTTCATCAAGTAAGAAAACTGCCCAGCTTTGGAGAGGGGAGGGGGCAGTGGAGCCTAAAGGTTTGAGTCCAGTCCGTGCTTAGTCTTGAACCTCCCCTCCGGTAAGGGACAATTCTCTTCAGTGCCTCTTGTTCTTTACAGGTGGTGGTGGTTCTGCAGCAAGTCTTCCAGCTCATACAGAAGGTCCTTAGCAAGTGGCTGAATGATGCCCAGGTGGTGGAGGTAACCAGGCTCCTTCTGAGTACTGCCTGGAGCTCTGCCTGTCCTTGCTGACCTGGACTGGGGACAGCAAAGGACAGGCTCTGGGTGATGCTGCTAACCTGTTGTAGGCAATTCCACCTCCCTTTAAGAGGGGTGTTCCCTGTGTTCCCTAAGGGTGAGAGCTCTGTTCTGACCTGGAAATACGTGGTCTGGTTTTTCATGGAAACATGGAATTGTCAGAGTTGGAAGGGACCTCTAGCGATCATCTAGTCCAACTCCCCTGAAGCAGGATTGCCCAGAGCACATCACTCAGGACTGCATCCAGGCAGGTCTTGAGGATCTCCAGAGAAGGGGACTCCGCAGCCTCCCTGGACAACCTGTTCCAGGGCTCTGTCACCCTCACCATAAAGAAATCTTTTCTCATCTTTGAATGGAACTTCCTGTATTCCAGCTTGTGCCACTCATCCTTTTTTCCAGTTCTCTTAGTTCACTAATGCCCAGGCTGCAGCATCCTACCAGCCACTCCTACCCCCGCACTCCAGGAGCCTCCCTGCAGTAGTGGGAAGGGTGTTTTCTGCTGTTGGGGACCATCCTGTGCTGCAGGGCAGGGTGCCAGTAGCAGCTCAGGTCTAAACCTTCTGCTTGTCTGGTCCTCTTCCCCATTGCCAGCTCTTCCTTCCCTTGGGATCTGTCTGTCAAATCCCGTCCCCCCAGGAGAGTTCTCCTGATATCATTCCTCACATGGGCCCTCTTCGTCTGCAGTCTGTCTGTGCCATCTTTGAGAAGTCCGTGAAGACTCTCCTGGATGATTTTGCCCCCATGGTGCCTCAGCTGTGCGAGATGCTGGGGCAGATGTACAGCACCATCCCCCAGGCCTCTGCCATCGACCTCACCCGGCAGGTACGGAGCCATGCTCGGGGCAGGGGCTGCCGCTCCCTGGGGAGAACAGGGGTGGGCAGGGCCAGCAGCAGCTTCAGTCCTTCTCTCTTTCTTGCAGCTGGTTCACATCTTTGCCCATGAGCCTGCCCACTTCCCTCCCATCAAGGCCCTCTTCTTGCTCGTTACCTCAGTCACGCTGACCCTCTTCCAGCAAGGTATGTGGGGTTAACTCTTCTTCGCGCTGGGGCTGTTGTCAGGCTGTTGCATGCATGGAGTCTGGAGGCGTCTTACCAGGAATGGCTGTTTTCACTCCTAGCTAAGCTAATGGGGCCATCTCTGTTTCTTGGATTCATCCCAACCCCTGGAAGGTGGGTACCTTCCCTGCAGGGCAGCAGATGCAGGAAACCCCTGGGCGAGACTCCGGACTGCTGTGGCAGCCCTGCTTCTGCAGCAGGGCTGGGCATTGTGTGCTGCAAGGGTCAAGCCGGGGCTCCAATCCTGCTTAGCAGGGAGGCTGTGCTCTCCAGGAGATCCCGGGGCTCATCCTGAGGCCAGTGGTGCTCATTGTGGCCAGGAATCAAGCCCTCCTACGTGCAGGAGGATGTGTATGTGAGCATCTGGGAATCGACCTGTTCAGAGTCACTGCTGGCCACTGAATCACCGCTGAGGATGCTCGCATCCTCCCACAGGGCAGGGGCCTCTCCTTGGCTCGCTGCCCACTCTGCAAAACACCCGTGGTGTTAGGACAGTCCCCTCCACACCACGGCTCCCCTCAGCCTCTTGGTGACTTGCCCCATGACAAAGACAGATGTACCTTGGAGCTGCTGGCTCTGGTCCTTCAGCACCTCTGTATGCAGTCCCCGAGGGGTCTTGTCCTTTGCTGACAGCCGGGTGGCAGGTAGTGTGATGCTGTCCCCCCAGTACAAGGCTCAGAGCTCTCTAGAGAGGTGGGGGCAACATGAGGACCCCAGCTTCATCATCACACCACGATCTGAGCAAATCCCACTGCGCTGAGATGTCACTGGGGTCAGTGGCAAGTGAGCCGGGCTTGTCTGGAGACCAGGTCCCTGCTTCTGCCAGCGGCGTGTGGATGTGTCTACGCTGAAACCCTCTTGGCTCAGCGCCTGGGGAGGCAGAGATGCCTCTGGGCAGCATCAGACATGTCTGCAGGAGGAAAGGGGAGGGGACAGAGCCCAAGCTGTGCCAACACTTGGATGTGAGCTTTGCTCAGGCAAGCAGCCGTCCAGCTTGCTGTGTGTGCAGGACTGTGTGCTCCCACCCACCCTTTGGGTCCTGTTTGGTGGGCAGACAGCCCTGAGCAGGGTGACCCCTTCTGCTGTCGGGAGAGGGGGTGACACATGACCCCAGAGGGGCCAAGACACATCTGTGCACAGATGCCAAGGTAGGGCGAGTGGTGCTGGCATGGAGATCTCTGTGCACCGAACTGGTCTCTCCCAGGAGGATGATCTGGAAGAGACCTCTGGGAAGGTCCTGGACTCTGGGTCTTGGAGAGCATCTGAGAATGGGGTGGGAGGGCGACTGTGCCAGGGGCTCCATAGCAGCTGGTGCTGGTGACAAGCATGTGCACACCTGAGCCTGGCCAGGCCTGTCAAGCGTTTGCTGAGGTGTTGTCGTTCACTTGCAGTTATCTTCCAGGACCAAATGGTGCTCTGAAGACACCTGCTCAGTCCCCACAGTGCCAAAGCTCTAATTCTCCTTGGGGAGATGGTGCCCAGCTAGCCCCTGCTCCTCCTCCTCCTCCTCTTCCTCCCCAAGGACACAAAGATCTCCTCCTTGGCTCTGCAGCACCCAGGTGCTAGCTGGAGACCCTGGGGCTTCAGACCCTTTCCTTAGCAGTTTCTTTCTGTTCTTGGGTTCTCCAAGTTTCATGATTTTTTGTATGTTTTGTTTCTTTAACTTGCTTCAAGCTGCTCATGTTCCCCATCCCCTTCCCCACACACCCCTCCTCCCTTACACTCCTGTTTTCACTTGTAAATTCTTTCTGTATCACATAACTATATGATGTTGAGTTGCTGTTTGTATGATTTTTCTCTTAAGTTACATCTTTATTATATTTTAGGGCCCAGGGATCATCCTGATATTGTTGATTCATTTATGCAACTCCTGGCACAGGTGTGTTTTAGTTTCTTATTCATTCACTTTCTGTTCTCTCTCTTTCTCTTTTTAATTCAATTTAAACCTATTTTTAGCTTTCTGTTGACAACGTTTTTTTCCTTTTAGTTGAATATCGAGTTTCTCCATCTGTTTCCGTGGAAGTTGAAAACAAAACATTCTCCTTTAGTTCTGGGTTTGCACCATCCCCAGGGCAGTGCCCTCCTCTGCAGGGCAGCCTCCGGCTGCCACCCCCTCGCCTTGCCGAAACGGGGCACTTGGGGCTGCTGCTGCAGTCACAGACAAATTAGAGCATTAAGTGGATGCTTTCCAACACGTCTGCCTGCCCTGCTATGGGTCCTCCAGAGCAGGGACGAGCTGAGCTGGCTGCCTTGTCCCATGGCTGGTGGGAGGAGGCCCCCGCCCATGGTAGCAGGCAGCTGCTGAGGTTTGGCTCTGAGCAATGTGCTTGTGATGGCTTTCTGGACCTGCCAAGGTGCCACGCTGCCTCCCACCCCGGCATCCTCTCAGCGTGGTGGTGGCAGTGGCAGCTCAGGAGAGCTTTTATGTCCACCGGCTTGGTGGCATGCAGGGACAGCTTGCGTCAGCGTGATGGGGGCTGCGGGCTGGTTCATGGGGCTGGCACTTGTGTCACTGCTAGCAGTGGGCAGGCAGGGTCAGTGTCATGCTCTGTGTAAATACGCCTGTTGGGAACAGTGGGAGCCCAGCATGCTCCTCAGACCTCTGTGGCCCTTGAAGGAGAAGCCCTGATGTCCTCGATGCACTCAGTGCCCCTGTTGGAGATACGTCCCCCAGCACCTACCCAGAGGGTGGGTGGATGGTGAGGAGGGGCCGGCAAAGTTGCTTTCTGCTTGATTTCTGTAATGATGAGACCTTTGACCACACACGCTGGCCTGGTGGCTGTGCAGGGACACCCACACAGACAACTACCAGAGCTGTCACCCTCCTACCCTTGCCACAACATGGGAAGGGTGCCTAGTATATTCAGGTGCTGAGCCATCAGGCCCTTCTGATAGCAGCTTGGCCCACGTGTGGGTCTTACAGGGTTGGAGGGGGCTGCACCTCACCCCTAGGCAGGTTCTGCTCCTCAGGAGTCTCACCTTGACACCTAGGTCCTGCTAAGACCCAGCATGTCTCATAAGCGGCATTTTCTTCCCTGCTTTTTGTCTTGAAAATATAATTGAGGTGATCAGAAAGCATTTGCAACTTTTGCTGATGCCAGTTTTGGGAGCTATGACATTTTAACAAGGGTTTTGAACGTGATGGGAGTGATCAGTAAACAGGGTCTGTGTTTGAGGTTCATGGAGGTGTCCTTCCTGCTGCTCAGCAGATTGGCAGGCCCTTCACTGGAGCACCAAGCCCAAATTTGGGCACATTTCTGTAGATACATACTGAAGAGCACAAAGAAGATCATCTAGGAAAATGACACATGGTGAGAAGGAAAGGTTGATGGGAGTCTGAGGAGCTGCATGAGTCTTGGGGTGTGTAAAAGGTAATACTACAGTTGTAGGTAAAAAAAACCCTTTTCCGTTCACCTCAAATGGGACAAACAATAATGGGGAGAAATTATGTAAAAGGATCCAGGTTAGGCAGTAGTAGAGTTTTCTAAGAGCTCAGGAGAACACTGGAAGGTCACTTGGGAACTGCTGTTGCTTGGAGGGCTTGAATGGACTCAACAAGTGTATTGCCCCTGGAGGGCAGGTAGAGGTGGTCCTGCTGGGCAGGCAGGGAATTAGGTGGCCCTGAGAGACTCTTCCAAGGCTGCTTATTTCTTTGGGAAGTGCTGAATTTCTCTCTGGCTTGGGGTCCTTCTTTGTGCCTGGTCGTGGTGTGTTTGTGCTCTCTTGGAGAGAAAAGCACAACTGTGCTACACTTCAATGGGGTGTGCTGTGAGAGCAAACAACAACCAGCCCAGCTGCCGGGAAGGTGTTCCATGCAGGATCTGCAGGCAATGCTGGGGCAGTGTGCTGATGTCCAGACAGGCTGTGTCTTTCGGAGGTCCTGCTGCATGAGCAGCTCAGAGGCTCCTACCTCTGGTTCCCCTGTCTTGGGTCATTGTGAGACATCTATCACTGTTGCCCACTACCATCCATAGCCTCTCAAGACCTGATGTTTTCCTGAGCATTTTCTTCCAGTAATGCCACAAAGACCAAAGGATCCCATCTGTATCCTCTCTTCTGATGCATAGGGTTTGTTTCAAGGTCTCCCCCTTTTTCTGGCCTGCCCCTCTTCCCAGTCTGATGATCTGGTGGGGTGCTTTGAAGGCCATCAAAAAATGGCTTTGCCATCCCTCCTGGCTCCCTGCTCTCAGGATTTCAGGAGCTGTTTGATGGCAGAGGTGTGTCCAGCCTCTCCTCTTCCAGACGACCATACTGTGCAGTGTTGCTGTTGATGATTTGTAAATCTGAGGATTAAGGTTTGAGAGAACTGCAGATCTCTTCAGATATAGTTTAGATGTGACAGGGGTTGTGCTTTTGTTCCAGCCTGCTCTGCCTGCAGAGTCCTTGGCGAAGTAATGCATCTTCCAGAGCAGCACCGAGTTTGGACCCAAGAGTGTGTTGAAGTGTGGAGACTTTCCCACTTCCCTGACCGTATGCTGCTGTGGTCAATCACCTTGGTGGAAATGTGTTACCTTCCCTGTTTCAGTTTTGTCTGGTTTCTCCTTGCAGGCAGTGGTTTTGTCTTCTCCCTCTGCCAGCAAGTACCTTTTGATAACTCCACAGCTCCTACCTACTACCTACATATCAGCCCTCCATTGGCAGCACACAAGGAGCCATCTCTGTGCGACAGGGTTTCAGTTGACTTGACAATATATTTATTTGGGCTTGGTTGCAGCCCATGAGACTGCCCAGTTGGTGCAGCTGATCATTTTGGCACCACGCTAATTGGTAATCCTCTCTTGACAACGGCTGGCTGGTCAGGAGAGCACGCTGGCTTAAACCGAATGCCTTCCGGACACTGGGGGCCCTGGAGTTACTGTTACTTCTCAGAGCTAAGTGTGGAATAACCAGACTGCTGTCAGGCTGCACGGAGAGGTGCCAGCACCCGTTGCAGTTAAATCTGCCCTCAGATGCTCCCTTCCCACCTCCGCTGTGTGCTGGGAGCAGTGCAGAGCGTCTCTGATGTTGTTCCCAAAGTGAACGTCCACTCTGGCAGAGCTTCACACTGGCGTGGACCTTGGGAGTGCTGTGGTGACCTTTCCTGGCTGGGAGCTGAGGGACAGACTGGGCAAGCAAGGCTTTGCCAAGCAGAAGACCTTCTGCAATGGCCCAGTCACTGCCATGGCTCCCTCCCTTCTTGGTCGGGCCTAGGCTGCAAACAGCAGTCTTTGAGATCTCCACCACGTCTGCTCCAGCCAGAGACACAGAGCCCCATGGAGGACATGGGGCATCCCCTCTCCCTGGCAGGCAGGGTGGTCCCTACTCCTCACTGGCCCTGGTGTCTGGCTGAGCTCATGTGCTCTTTCTAAGGCTGGAGGCTCTGCTCCACCAGGCGTGTGAGCTGGGAAGAAGTGGTGGTGATGGACACAAGGACTTGATCTGTGTGTTCTAGAAAGTTGCACGAACTGGCAGTGCAGCCCTCCACTGTCCATTGTTTGCTCGAGAAGTGGGATTTGGTGTCCCTTCCATGCCTGCCTGCCTCTCAAGAGCAAGGCACAGAAGAACCTGCTCTGAAGACCTGTCTGGGTGTCTCCCAGCTGCTGTGGAGAAGAACCTGACATCCTTTCTGTGCCAGCCTGCAGGACAGCCCTTGTAGAGAGCCAATGCCAACCTCTGCAGTGGCTGCTGCAGCAGAGGATGTGGGGGGATGTTTGAAAGCATTTAAAGACCTGTTCCTATCCCAGAACACATGAGGAGAGCTGCTCTGGTAGGAGGTGGGAAGGACAGGCTGGCGGTAAGAGGACCCAGGGCTGGAGCAGGGTTCCTGCTGCTGGGAAGGTACAACTGGACATACCTGGTGCCACTCGCTCGTGGGAGAAGCTCCACAGGGCCTTATCTCATGGGGGTAAAAAGCGTCTCTATCTACAACAGATGCATGTGTGTGCCAAGATTGGGCTTAGGCCCTGCACTGAGCTGGTGGAGGTGTCCTATGGAAAGGAGCCTTCTCAGTATTGGCATGCTTTCCTCCATGGCACAGAGGGAGTGAGGAGCAGATGCTGCCATGAGTCTGCAGGAGAGCTTGGTGGGCTCTGCCTGCCATGGGGCTGGTTTGGCTGAGACAAGCACCCTGCAGGTAGGTGGCAACCTGAGCATGTTGGATGACTCTTGTGCCAGCTGAACAGACTTCCAGCTTGCAGGGCAGGTTAAAACCAGCCCCTTGGATGGGCAGGGTAGAGGAACCTGCAGCTGGGTGGTATCATGGGGAGCCAGCTGCCCTCTAGCACTGTGCTGCTGGGCTGGAGGCTTGTGGTCACTGCTCTGGAGCCCACAGCAGGGCCCCAGGGGAGGTAGTCCCCCTTGCCTAAAACTGCAAGGTCTCCTGCAAGTGTTTGTCCAGTGTGGGGTGACTAGACGGCAGCAGCCACAACGAGTGGATGTGTGTCTAAACCAAGGTACTAGCTAGCCTTCTGATGGTGCTAGCACATCAGGAGGGATGGTGCAGTGTCTGTATATACACACACACACGCTGGTAAAATGTGGCTCCTTATTGCCCTCATGAAGATCTCTGCTTGTATCTTAGAGGGAAGCAGGTCCCTGCAATTGTGGTATCTCAGCCTGGTACAGTGATGCCTTTGGTGCCCAAACCTGAGTCCCTTCTTGCAGTATGTGGTAGAACGAGTCAGAAAGGAGATGGAGTAACTCTGAAAGCTGCTCCTCCTCTTCCTGGTCTCCAGCATATGTTCTCTGCACTGGGCAGACAGCCATAGGCTTTCCCTGGAGAAGAAGGGGTGGGAAATAAGTCCATTTTGCACCAAGTAGAGAGCGTGGTGGTGGGCAGAGAGCTGTGCGTCTTGGGCACTGCTGGTTGAAAGCTGTCCCTGCTTGCATTCGCAGGAGCAGTCTCGGAAGACAGCAGCGGCCCTGCACACAGCGCAGCCCAAGGGCTGCCTTTTGAGCTCCAGGCACAGAGCAGGGCCATTCCAGCACTGTGGCTCCTGTCCCCTGTGTCACAGTGACAACAGGGCAGGACGCATGGCTGCCGTCCCCAGTGCTGGCCCACAGCGATGGTATGGTGATCACTGCATGGACATGGTCTCCTTACGCAGTAGGGCTTGCTGTGGCAGGGCAGAAATCCTTCCCACGGAGTGGGAGGTGCAGACTGAAACATTTCTGTCAACTGCCCAGTGCCAGCACAGGGGTGACCAAGTCATTGCAAGGGGCGTCACAGCTCAGGGTGTCCCCAGCAGTAGTGCTTGGCTCCCACAGAGACTGGTGGAATTGCCGTGTGGCAGAAAAAGGTTTTCTGATCTCAGACTTGCTGTTCAGGAATAATGTTGGTATCTCCTTTTCATCTGTTCCCTGGGGCCCAAGCAGAGTGAGCTGCTGGTCCAGTCTGGGGTTACTGCAGTTGCAGTGGCCCCAGGGACACCAGCATCTTCAAGAGGAGAGGAGCAAAGCACACGGGTGGCTGTTATCTGCTGGGCCGCATGTGACTCCCCTTGTCCTGGGAGTTCTGCTGTTTCTGATCTGCTCTGGTGGGACAGGAGACCTCTGTCCCATCTCTGTCTCCAAAGTGTTTGTGTGTTACACTGCTGTGGCATCTGTCCTCAGGTCTTGGGGTCGGCTCTCCCTGAGTGTAGCAAACTGTCTGGCTGATTGATTGACGTTTTCTTGGTGGGTGGTGGTGGTGGAAAGTGATGGTTTCCTGCTGTACTGTGTGAATCTGCCGTGTACCATGGGTGTGCCCAGGTAAGCGTGCATCCAGACAGAGGTTGTCTGGGGCACCAGGTTCCTCGGAGGCTTCCTGGCTGCCTCTGCAGTGCGGGGTTTATGCTGCCTGTCTGTGTGCCTTGCAGGCTCTGAAAAGGAAGCCGGACCTTTTCCTGTGTAGCAACCTGGATGTCAAAGCAGTGTTTCAGTGTGGTGAGTACCATGGGCATGGGTATGTGCTCCACATAGCTCTGCAGAGAAGCCGGCCCACTCCTCCTGCGGAGATGGGTGCAGACCAGTGGGGGGCTGGGGACCAGAGGGATGATTTGGGGTGGTGTGCGGGGTTTCTGACTGCTAACCTGAGTGCTTTCTGCCCACAGGTGTCCTTTCGCTCAAGTTCCCTGAGGCCCCAACAGTCAAAGCATCCTGTGGGTTTTTTGTGAGTATTGGGGCATCACTCAGCCCCACCAAGAGCTGGGAGAGCAGGAGCGGGGCTGCAGGTTGAGTTCTGGTGCTGAGCAGACTGGGCTGTGTGTTGCAGACAGAGCTGCTGCCTCGCTGCGGAGAGATCGCTCCGGTGGGACAGGTGGTGCATGAGAACGGCAAAGTGCTGCTGCAGGCAGTGCTGGAGGTGAGAGACACTGGGACCACAGGCTTCTCAGGTGGCTTTGGGCTCTCTTCCCCTGTGGAGCTTGTTTGGAAGGGCTGACAGAAAGCCCAGCAGCGTGGGTGGGTACAGGCAGGGTGAGTCTGGGGGCTCAGCAGGGTCTGTCTGCTCTGTGGCAGGGTGTCGGTGGCCAGGCCTCCCGCAGCCTCATGGATCACTTCGCAGAAATCCTCTTTGCCTTGAACAAGCACTGCTTCAGCTACCTGAACGTCTGGATCAAGGAGGTCATGCAGCAGGACGGCTTCCCCTCGGCCCGCGTCAGCCCCGAGCAGAAGGAGACCTTCAGCCAGCAGATCCTCAGGTTCGTGCAGCCTTCCCTGTGGTGGCCAGTGCCCCACATGTGGTGGGAATGACACCCCACCCCACCCTAACCCCTGTCTCCATGGCCTGGTGTGTCCCTCGTGCTTCACATTCGTCCCCTCCCACTGTCTTAGCAGAGAGCGTGTGAACAAGCGGCGAGTGAAGGAGATGGTGAAGGAGTTCACCCTGCTGTGCCGGGGGCTGCATGGCACGGAGTACACAGCAGACTACTGAGCACCTGGCCAGGACCGTGGACAATTTGCCTGGACCAGCTCTTCCCTGCAAGGAAGCCCCCCCACCCCACCCCATCCTCCCTGCCCTGCTGCAGTACGGCTCCGTAGAATAACCCTCCACCTAGAATTAACCCACTCGGGACGCTCCTCAGCTAGATTTGGTGGCCGCATCTCGGTGTCAGCATCTTTGTTTCCCCCAGCATGCTCCCCCCTCACAGGGGATGGGAGTGCCGGCTGCAGGAGGTGGCGGTGGGTGAAGGGGACGCCTGGGCAGGACGGCCCCAGCACGGACTGCCCCGTGCCTGGGCTGCCAGCCTTTCCCTGGCACTTCCCCGTGGGTGCCCATGCCCCACGCCGGGGGGGCTGCCCCTGTGCCCGTGGCGGCGGCTGGCTGGGCAGGGGGGCTCGCCCCCTGCTCGTTTGTACGTGTGTGGATGGGAGGGGGGAGGCCCTGCACCTAATTATATTAAGAATATTTCTATGTTGTGGGTGTCGTTATTGCGGTTCCCGGATTTTGCCTGCCCCGGCCTCTGGAGAAGAGCCCAGCAGAGGCAGCCAGGAAGCCAGCCACAGCATGGGCTGCATCAAAAGCAGCGTGACCAGCAGGGCATGGGAGGCGATTCTCCCCCTCTGCTCTGTGCTCCTGAGATCCCACGTGGAGCACTGTGTCCAGTTCTGGAGTCCTCAACATAGAAAGGACATAGAACTGTTGGAATGGGTCCAGCGGAGGGCTGGGATAATTAGGGAAGATCATTAGAGGGATGGAGCACCTCT
>VXBW01003242.1:735601-745789 GCA_013400375.1 Thinocorus orbignyianus | reverse complement strand
GAGTGTGTTTGCAGGACCCCACGCCCCCATACTCGGTGTGTCGGCAGAACTGTCCAGCTGCCCTGTGTGTGGCTCCTGGTACAAAGGGAGGGGGCAGCCCCAGCCCTGGTGAGGAGCCGCTGCCCACACCAGCTCCTGCCTGCACCCCAGGTGGGGAGGGTGAGATTCTGCTGCTTGGGGAGACCTGGGCAGGGTCCCCACCAGCGCTGTGAGAAGCGGGGTGCAGGCTGCCCCCTTCGCCAGCACTGGAGCTGCTGCCGCCCCAGCTGGGGGGTGGGAGCAGCCTGGGCCCCCCCGAAGCAGGCAGGATCAGGGCCATGTTGCCACCCCAGCTGGGCGCTGCCCGCACTGCTGGGCATGACAACATGGCTCACTGTCTTCCTCTGCTTTAGTCTGGTGCTTAGAGCCGGGCCTCGTCTCAGCTCTGCCAAACAGAGACCTCTGGTTAGCAAATGCCCCTCGCTGTGCCTCAGTTTCCCCAGGCCTGGGGGTGGGGCTGGCTGTATCCCATCCCCCCTCCCCAAAGGCAGATGCTGTGTGCGTGTTCAGCCCCTGCCTGCACCTGCCCTCCCTGCTTTTGGGGGGGTTGGGGCTCATTTGAAGCCCCCTCAGGGGAGTGGGGCAGCACGCCGGGGCCGGGGGGGGGCCGCACCGGCAACTTTTGTACATTTGAATGTTTGACCCTTTTTTTGAGCGTATGTTGAATGCAGCGTTCGGTCGCAGAGACCGGGGTTTTTGTATTTAATAAAAGTTTCAAAAGTTTGCCGGGTTTCCGGAGTCGGTGGATAGGGGGGGTGTCACCATGAGATGCAGCAGTTTCACCATCCCTGCTGGCCCCCTCCAGCTGGGAACTGGGAGCAGAAGTCCCTCCACGCCCCCCCCACCCCCAGCTTGTCCAGCGCTGGGGGGGGCTCCTACCCCACAGGCTGCCATGGGACACCTGCTGCCTCTCCTCCCCTTTGGGACAATGCTCTCCCCCCGCAGCAGGGCCAAGTCCCTGTTCCTCCCCATCCTTTGCTGTGGCTACAGGAGCAGAGTTGTAGGTATGAATAGGGCAAAGTGTTCCCCAGTGCCCAGCCTGGCTGCTCAGTGCCAGCGTGGGGCAACCAAACGGGAAAGGGCTGCACCCACGGGACGTGGTCTCCCACTCTCCAACCCCCAATCCCTCCCCAGGGTCCCCAAAGAAGGGCACACCGGGACACGGCCTCAGGAATATAAATCTCATTAAAATCTAGGATACTTTAGAACTCTACACCGGGAGAGACACTGGCACAGGCGGCGCTGCCCAGGGACGTGCGCGTTATTGCTAACAATTAGAGGTGAAGAGTAGCGGCGTGACACGTAGGGCAGGGCACGGGCACCATGCGGGAACCTGCGCCCCTCGCCGTGGTACGGCGGGAGGCTCGGGACAGAGGAGCTGGAACGTCCTGCTGGGGCTCAGCGCCCACTGCCCGCTGCCTCCTGCCGCCGTGCCAAGCCACATGTCCCTGTGCCAACCTCGGGGCTGCAGCACGGGGAGCACAGGGCACTGGCTGGCAGGGGAGCAGCCAGATGGGAAGGGTCCCACCCCATCCACCTCGAATTGAGAGCTCCAGCCCTTTTGGCTGGAGCTGGAAGACAGATTTAAGACTGCCTGGCCTCGCCAGTGCATCCTGCTCCACTAATACTGGTTGGGGACTGTGTATCCCCAGATGGCTCAGAGCGAGCGGGCTGGTGCAGCCCTCTGTGTCTCCGCTGGTACCTCTTGCTAGTAGCAGCTGGGGGGGCTGGTCCATCCTGCTCCCCCTTAGCACCATGGAAGGACCCCCCCTCCCACCTGTGCTGGGGCTGCTGGGGAGAGCTGGACCCTCCCCAGCCCTTCCCTGTCACCCCTCAGCCAAGTTTAAGTGTTCCCCAGCCTCCTGCCCTGCTGCAGGGCAGGCAGCAACGCCGAGCTGTGCCCACGCTGCCGGCAGTGCCACCCAGGCAGGGACCCACAGCCTCTCCATGGGGCTGCAGGACGTGCAGGGGGTTGCAGTGCTGCATGGTGGGGAGTTGGGAGGGCCGTACCAGCCTGTCGCCTGCACAGCCCCGGGGTAGCGTGTATATATGTGCATGCCCACGCGTGCCGCATGCGTGCCTGTACCGTGTCTGCCAGGGACACGCACACACGCACACGTGTGCTCTAAGTGCTTGTGTCTTGTGCTGTGAGATCCCGCTGCCCCAGCAGGCAGCGTGCTCGCCCCCCCAACCCCCCCTGTGCTAACCCAGTGCCTGGCACCACCTCTGGGTATCGCCACCCATGGGACCCTGCAGGCTCTGAGCCATAGCGGGTGCCACACATGGGCAAGGGGTCCCTACAGTGCCAACCTCTGCCCTGACAGCCCTGTGCGTACATGGCTAAGGGGGGCCACGGGCAGTTCCTGCAAGCCCTAGTCCCCACAGGTATCCCCCACAGGGGATACCCCACGCCATCCCCATAGGTAGGTCAGGAGGGTGCCCCACAGCGGGGCAGGCTGGGGGGCGTCTCACTCCCCGCCATCCTGTGCACCCACAGCGGGGCAGGACCCCTGTAAAGTGCCTCTGGCTCCCGGCCCTCCCGGGGCTGTGCCCCCTCCTCTCTTGTCCCAGCGTCGCGCACAAAGNGGGGGGGTCTCGGGGACTGGCGCTGAGAGCCCCCCGTGGTCCAGTGTGGCCCGGAGCCAGGCTCCGCCAGCGGAAGGTGCGAAAGTGTCACCGCGTGGGAAGGGTTAGAGGGGGTGCAGGGACAGCGGGGGGGGTCACAGTCTGGAGTCCTGGCTGTGGGCTGAGCCGTTGCTGCCCTGCACAGGGGAGGCAGCCGCCGCCTCGCTCCGGGCTTTCTCCGGCTGCAGGGGCTGCACCTCCAGGTTGGACTCGGTGGAGGGGCTGAAAACCGGGGCGTAGCGCCCGCTGCGGTGCTCTGCCAGCGCCGGGCCCCAGTCCTTGCTTGCCTTGGTAGCATTTTTCAAGCGCTGGAAAAAGAGGGAGAGGATGGGGACAAGGTCAGCACCCACCATGCTCCCCTGCCCCAGCCTCCCCCAGGGGTGGCTGGAGATGGAGTGCCACCTGGGTGCTGCCAGCTCCAGCGGGGTGGGGGACAGCCTTGGAGGCAGCCCCAGGTGAGACTAGGAAAAGGGGGTTTAGCCCCGGTCACCCACCTCCAGCAGTGTGTCCCCCTCGGAGCGGCACACTTTGTAGATCGCATAGATGGGGATGCAGATCACGGAGGAGAGTGCCATGAGGAAGCCAATGCTGATGGCCCAGGTGGGGTAGACGTAGTCATTGTAGGAGATGGGCCGGTACTGGATCACTGTGAAGACCAGGATGAACTGGGGAGGGACAGGCAGAATCAGCCAGTGGAGAGCAGCCAACCTGCTCTGCAACCCCCCAGCTGCCCTGCTCTACCCCATCTCTGCTGCCTCCCTGCAGTACAGCACCCCGCTCCCGAGAGTGGACAAGTAGGGGGCCCAGGTGGGCTCCCAGCCCTCTCTCCTATGGCCCCGTGCCCTGTGGTCGTGATGCTCACAAAGATGATGGCGGGTGAGATGAAGCGCCAGCAGATCTGGAAGAAGAGCGGGGGTGGGAAGCCCAGCATCATCTCAATGTCCTTGAAGTAGTTGCGGTGCCCTGTGGGGACAAGTGGCCGTCAGCCCCAGCGTGGCTGGGTTGGGATCCCAGTGGGACCCCAAGCCCCTCTCCCATCCCTGCCCAGCACCAGCTCCAGACCCTGGGTGGTGGGACCCACCAGGCTCCTTTGGTCGTGGTGGCGCTGACTGGCCAAAGGCCTTTACACTCCTCAGCCAGTTAGCACACAGCAAAATGCTGATTGGCCACAAGTTAGCATACTCCCTTTCCCATTGGTTGGCTGGAAAAGCCCTGCCAGCTGATTGGCTGCAGGTGGTTGCACCTACCATAGATATACATGATGGTCACGCACATGATGCAGGAGATGATGACCAGGGAGAAGCTGGCAGCATAGTTGTCCATCAGCAGGAGCCAGTAGATGCCCGCCTGCAAAAGGGACCCGTTGCCATGGCTGCCCCGGAAGTACCACCACCATCAGCAGGGCACCGGTATAGCCACACTGCCAGTGCCAGCATGGCAACACACAGCCTGGATACCACAACCACAGTCAACATGGCAACTCCTGATGCCATCACCAGTGTTGCCATGGCGATGCTTAGACTGGATACTATCAACAGTGTTGGCATGGAAACATCAGGCCCTGAGTGTTGTCACCACCACCAAGGCGGTGATGGCAACCATGTGGATGTGGTTGATGATGTCATCATGGCAAAGTTGCCATGGCAATAGCATCCTGTCACCATACCGGCAGTGGCACCAAGGTCACCTACCTGCGTAGTGAGTGGGACGCCCAGCAGGAAGCCTGCCACTGCCACTCCCAGTGTCACAAAGGTCTTCCTGCGGATAATCCACTCGTTGCCCACCTCATCGACGATGGCCGTGACCAGGGTCTCCAACAGGCAGAACTGTGCATGGGTTGGAGAGGCAGCATGTCAGCTCGGACCACCACCTTGTCCCCACCACACCACCCTGCCACTCCAACGCAACCTGCTGGCCCCACCACACTGCCCCACCATGACCTACCTGTGTGCCCAGCCCCAGGAGGATGAGCATGAAGAAGAAGAGAATAGACCACAGGGGTGAGATGGGAAGCAGGGTGAGGGCCTCAGGGTACGCAACGAAGGCCAGGCCAGGGCCGTGGTCAGCCACCTTGGAGACATCCACACCCAAGTGGTTGGCCATAAAGCCCAGAATGGAGAAGATAACAAAGCCAGCATAGACACTGGTGGCGCAGTTGGTGATGCTGATGATGATGCTGTCCCTGTGGGGAGAGTAGTCAAAGTTGGTGGTGGGGCTGGGGGACAGCAGGGACTCGGGGGCCACGGCTGGGCACTCACCGGTAGCAGTTGTTGTGGAACTTGTTGTAGGAGGCCATGGTGATGAGCCCACCCCAGGCACAGCCCAGCGAGTAGAAGATCTGTGAGGCTGCGTCACCCCACACCTGTGGCAGCGAGGTGGTCAGTGCTGTGTCGCCCAGCCCTGCTCCTCCTCAGCCACCCGCCACCCCTTGTCCCCGCTCACCTTGGCATTGAGGATCTTGTCCCACTGGGGCGTCAGGTAGTACATGATGCCAGTGAGGGCCCCCTCTAGCGTTATGCCACGCACGAAGAGGATGGTGAGCACCACGTAGGGGAAGGTGGCCGTGAAGTACACCACCTATGGGGCAGCAACTCAGTGGGGCAGGGCTGGGGACAGGGGTTGTGGCCACAAATAAGGGGGTGTGGCCTGAGGGAAAGGAGGTGGGGTGATGGATCAGGGATGGGGTTATGGTCCAGAGTACGGAGTGGGTACCTTCCCCGAGGACTTGACACCCTTGATGAGGCAGAGGAAGACGACGACCCAGGAGACGCCCAGGCAGCCCAGGAGAGGCAGCCGCACCTCGCCCAGGTTCCCAATATCATCTGACAGGTCCAGCACATACCTCCTGCGTGGGGGGCAACCAGTGTCAGCGGGACCCCAACACCACCACCTCCCTTGTCCCCTGTGTCCCATCCCCAGTACCTCCAGTACTCCTCACTGGGGCTGGTGCGCTTCTGGGTGGTGTTAAATAAGTGGGTGAGGTTGAGGGCGGTGCGGCTGGAGAGGTTCCCGTCCAGCACCCCTGCACAGTCAGGCGTGTTCCAGGGGTTGCTGCAGTACGTCCAGGGCAGCACGCGCGTCATGGACACAAAGAAGTAGTAGAAGGCAATACAGATCACCACGTTGTAGTAGATCCCGATGTACGTGGACACCACCATCATCCCGTAGCCCACGCCTGGGAACAGCACCGGGGAGGGGTGAGCAGTGCGGCGCGAGCACGGCGCAGCACGGTGCAGGGACAGCGGGGGGACACGCAGCGTGGTCAGCAGCCTTAGCAGTCACCCTGGGGTGGGGAGCACCACACGGCTCAGCCCAACACCTTGCATGGGGTGTCCTCTACCTCCAAGCAAACCCAGTGGCACTGAGGGTCCCCTGGGACATGCGGCAAAGCACAGGGGGTGCCTGGTCTGCACAGCTGCAGCCAAACCCTTGGGGGTGAGCAGCCCTGGAGAACCACAGGGTGAGGGGTCTCTCCTTGCTCCGCTGTGGTGACTTTAGGGTTGCAGTGACCTGGTGGGGCTGGTGACACAGGCCACACAAGCGTGTGGGGGGGGACATGCACTGAGGCTGAGAATGTGTGGGCACACGTCAGCCAGGGGAGCCAGCAGCATGGGAGCACACCCGTGTGCCAGAAGGTGCACCCAGAGCAGGGTCCAGCCACAGCATGGGCACAGCACCCACACATGTGGGCAGGGAGAGGACTGCAGGGGGGTGCCCACAGCCAGAGGGTCCACGGGCACCCGCAGCACATTCAGGGGACCTGAGCAGCCTCTCCAAGGGTGACGCAGAGGGGACACATGTGGCATGTGCAGGGAAGTGTGTGCAATGCTCGCAGCGGATGCCAGTGCAGGGCTGGGGTGTGCACAGGGGCTGTGCTGTGTGCGCAGGGATGTGTGTAATAAGGGCAGGGGACGTCGGGTAGACTGCGTGTGCCAGGCAGCGTGGTCCAGGCTGAGTGTGCCCACAGGGGACCCCTGCGACGTGGGCAGTGGCACGCGTGTGCAAGGCAGGCAGGGGTGTGTGAGCCACAGATGCCTGCGTGGGGCCATGCAAGGTGCCAGAGGTGTGCGTGCAGGGGACAAACGAAGTGTACAGGGGGACTGTGCCAGTGGGTGCCCTGTGCCAGAGGGAACGGGCAGCCCCTTACCTTTGAACATGGGGCTGACCCTCCAGACACCAAGGCAGCCCTGGCTGGCAAACTGCCCGAAGGAGAGCTCCATGAAGAAGAGGGGTATGCCACAAAACACCAGCATGATGAAGTAGGGGAACATGAAGGCACCTGGTGGGCAAGAACCAGAAGCTGAGAGTGGGCGATGACTCCGGGCACAGCTGTGCCCCCTGTGCTGGGGGACCAGCAAGCACCACATGGGGCCAGCGTGTGCCCCCCACCCCTGCCCTGGAGCACCCCACTCCCCCAGATCCTCGACACCCACCTCCCCCATTGCGGTAGCAGAGGTATGGGAAGCGCCAGACGTTGCCCAGCCCCACGGCGTAGCCCACGCTGGTCAGCACGAACTCGATCTGGTTGCCCCAGTTGCCACGCTTGACGCTCTTGTCCTGCTTGCCCCGCTCCCCAGGCACAGCGCCATTCTGCGGAGAGATGCCACGGGGCGCGTCAACCGGGGACCCCCCCGCCAGCCCCATCAGAGGGGCGACGGTCGCCAAGGAGGGCCGGGTGGTCCCCGGCATCCTTCCCCCCATTCCAGCTCCCCCCCCTCCCTCGCCATGCACAGGCAGTGCCAAGGAGGGGGGAGGGCTGCGGTGGCAGCCCCCCCCGATGAATAGCTCTGCCTGGAGCCCGGCTGCAGCAAAGGAAGAGCCCGCAACTCATACAAAGCAGGTCCGGGCGCCTGAGCACAAAGGGGCCTCTGTTCCCGTCCCCCCCCCTTCCTGCGCCCAGCAAGAGAGAGGCCCCGCTGGGTGGCCACTGCCCACGGCTGGGGGAGAATGGTGGGACCCCTGAGGTGAAGCAGGGCCCCCCCCTCAATGGGGAGTGGGCTGCAGTGATTAGAGTGGGCAGGGGGCTGGGTGATATCCCCCGAAAGGCACCCTGCTGCAGCCAGGGTCCTGCCGCTGGCTCGGAGCCTGGCAAGGGCACAGTGTTTGGAGCAGCGCCGGGGGGGGTCCCGTGCAGGTGGGTCCCCCGGCGACAGCCCCAGCATCCAGCCGTCCCTCACCGCAGGGGACCTGGGAGGGGCTGGGCACGGGCAAGAAAGGGCACATTGTGCAGGCTGCCACACAATGGGAGCTCACACCGGGGACAACAACAACAGGGATGGGCACCCGTCACCCCCCCATGGAGATGGCACCCATCACCCCGTGGCTCTGTCCCAGCGTGGCCCCTGGCAAGCACTAATATCCCGCCCAGACACTGCCAAGCTCCAGCAGGTTGGGCTGAGGGCAGATGGCATTTTGGGGTGCCATGGGTGCCCTAAGCCCCTATACACCCACCCAAGGCCAGGTGACGGGTGTATGGGGTGAGGGTGGTGGTCAGTCCATACCCCCACAGCACCCAAGACCTTATGAGAGCAGCACAGGGTGCCAAGCAGCCATAGCAGGACAACAGAGCTCCGTGGTGCCAGTCTCCCCAAAACAGACACCCCAGCATCCATGCCCGCTCACACTGCTCCCTCCTTTACACTCCACCCCCCCACCCCATGTGTCCCCCCGTGATGGCTGATGTCGGCAGCGAGCAGGCCACAAATGGGACCCGTCGCTTCGGATCTGCTCACGCCGTCGGGGTGCGGGCAGCAGGCGCGGTGCACCTAACCGTATCATTCGATTAGGGCCGGCACAGCCGGGACGTGATGCCCGGCGACTCCGGCACCGCGCTGCCAAACAAAGCCATCTGCCGCGAGCGGGGCCCGCACGCGCCGGGGGATGCGGGGGGGCTGCCAGGGCATGGGAACAGGGAAGAGGGGTGATGTGGGGGGATCAGCGGGCACTTTGAGCTGGGCTATAGAGGCTATATGCCAGCCACACCACTGGGGTGCCCACTCTGGACCCCCACAGACAAAGGCTCCATCCGAAATGAGCTCTGGGTGCTGGAGGGCATCCCCTACCCCAGGGGAGGGTCTTATTGTGGGGTGCTGAGCAGGAGCAGGGTAGAGGGGTCCCTGGGGTGGTGGTGGGATGCTGGCACTGTCCCTGCACTTGGGGCACGCTGCCCACTTGAGTGGGCTGATCGGATCGGGAAGCCTCCAATTAAGCTGCTCGCACTAATGAGTTTCCTAATGATCAGGATGGGAACCTAATGATCAGGATGGGCGTCAGGAGGGAGACGGGGAGAAGCATTCCAGCCTCCCTGGCAAAGGGTCTGGGGGAAGCGACACTCCATGGCTCCGTCTCAGCCCAAAGTGGACCTCATCCCTGTCCCAAAGCTAGAGGGCCACCCATTTGCTCTGGTGACCCTGGCATACCTTCATCCCCACACCCCACGGGGCACCCCAGATTTGAACTGCCAGGCACCAGTGCATCAAGAGTACCAGGTCTCTGCTGCCCTCCGCCTCTCTCCTGCAGCTTGTCCCCAATAAGGGGGCAGCCACATGTGTGCCCATGCATGCACAAGCAGGCACACGTGCACACACGCTTGCATGCTCACCCCTCAGCTTGCTCCAACCCCCACCACCACCCCTCCCCAAATCTGGGAAGGTCACCCCGTCCTTTACACTCAATAACCTCCCTTCCAACCCCACACGGTAAAAGGCAGGGGGGGCGCACACAGAGAACCCAGGCATCCAGGAAGATGAGACATCCCCCCCATCACTGCTGGGACAGAGCTGGGCTACCAGGGGGGAGCTGCCCCCCCCCAGCAAGAATGCAGCCTCTACATGGGGGAAGTCCTGCTCCCACATCCCAAAATTTCCATATGTGTGCTTCCATGTAGCCCCCAAAAATTGGATGAAAACAGCAGGGGGAGATGGGGGAGGGAGAAAGGATGTCCCAGGCACCCTGAACATCCCCAGGGGTACCTTTCCTCCCCCTTCCCCGGGACCCCCCTCCCACATGGCCAAAGCTTCCCCAGGCCAGCAGAGCGGGCATCATCCATCACGGCGCCTGGCACAGGAGCCTTTCTCATGCTAAGCAGCACTGCCTTGCACAATGACAGCTTGGCTGGGGTGCCCGGATGCCCCCCATTTCCCGAAGGGGCCCTGATTTATGGCTGGGAAGCTCATGGCAGCGGCAGGGGTGATGCTGGGAGGGGATGTCCCAATGGGAGGTATCTCCAGCATGGTCTCCTCCATATTTTCCCCCAGTCGAACTGCCCACCATGGGGGAATTTCAGCCCAGCAGAAGTGCCCCATGGGGCATCAGCCTTACTCAGTCCCCCCTAAACCAAGGGAGACCTCCAGTTCTTGCCCTGGGATGTTCCTGCGATGCCAACAGAGGGCACCAATCGGCCCCTGAGGTCATCAGCCTGATGTCACTGCTCCTCACCATGGTGATGGTGATGCAGTCACGGCTGGGCAAGACGGGGGCCCATGGAAGGGATAAATAGATGTTAATGATGGTGCTTGCCAAACT
>VXBW01003242.1:685897-726702 GCA_013400375.1 Thinocorus orbignyianus | reverse complement strand
CCCCGCTCCGGTACCCGCACCCGCACCGGGGGACCGGGCACCGGCGGGGACTCGGGGGGCGCACGGCACAGGTGGGCAGGCGTGGGACGCATTGCACACGCGTGGGCACACAGGTCTTCATGGCTCACGGGGGTAGATACGAGCACAGGCGGGCATGCTGCACACAGGGGCACGCTG
Organism: Thinocorus orbignyianus; assembly: GCA_013400375.1. Classification (NCBI taxonomy): domain Eukaryota; kingdom Metazoa; phylum Chordata; class Aves; order Ciconiiformes; family Thinocoridae; genus Thinocorus; species Thinocorus orbignyianus. The sequence goes on along the minus strand of VXBW01003242.1, from coordinate 726,525 downwards.
TGCCCCTGGCACACTTGGGCACACGTACAACATATTTGGCACACATGGGCACACACACAACATACTTGGCACACATGGGCATTCGCAGCCCACAGGCGTGTGGGCACCCAGGGGTACCTGCAGGCTTGCACAGGCACACGGCATACATGGACATATAGGGGACATACCATCACACACAGGCTCCTACAGCGGACACTTTCAGCCGCACACACGTGTTCTCACACCCACAAGCGTGAACACGGGAGCAGTGTGTCCACACATCGGCTCATGCTGCCAGGACACAGCACGGTGATGGGCACCATGAGGACCATGATGAAACCGGGCAGGGAGAGTGCCACAGGCTCCAGCCAGGATGTGTGCGGTCACTGTGTCTGTTGTACACGCGTGTGTGCGTGTGTCTGTTGCACGTGTGTGGGTCCATGCACACACACGTCCTCGCACATGCGTGCTGCAGCCAGTGTGATCGCTGGCACACGCACACACATGTATGCATGCTCATCTGTATTTACACATGTGTACACATGGAAGTGTGCATGTCTGTATTGATATTCATACATGTATATGTGGGAATATATGTGCATCCACAAGCCTCCATGCCTTTGCATGGGTGTTTACACGCGTGTGGGTACACGCGCACATGTGAACACGAGCGTACACAGGTGTGAGTGCATGTACTGATTACACACGTAGTTGTAAAGCTGCATGTGCACGCGTGCACCCCCATACCCGTGTGCATGTGTGCACATGCATGTGCAGCCAGCGCACGCCCCCGCAGCCCAGGCCAGATGTTTCCAGTAATGCATGACGGGTGCGCCGGGGGCCACGCCTCGCCTGGCCCCTCGCCGAGGCCTCCCCTCCCCTCCCCATCCCGCTGGGCTTCCCGCATGCCAGGACGGGTGCCTGCGCCCCGGCACCCTGCCCTGCACCCTGGATCCCTCCCAGCTCCCGGGGTGTGCTGCACACCGGGGCCTCGGGCTGGCTGTGGGAAGCATAGCAGGGGCGCAGTGAAGACTTTGCACCCCGCAGCCCAGCACCCCAATTACAGCAACAGCGCAGCCCATCCTCCATCCCACGGAGTGCTCCCTGGTCCTTTTTGCCTTTGCATCCTGCAGCCCATCTCAAAGCTGACTCCCTGGTGCTCCAGCCGGCTTGGGCAGCATCCCTCACCTGTCTCTCCATGGAGCGCCGTTGTCTCTGTGGGTTGCTGCCTGGTTAAGGAACTCCTCAGCAGAGGATGGGGTGGAAGTGGTGGCAGCGATGGGGTGTCTGGCCAGCTTCTGCAGGCCCTGCTGCTGCAGACTCGCCAGGGTGCTGGGCTACAGGATGGGAGACTTCACCAGCACACTCACAGGCCAGCACTGCTTTCGGTTTGCAAGTGTAGTAAAACCAAAGTCAAGGCACCCACAGCAGGAAGGGGAAGGCAGCAATGAAACCGGCGGGTGCTCGTGTCCTCCCACGCCCTCCCAGCACCCGCGCATGGCTGCTCTGCACCAGGAGCCAGGCTGCTCTCCTCACCCCTGGCTGTGTGTGGGCTTGCGCCCTACCCTGTGCCCAAAATCCGGCACCCAGCACCTGAATCCAGCATCCCACACCTGGCATCCTGCATCAGAGCCAGAACCTGCACCCCTGCCTCAGGATCTGGGCTTTGGAGAGGAGCTGCCAGCTGCGGAGCTGCAGACTCAGCCCTCAAGGGATGGATTTCTGTGGATTAAACTCGTGCTTTCAACCTCCCTCCACAGAGTTTTAGTCCCTTTCTGTGCATTTCCTCTGTGTGTTCTCCCATGTCTTGACTTGGGAAAACAAAAGGAGGGGCCCCACAGCCCCTGGCAGGTCAGCGAGGGGCTGCTCCTGCCCCTACACAGCCTCTGAGATGCTGTGGTGCCCTTGCAGCACCCTGCACCTGGGTGCAAATGCCTCTGCCCCAGGAGCCTGAGCACTTTGTTCATCCACGGCTTTGGCCACGGTCCTGCTGTACTGGCCAGGACTTCCCTGGGGTCTCATGGTGCCCAGAGTCACAGCACGGGCAGAGGCCAAATGTGGTCTGTGGGGTGGGAGGCTGCAGTGCCAGAGGGACATGGGATGGGTGTGAGCCTCCAGCCTGTGCTTGTGCCCCCTTTCACATTTCTCCTCACCTGCTAGTAATTGTCCCCTCACTTCCCCCCTACCTTTGGGGCACCCATCTCTCTCCTGCCTCACCATCCCTACTCTGGGCTGACCGGTGTCACAGTGTCCCCCAAGTCCCCACAGGGTAGTGGGGGTGATGACACAGCTGACACAGCACCCCTTCCTCAGAGCCATTCAAATCTGTGGGGCTGGTGGCTTACTGCCCTGCTGGAGAGCAGGTGTGGTGACGCCATGGCAGCTGTGGCATCTCTGTGGGGGACATGGGTCAACGTGCAGGTGGCAGAGACGCCTCGGCGGCATGGCCTCTCCTCTCCTTTCCCATCTCCATGGGTGCTGTTGCCTGGGAAACTGTGGGCAAACGTGGGCAGGGATCCAGAGGGGTGAAGGGTGGGGAGGAAATGCCAGCTCCCAGCACCTGAGAGTGTGCTGGGCCGGCCGAAACACCAGCAATTTCCAGAGACTTCCTGAGCACCAGGCCCATGGCATGAAGCCATGGTGATCCCCCAGAGCTCGGAGCCCTGACGTGGTCCAGAACTTCAGTTTGGGGATGCACCAAATGCAGCAGGATTTAACGCTGTCCCCCTGTGTGTGCCTGGCATGGGGGATGGCTGTGCACCTCCTGGAGGAACCCCAAGATAACATCCCAACCTGCTTCCCAGGTTACTGTAAGTTCTAGTGCCACTGATGTGGCCCGAGGTCCCCCTGTGGTGAGATGCTGCGTGCAGAGCCAGGTGGTCCCTGTCCTCCCCACCCTGGAGGGAGTGCTTGTGGGTGGGAGGCAGGGGTGGGGCAAAACTTGGCTTTAGCATGATGGCATGTCACCACAATCAACCAGTTTTCTTTTAAACCAGGTTCTCAGAAGTGTCTCCCAGGTCACCAGGCTGCAGTCCAGCGCTGAAGGAGACTGGGCTACCTGGGGAGCTGCAGAGACTCGGGGTCCATGCACCCTGTGGTGACAAATATCCTCGTCCCCCAGCTTCCCACCTGGGCACTGGAGCCTGGGGAGGGACTGAGCTGGCAGGGGATGCCCTCCGCCATCAGGATGGGGCTGGAAGTCCCCACAGTGGCTGGATGTGCCTGCTCTGGGGGTGGCACAGTCACCCCTGCATTATCAGGAAGGCACTTCAAGAGGGGTCAGGGTAAGCTCAGCCACCAGCTCATGTTTTGTTGTTTCAGCTTTCCCATCTTGCTTTTCTCCCCAGCGTGTCCTCCACATCCTGCCTGGCACATGAGGAGAGGAACTGGTTTGTGACAGCACGTCATCTCCTGCCCCACAACTCCCGTGATGGTACCAGAGTTGTTGGAAAGCCCCAAAATTGTCCCTGATTTGCCAACAACTGGAAGCCACCTCCTAAGAACCACATCACTCCCCAGCAGAAACCTGATGTGTTGGCAATGCTGTGGGGTCAGTACCATACTCCTGCTCTGGCACCCTGCTGCATCCTGGGACCCCTGTCCCTGCTGTGACAAGGGATGCTGGTCACCCATCGCTGAGCTCAGCTTCCTCCTGGGCTCTGCCGTGCTCCTGTCCCGGGATTTAGCCAGCAGCTCACACCCTCTCCAGCTCCAGGCTTTGGCTGAATGCCACTGCTTGGGTGAGGGCCAGGGCAGGCCAGTGGCCTCAGGGGTGGGAGGAGATGCCGCAGGCATCATTGCTCCTGGCCACAGGGAGCTGCGTCCCCAGCAGCACAGTTCCTGGGGACTTTCCACTGCGAAGTCTGGAAAAAACCCTCACGGAAGATCCAGCCAGCCTGGGGGAAGCTCTGGCTCGAATGGGCAGCAAGACAAGTGCACAAACCGGCAGTGTCCTGGGGCCAGTCGCCGTGGAGGATGAAGCCAGGCCCTTGCACTGTTCCATGCTTCCTGCCCTGAAGCCCACCTTGGTGGCACACACGGTGCCCAGCTCACAACACAGTGGATGTGTGGCCAATGGGGACAACCCTGGGAACAGACAAGGGCTCCATTGCTGGGAGCTCATACTTTGGCTGCAGGTCCCAAGCCTGTTGTTCTTCCTTCTACCCTGGTTGCAGCTGGCTGGGGGGCACAGAACTGTTTGGGTGGGTTTGGCATCACCCATGTTGGCTCTGCACTGGCCTCCCTCATCCCTGGGATGTGGCTCTCCCTTGGGTGCAGGAAAAAGCAGAGTGCTGGGGCAACTCATGGGAAGTGTGGGCACCTTCCCTAATGCTGCCCAGGACACCACTCGGGTCCTGCTCCAGCGCAAGCTCTCTGCTGCAGAGACCATGACAGCTGGGGTGTCTTGACTGCCCAAAATAGCTGTTCCTGCTCCCCCCGCTGCATGGCTGCTGGAAGCTATCCCATGACAGTGCCCCATGGACCTGGAGCAGCTGGAGGTGGCTGCCATTCTGCGGCAATGCTCAGCCCACCGCCCACGGGCTGCTGGCCACTGAGGACCCCAGGCTGGGACGAGCATTGCCCTGGGGACAGTGTCCCCCAAGCACTAGCCTGTCCCAGTGCACCCATGGGTGTTCGACACCAGGGAGCTGCAGCCCTGGGGCTCTGCAGACCCACCTTTACCCCTCGGATGGGGATAGCTGGTGCCTGGAGGCTGGGCAGGGCTTGTAGAGCCGCTCCCGTCTAATGTTCCAGCTTGGCAGTCAGCCACACACCGCAGGGTGTCCCCTTGTCCCTTTCCCTGTCCCTGCTGCGTCATGAGCCAGCCACACACAGGGACCAGGCTCATGTCTCTCTGCTGCTGGGTCCCCCTTCCCTTCCCTTCCCTTCCCTTCCCTTCCCTTCCCTTCGACACAGGGAAAAAGAGGATNCTTCCCTTCCCTTCCCTTCCCTTCCCTTCCCTTCCCTTCTGCTAGCTCTTGGCCCTGGCAAAACGGGTGGCATTGCTGCCCTGCTGGGGCTGGTGCTGCATCCCCAGGGAGCGATGGGCAGGCAGGCGTCCAGTCATAAATCATGCCTGGCTGCTGGGGCCAGGCTGGGCAGTGTCCCTGGGGTGCGGGGTTGTGACACTTCCACAGAGAGCACACTGGTGTGAGGAACAGGGGATAATGGTGGCATCACCAGCCTGGCAAAGCAGCAGCCAGCACTTGGCTATATATGATGGTTGCTGGTGCAGGTCCCTGGAGATAGTCCCCAATGCCCATCTTCGCTGCATCCTTGAGTGCTGCCCACACCGCTCACACCACACTGCCCCATCCTACATGACGCTGGGGTTTTGGTTCCTCTCAGGGAACTCACAGGCTGTAACCATCCACACGGATGTGTCCCCTCACCCATCCTCCACCACGTCATGCCCCTGACCCTTGCTGAAAGTCCCTGTGAGGAGTTCAGCCAAGTGTCCCCAGGGCTGGAGTGACAGCGTGCGTTTGGGGGCTCTGACACCCTACTCCAGCCAGCGTGCTGCCATGGTCCTGGACCAGGAGACCATGGTACACTGAGAAGTTAGTGACCCGCATAGCAGCAAGCCCGAGCAGGTCCAGACCTGTGCTATGGGCATCCCTCGGCTGCAGGGAAAGCTCAAGTGGGTTAGAAGCCAGGCTGGAAGAGAGGAGTCTGCAGGGAACTCATGCTTGGTACCTGCCACATGCCTGTCTGAGTCTTTAACATAGCAGCAAGAGGTTCTCATATGAGCATTTTTTGGCAGTAGAAATAATTAATAGAGCGGTTTTCCTCTAAAATAAAGAAAAAGAAAAAGTTATAATAGTTCAAATTACTAAAATGGGGTAACCCTTTCTGCTGATGGGGTCTGCATGATGTGTTCTGCGTTGGTTGAAGGTCTGTTTGATGCTGAACGGCACAGAGATTCCTGCATTTGAAGGGATCTCAGGTGATCTGCAGTAGACTCTCTACAGTGTGAGCCCTAATACACAGCATTTCAAATTACACTTAAAAGAGTGCTGAGTGCCTTTCTCACCGGGATCACCACAAACCAGCACCTCCTGGTGCAAAACAAACACCAGCTTGTGTTTGTAGTGGGGGTGCCAGAGTGGGAAGGGGCAGCTGGAGCTGGTTTTGAAGACCACAGCCCCTATCTGATGTCACCCCTAGGGTGAAATCCCCGGTGCTGGAAGTGACGAGGGGTTGGTCGACTGGCAAACCAGACCTGAGTGCTGGGGACCCCCCCGAAGAGCTGTGGGGCGTCCCCTGCACAGGTCCGGAGGGATGGAGGCAGGGGTGTCGCATGGAAAGGGACCCAACCCTGCCCGGTGAGGGGGCTGTCACCTTTCTTCCCCCCTGCGGAGGGGATCCCCGGGTGGGTGCTGAGAACCCACGCTCTCATCTCACGGTGTGAGGGGCCGGAGCCCGCAGGGGAGCTGCGGTGAGGAGAAGGAGGAGGAAGAGGAGGGAGAGGGCAGAGTGCCAAGCTGTCCCCCTGTCGCCAGGGGGGTCGGGAAGGGACCGGGCTCCCTCTGCGGACAAGTGCCGCTCACTGCACACTGCAGCAGCTGGCACAGCATCCCTGGCCGCATCCTGCCAGGCTCCTGCGGCACCCCCAGGGGTACTGTCCCCTGCCGGCAGTGGGGACAACCCTGCGGGCGTCCCCTGCTACCCCGCTGCTGGCAGGGTCAGGGACTGACTCCTCTTAAAGTGGTCTAAACCCTGTCCCCTGCAGCCGGGCACCCATCGTCCCCAGCACGGTTCCTGTGTCCCTGGGGAGAGCTGGCAGGAGCTCCAGGTACAACGCCGAGGGGTCCTTCATAGCAGATAAAATCCAGCATCCCTGCCCTGGGCTGCTGAGTGTCCCCGAGCCTGAAAACAAGCACTGGAGTGCCCAGGGACAGGGACAGGGACAGGCAGCCTCTGGGCACAGCCAGGCTCCGTCACGCAGAGCTGCTTGTCCCCAGGACATGCACCCCAGGTAGCCCCACTGTTGAGGGATATTAGTTGTTTAGTGTAAGTAAGTAGGTTTTAATTGGAAGAAATTACTTAGGATTATAATATGATGTGATTTGTGCTGTTTGCTTAGCTTTACTTAGCATCAGTAGCCAGATTTAGGGAAGCCTGTAGGCTGCAATAGAGTTCTTTTTCTCAGTAATTTTCCTAGCAGCTGGTACAGTGCTGTGTTTAGTCTTTCAGAATGGGAAGATGTTGATATCACACTAATGTTTTGGTAGTACTTTCTTCAGTTCTCCATGTTCTGCCAGCAAGTTCAGGTGCACAGGGAGTGTAAACCAGAAGATAAGGAAGCTGCAGCCCTCAGCTCAGGCTGCAAATGGACAAGATAAGAGCCTGCCTGCCTAGACACAGAAAAAGATTCCAATAAGATGTCAGAGAGACTAAAACCTACTATTGGACTAAAAGGTCTGTGGATAGCATGTGAAGAAACACATGAGGGGCGGGTGTATGGATCACAAGGGTATAATTGCCCAGGGATTTCTTTGTTTGGGGTTCCTTTCTTTGGAGGCACCCATCCCAGACTGTCTTTGCTGCCATGCCTTTCAATTAAATGAGTTATGTTATAAAATCCGATGATGCCTGAGACTCAGCTGCACGAAGTTTAGGTTCAAGCCTCAAGAAGGAGGAAGCACGCCCAAGAGTAAGTGTGTGTGTGTGTTACGTGTGTGTGAGTGTGTGTGTGTGTGTGAGAGACACCATGAATGGTGTGCGAATGCTTGGGCAGCAGCTGCCCCTTTAACAGCCTGGCACCCCTGATGAGACCCTAAGGCACCACCTTCGGATTCTCTCAACTCCAAACTTCCAACGGCGGGCTACAGGTGCATTCACCTGGGACCTTTGGCGCTGGAGGCACTGTAGTTTGAGTGTTAAAATTCCTGGAGCAGGTTTTAGGGAGATAGAGAGAGAAGAAGGCTCATATTTTGCTGCAGCTGTTGAGGATGCATGGCCTCACCAGCGTAAATCACACAGAGAGAGAGGAAGTGATGGGATGTTTACCCAGCTCAGAGAAGGGGATGCCCTTGGCTAAGGTCATATAAAATTGGAATAGGATTCTTGGTACAGCAACTCTATCAAAAAGGTGTTCAGTATCAAGAAGACTGGCCAGTTACAACTAGAGATGGAAACCTGGCATAATGGTGGCCACTGCAAGGGACTTTTGATCAGCACAAACTGACCTTTCTCTGACATTGCCTAGAGGAAAGGTTCCCAGAACATATGGATTACTGGGATGTTTGGGATGACTGGGCGCAGGAGAGGGAACTCCAAAGTCAGAGGAGTGGGATGACAGGGGCATCGCCAAAGGTAACATTGCAATAGCAAAGGCTACTGCCCCATATAAAGCCTCAGAAAATGTTCCAGTTGCTTCTGCTCCGCTTTGTGTACCTAATGTTCCTTCTCTGTTTTCTGATTCTGCTCCGCTGTCTGCGGGACTCTGTCCGATGATTTCTAAAGTCTTACCTAATCCCGCTGCTACGCAACCGGGAGGTGGCGGGGCTCCCCCTGTGCCGCACATATTTACTAATCAGCCTTGGAATCCTGGTGGTTTAGCTACTTGAGTAAAATGCAGAGACTGAGAGAGGACGCTGAAAAATGCTCAGTTGTTTTCTAATACATGCCCTCAGTGCCTCCCAAATTGGGAAGGCACTCAAATGCTTTTAAGAGACTTGTTTTGGACAGACGAATGTGAAAAGGTAATTAATAAAGGCGCAGAACTAGCACAACAGTGAGAAGGATGTAGAAGCCCCTGGCTGGCAAATAATCCAAATTGGGATTATAATAAAGCAGGGGATAGAGCCACCTGCCAAACTGCACTCTGAAATTTAGTAGAAGCAATCAGGGCATGCAAAGAAACAGGATTAAATTGGGGTAAGGTACTGGAGTGCAGACAAAAGCTAGATGAACACCCTAGTGATTTTTGGATGCAACTCTGACAACCTTTGTTGAAACATGGGGGAGTGACCACACAAAATTTTAATGAAATACTTGCAATTATCGTCTTTGTGGATCAGACTGCCCCCGATATAGATAAATATTTTAAAGATGCCTGGGTGGCAGGGGTAAAATTTGGAAAAGATTTTGAGTGTTGCTGTTTGTGAATGATGGACGTGAGGAAAAAGGTTGAGCAGGCTACAGAGCACACAATACAGAAAGAACAGGAGGCAAGTTTACTGGCTCTGGCTTTAGCAGGGAATTTGCAAATGAGAGACAGGGGCTGGAGGGGGAGAGAGATTTGATTCGTGGTTTGAACTAAGACTGGGGAAGAAAGGAAGGTGAAAAGGGAAGGAGTGTTGGCAGGGAGTGCTGTTATTATGGGAATTTAGTAGATTTATGATGGGAGTGCCCATAAGAGCCACGGGACAGAACACCAGGAAGAAATTATCACTGGAGGGAACTGCCCTGGGAAATCTCACAACCACAATGACTAGAGGAATGGGACCCTGTGGATCTGGAGCGGGGGCTAGAAAAATTAGAAATTTTCAATATGTGAGTAATCCAATTGGACCCGCAGGGACATATTATAGGTAAAGCTGAAGGTTGTGAAGTTAAATTCTTGGTATACATAAAAAACACATTATCCCTTTTGAATTTTGCCCTGAGAGGATCTAGGGTCACACATAAAATTTTAATACGTGGAGTCACAATGCAGAAAGAGCAAGTAAACCCCTATGATTAACTGTAGGTAACAAGAGTCATTGTGCATCTCTGTCCAAACTTTATCTGTCAGAAGGAAGTCAGATGTTTAGGGTTCATCCTAAGGGAAAGGGCAATGATTATTAGATCCAGAAAGAATAAAAGTAACAGTAAAGCTTCCACGTCTGATCATGAAGAAACTTGGAGCCGTGGGATTCTGTCAGCCACGGACTTCTGGATTAGGAGAATTAACAAAACATCTGACAGAAGCAACAAGAAACGAAGAGTTAGAACCTATTGCGTGGGGTCTGGAAAGACAGCAAGCTTTTAAAGCGATAAAAGGAGCTTTGGCATCAGCTCCTGCCTTTGAGTTCCTGGATTATGCAAAGCCCTTCAATTTATATGTGCATGAACAAAAAGGAATAGCCAGTGGAGTGATAACACAGAAGTTTAAAGCCCCACCAGAGATTGGTTGCGTATTACTCTGTGCAAGTGGATCCAGTTGCAACAGGAGCACCAACCTGCATTAAATCAGTGGCAGCAGCAGCCACAATATTAGAAAGAAGTTGCCCCCTCATACTGAGACACCCTGTAACAGTTCCCATCCCACAGGAATTGGAAATACCATTGAAACAGTGTGCAGCTCAAGCCCTGTCATCACAACAGGCACACAGATACGAGCTGATCCTTCTAATGGCAGACAACGTAATTTTGAAAAGATGTAATACTTCAAATCCAGGAACCCTCATACCCTTGCCTGATGATGGGGAAGAACATCACCAGTGTGAACAGGTGATGAACGTTTCAAGTACACCACAAGCAGACTTAACTGATGCTCCTTTGCAGAATCCAGACCTAACTCTGCTCATAGGTGGCTCATGTTACTACCTGCATGGACAATGTCAGACTGGATGTGCTGTGGTCAGCCAAGGGCAGGTAATAGAAGCTCTACCCTCTCCCAGCAGCAACAAGTGCCCAAGGAGCAGAGCTGGTAGCTTTCCCCAGCACATCTGGGGAAAGGTAAACAAATTAATATTTATACAGATTCTTAATATGCCTTTGGGGCATGCCATGCAACTGAGATGTTATGGAAAGAAATGTAACTGGGATGTTGTGGAAAGAACAAGGAAAAATGGTATCTAATGGGGAAGAAGTAGGCAACTTGCTGGAGTCAATCCAGCTACCTACAGAAATTGCTATTGTACACTGCCCAGACCATAGCAAGACGCCACCAAAATTAGTAAGGGGAATGACTTAGCCGATGCAGCTGCGAGGGCTGCAGCCTGATGACCTCTGGGACCCAGCTGAAATTCCAGCAGCAATGAACTGCCTAATTTAGCAGACCCCAAAACCATACATGAAAAAGACTGTTCAGCAGAAGAAAAGGAACAGTGGAAAAAAATGGGAAGCAGACCAAGATGACAACAGAATATGGACAACCAGGGGAAAACCAATATTACCAAAGAAATAAGTAATTACTGTGGCCTCTGCTCCCTCATGGTAAAACCCATGGGGGAGCAGAGACCATAGCTAATCAGGTACAGAAGATATGGACAACACTGGGAATTTATGCTGCTGTGAAAAGGATCACCAGTAGCCTCCCAGCTTGTCCAGAGTTCTCAAATACCAGGTTGAGCTCAGAGCTGGGGGGGTGACCGTGGGCCTCCTCCCCTTTTCAATGACTGCAAGTAGATTGTGCCACTGTGTTCCCTGCTTATAGGTACAAACATTTGCTTGCAATAGTAGATCAACTGTTAGGTTGGGTGGAAGCCTTCCCAACTGGAAAAGCTGACACAGGAGAGGGTATTAAAAGCTTTATTGAAAGAAATTATACAAAGAAACGGGGTTCCAGAATTAATTGAGTCAGATGGGGTGCTCATTTTACAGCAAATACAATCAATCAACTGTACAAATCACTAAGAATAGAAAGAAACCTGCATACTCCCTATCACCCACAGACTTTGGGACGAGTGGAAAGGATGAATAGAACATTAAAAGAAAATATAGTAAAAATATGTACATACACTGGCTTAAAATGGCCAGAAGCATCAAATTTAGTCCTATGGGATGTTCGAAATACTCCACAACAACCCATAGGATTAATACCAGCAGGGATACTTTTGGGGAGGCACCTAGCTATACCAGAGGCTTAAATTGCAGCTGAAACCAGCCTATTAGATGGAGATGAATGGTTGGCCCTGAATGTTTTATATATACAGAAAGTATTTGAAGAGAAAAGAAGATATGCCCACTGGTGCCAACCCACATCACCTGAAATACTGGTACATAATATACAGCCAGGAGATGAGGTCTTAATTAAAGTCTTGACCTGAAAATCAAAATTGGAACCCAAATGGCAGGGATCATATACTGTTTTATTGTGCTCTTATTTTTCTGTTTAAGTTTTAAGGAAAGAAAATTGGATACGCCTTTTCTCACATCAAATGAGTTGTGGATAGCCAAACCAGCTGACAGATGACAGCTTCCTGAAAATCAACAAAGACTGAAGTGGAATATTTTATTACTCCTGATGCTGTTGACTCTGATGACTACTACAGCGTGGCTAAATATTAATTAAAGAGGATGAATGATCCAGACCAGCAGTAAAATAGAAGAAAAAAAAATCTACAGAAAGTATGGAGGACCCATGTTCCCAATTCATAAAGGATCTAAAGAAGGGACTTCTGTTTTTTGTTGTGAATTGGATAAGGTGAAAGATCTAACAATAAGAGAGGTATTAAAATATTTAAATCGCATTGTCCCAGTGCCACCAGTTGCTGTTTAATGTGATTACAGGTATTGTGTGATGGTTGATGGTGAAGTTGGCCATGTAGAAATGAATGTATCCTGTGAAAGAATTGATTTGATACCAGCAACACCCCCGCTACCCACCACAAGGAATTCAACTCTGCTAATAAGAGCAGAGTTGATCCCACAGATACCTGAAACTGGACCTTATGCTATTAAACACAGAGGGCAACATCTGGTGCTATTTAACCCCTCATGATCACTGAAACAGACAGAACTGATGATACAAATCAGTATTTTTACAATTAAACTGACCTGCTCACCATTCCTAAGCACATCCTCTGCAGGCTATTTAGCATGGTTATGAGAGACAACTTTTATCATTTAAAAGCAAACAAAAAGAAATGCAACTGGTGTCATATGGACAGGATTTGGAGTCTTAAGTAGCATAAATGCTGAAGTGCTTGTAAACAAACAGTACAACTGCAAATTACTTAAGCAAATTAGAACACCCATTACACTCCTCTCTAGTAGCATTAGGGACTAAACAATGACTTGTGTCTGATATACTACCTCTATGGTAAAACGTTAATGAAAAAGATCGCCAGTTAATTGTAGAAGCTCTTGGAACAGTCCTGGGCAATGTTTCACTAGCCCTTGGCTGTATCCAAGCTCAGCTGTGGGTGCAATCTACAACAGCAGCAATTATAAGAGAAGGTGAAGAAGACATTTTACCTGCCAAGATTCAAAAAGTAATTTGTACAATAAAACTAAATTCTAAAGAGAATTCCAAACCCGGTGGTATTTGGTCAGCTTTACTTATGAGCCCTTTAACAATAGGGCCACTGTTTTTGTCTTAAAAATACACAACGCTTTGGTGGACACCATATACCAAATCATTGTGTCGGGGTTAAACCACAGTGGAGCTATACTCTATCCATTACAACGCACAGCAGGGGCTCAACAAATCAGGAATAAGTGGCAAAATGTTGGTTCTAGGTGCATGTGTTGCACAAGACCAATGAGAGTTTGTCCGTGAAAGTGACACCATCAAAGCCCAAGATGTTTGTCTTGACAGTGAACAAAATCACTACTATTTTGATATAAGCCCTGATGGAAACCCTGAAACTGCAGTTGCACATGCTAGTAAAGGTTGTGTCTGTACAAGAACACTTTGTAGTGCTACATTTGTAAATAACTTCATAGTAAATGTAAGTAATCACTCATTTATATTTGTAACTTCATCAAAATTAAACAGCTCCTATCATGTCCCACCAATTGCCCTGGTCTGACTGTACATTTACCAAAATTTGTTGCCCACTCCTACAGGAAATAATTTGACACTAGTACAAAAGCTACTACTGCACAAAAAATTACAACAAGTATTGAAACACATGAGATATGATGGACAAAGAGTTCTAATTACTGTATATCATGGCACAGGACAAATTTACCATGCTCTTGAAAGGGGAAAAAGGGACGGAGAGCTTTGATGGTGGGACACCCTTTTTCGATGGTCACACACAGCGACATAAATTTACAGCCATATGTTACATCCTATAGTAATCTTATTAAGTCTGTCTGTGTTCTACTCGTGGCTGATAATCATCTTATATGTAAAAGTGGGGAGAATGATCAGGCCACTTGAAAGAGGTCGCTAACTTTGTTTGGCATATTAGCAGGGCTGCTTAATGAAAACAAAGGCAGGAGATGTTGAGGGACATGAGTTGTTTAGTATAAATAAGTAAGTTTTAATCAGAATAAATTATTTAGGTTTATAATCCGGTGTGATATGCGCTGTTTGTTTAGCTTTACTTAGCATGAGTAGCCAGATTTGCGGAAGCCTGTAGGCTGCAAGAGACTACTTCTTCTTAATAATTTTCCTAGCAGCTGGTACAGTGCTGTGTTTAGTCTTTCGGTATGGGAAGATGTTGATATCACACTGATGTTTTGTTAGTGTTTTCCCCAAGTCTGGGATACAGTTCTCCATGTTCTGCCAGCAAGTGCAGGTGCAGAAGGAGTGTAAACTGGAAGATAAGGAGGCCCCAACCCTTGCCTGAAACTGCAAATTGACAAGATAAGAGCCTGCCTGCCTGGACACAGAAAAAGAATCCAATAAGATGTTGGAAGACCCTAAACTAAGACCCACCATTGGACTAAAAGATGTGTGGACAGCACGTGAAGAATGCATGAGTGGCAGGTGTATGGATCACAAGGTTACAGTTGCCCAGAGATTTCTTTCTTTGGGGTCCCTCTCTTTGGAGGCGCCCATCCCAGACTGTCTTTGCTGCTGTGTCTTTCAATTAAATTAGTTATGTTATAAAATCCGATGATGCCTGAGACTCTGCTGCATGAAGCTTAGGGTTGAGCCTGAAGAAGGAGGAAGTGCTCCCAAAAGCAAGTGTGTGTGTGTGTGTGTGCAACACCATGACTCGTGTGCGAACGCTTGAGCAGTGGCTTCTCCTTTAACTCCACCATGTGGTTTTGCAGCTCTTAATGTGACTTGGCAGCAGTAAAGGAAGCATGGGACAGCTGCAAAAGCCTGGGAGGGATGGCCCAGGCAAGAGGAGGATGATCCTCGTTAGGTGGGGTGAGATGCTGGGGTGATGGGCAGGCAGACCCTGTTCAGGTTGACCAGTCTTGATTTCCTACAGCTCAGAGACAGTATCATTTAGGACTTTTTTTGATCCAGGAGGAAGGGATTTTAGGACAGGTGGAGGTCATAGGCTTGGTATCAGAGTGGGATGAGGTGCAGCAAATTTATGGGAGGACATAGGGCTGTCTTAGCTGTCAAGGGCAGAAACTGAGATGAGATCTAATTAGCAAAGACTGCATGGGTAGGGATCCTTTGCCTCCTGGAAACTTGACCTCGCCTGTCCAAAACTATTGGGTTCCTCTCTGAAACAAGTAATTTACTGGGCAGACCAACAAGCAGTCTGGTAAAGATGAGCAGGGTGGCACGTCCGCACACAGAGGGCTGCAAGTGCTGGGAGATGCTCAAGTGAGGGCTCACGGCATCTTGCAGAAGAAGGTTCACTTAGGACACAGGCAGCCAGGCCTGTGGGCATCTGGAGGCTGCTGTGCACTTCACTGTGAGGCAGGAGCAATGCCAAGCCACTGCTGATTAAGCTCTGCAGACCCAACTTGGCAAACGATGCTGTAATGACAAGAACAGAACAACACATCGAGCAGCCGCAAAGTGAGTGGGAACAAAATGCCGCATTTCATGCAAAGCTGGGTGAAGGGGAGGAAGAANCTAAATCCATTTTTCCTGTGTTCTCCACTGGTAAGAAAATCATTCACTATAGTTAACACACTAAAGTTCTCAGTTTCAAGTTGAATGCAAGTGGAACACCTCAGCCCAACAGGAGAATTCTTAGAAAAGTTATGCTACTTCACAAGGCAACTGTTGCTTTAACTCCTATTTTTACATTTTTGTTTCTAAAATTCACTGCTGCCTCAATAACATTACTTCCTGTTTTTAACATTTCAAAAAGCATCATTGTGCTCNGGACCTGGGGGTGTTAGTGGACAGTCGGCTTAATATGAGCCAGTAGTGTGCCCAAGTGGCCAAGAAGGCCAACAGCATCCTGGCTTGTATCAGGAATAGTGTGGCCAGCAGGAGCAGAGAAGTGATGGTGCCTCTGTACTCGGCACTGGTGAGGCCTCCTGTTCAGCATCAAACAGCCAGAGCAAGAGGCATCAGGAACATACCCATCTGTCTCCAGCCAAGTGGAAAGTAGGTGGCACAATTACAGCTCTGAAAGATACCAGCACAACTGTGTGTCCTGAGTTGCAGGAGTTTAAGCTCAGCCATGCTTCCTATTCTGGCAGGTTAACAGGGAGCGCAAAGTAACTTGAACAGCAGTAAGAACTTCTGGGCACTAAATCCATTTTTCCTGTGTTCTCCACTGGTAAGAAAATCATTCGCTATAGTTAACACACTAAAGTTCTCAGTTTCAAGTTGAATGCAAGTGGAACACCTCAGCCCAACAGGAGAATTCTTAGAAAAGTTATGCTACTTCACAAGGCAACTGTTGCTTTAACTCCTATTTTTACATTTTTGTTTCTAAAATTCACTGCTGCCTCAATAACATTACTTCCTGTTTTTAACATTTCAAAAAGCATCATTGTGCTCGAGTGTGTCCAGAGGAGAGCCACCAAGCTGGTGAGGGGTCTAGAGAACAAGCTGTATGAGGAGAGGCTGAAGGAACTGGATGTTAATTTGGACAAGAGGAGGCTGAGGGGAGACCTCATTGCCCTCTACAGCTACCTGCAAGGAGGTTGTAGAGAGGTGGGTCCTGGACTCTTGTTCCGAATGAATAATGACAGGACCAGAGGAAATGGTCTGAAGTTGGGGCAGGGGAGGTTTAGTTTAGATACTAGGAAGAATTACTTAGTTATTGGAAGAGGTGGTGGAGTCACCGTCCCTGGAGGTATTTAAGAAAACATGTAGATGTGGTGCTTCAGGGTATGCTCTAGTGGCCGAGATTGTTGGGTTGGGTGATTTCTTTGATGGGGTTCAGTTTTTTGGGGGTGGTTTTTGGGGAGGGATTGGTGTTGGGGTTTTTTTTTGGTGTGTTTATTGTTGGACTCGATGATCTCAGAGGTCCCTTCCAACCATGAAAATTCTGTGATTCTGGCACAGCAGGCGAGGCTGGTGGGGGACAGCAGGAGCGTTGCCCTCGGGACTGAGGGAATCCCGGGCTGAAGAGGCAGGGATGGGTAGCGGGGAGCAGCGGGAGCCCCGCTGCCGGCAGAGGGAGGCAGACACCGCGGCGGCGGCGGGGGATGCTCCGGTACAGCCCCGCCGGCCCCGGGACCGGCGGCTGGAAGGGACAAGGGAACAGGGAGAAATGGGGACAGAGGCCAAAGCCTGCAGAGCTGGGGTGGCGCACTGTGCCCCACGGCCACGGGTCTAATCCAAGCTCAGCCGTGACCAAGCTCTAAACACTAATTTTCGGGAAACAGCCCAAAAAGTTGTTTCCGACCCTGCAACCAGCCCAGCACGGCGCTAAGCGCTGGGACAGGGAAGGTGCTGGCTTCACCCGGTGTGCTTTGGGGCCGGGGAAGATGTAGACCTGCCTTGGTGGCACCAGTGTCCTGGCTGCATGGAGCCTGGGCCCCCTGGAGCCTTGTCCCTCCAGGGTGCCAGCCTCACCCTGCCCCTCAAGAGGAGTGCTGCTGTTCCCACAGCCGTGCTTCAGTGCGTCGTGCTCCACGGTGGGTGCTGATCCTGGGGGTGCTGCTCCTGGGACACGGCTGGTGCCACCAGTGCACCCACTGCCTGTGCCGACACGAGCTGTGCCGGGAGCTCCCCCACGTCCGTCAGCGCTGGGTGTGTCCCCAGCTAAATTTAAAGGACTTTGCGGTATAAATATCCTTGCTCATAAATAAACAGAGAGGCTAGATGTTTATCAGAGCCTTCCTGGCAGCCTCACTCCAGCACGACGGGCACTCTGTGCAGTCCTCATGGTTCTCTCCAAGCTCACAGTCAGGTCCTGCACTGCACAATGGGGACTGGGAACAGGGTCCTGCCCCACGCCATGGCCCTGGCTTGATCCCACCAGGTCCTCAGAGGAAAAGGTCCAGCAGCTGCTGTTGTCCCTCTGAAGATGGTGACTCTGGCAGTTTGCTTGTGGAAGCGGGGATAGCCCCACGCATCCCTGTGCTGTCCCTGCCACCAGCTCTGTTTGCCTGGTGCCCTGGGAACAGGTTTGTGTGGGGACAGGGGGCAATGAGGCTGGCACCCTGGCATGCATTGTAGCTGGTGTGGGGCACAACCCGCCTGGCCCTGGGGACTACCCTGTGGATCTGTGCCACTGCTGCTGTGGCCTCGGGGACCCCAAGATACCGCTGGCTGTGCTGGCACTGTCCTATGGGGACATGGCACCATGGTACCACGGCAGAGCAGGGCCAGAGCCACAGTGAGGGGTGGGAACAGGACCACAATAGGGGGAGGAGCCAGACTACAACGTGGGGTGAAGCTGGGGGTGCTGAGGTGGAGCCAGGGCCACATGAACAACAGGTGAGAACCAGGCAGAGGGGCAGGAGCAGGAGACTCCCACAGGTCCAGTGCCCCCAGGCTGCCCCAGCTCTGCCTCTGCCTGCACACCAGGAGTGTCCCAGCACTACTGCTGAGGAGCCACCCCATGCTGGCACAAGCATGTACATACCTGACTTCATTCGCCCCCTCCTGTCCCCACCGATGTGGAGCTCTGGGGCTCAATGGGTGCCCCCTGGGAATGAGGGCTCTCTGTAGGATATGCAGCCTCTCTGCATCCCGTGGGATGGCATCAGTGCCAGAGCAGTGGTTCTGTGCCCCCGACTACCCCTATCTCTGTACTCCGGGCCAGGCTTTTGCCCAGTTCCTCCCCATCTTCCCTGTATTGCCCATTTCCAGCCCCTGTCCTGCATCTTGCAGCTCTCAGGGTCTCCCACTGCTCACTTCCACCCTAACCCAACCAGCCTGCCCAAACTGTGGTCCACCGACCACATGGATCCCAGTGTGGGACCTCTCAACCCTCCAGGGCTTGAGCATCCCTCTGTGAGAGTCAGCAGTTCCTCTGCAACCCACAGTTGCACTGAGAGCATGGGCTGAGTTGGGGAGGATGCTCTGATGGGGATGCTGCCTTGAGCAAAGCCCCATCGAGATGTGCTGTGCCATGCTGTGGGGTGGCCGTGGGGCTGTGGGTATGCTGGGCAGACAGCAGGTTTACCACACCTTGCAGAGGTGCGAGGGAAAACTGGCACGTCGGCACCTGGTAAAAGGTCACCAGAATTTGCCTGGAGCCGGTCCCCGGCACCGGCAAATTGCTCCTGACTGGCTCGGATCTGTCCTCTTCGCCATCTGCAGCCTGGGGTTAATGAGTAGCTCCAGGGTACACAACTGGAGGGTCATTAAACAGCAGTCGAACAAGCTAGGGCTGCCAGCAGCACTCGAACAAAGGGGGCTGATTCACTGTTTGCCCTGCAACAATATTTGCTGTGGCCGGGAGTGAGGGAATGTTTGTGCGGGGCAGGATGGCGGGGCGACACAGGGACTGCCAGGGGAGGGCGGCCGTGCTGGGGAGAGGACTGTGCACGCCACCACAGTCCTGCCTGCTGTAGGCAGGCTGCCTGGCATGGCCACGCATCCCTTTGGCTCAGTGGGGTGTCCCTGTGTCCCCCCGAGTGTTCATCTACTCTGAGGAGCTAAGTCACTGAGTTGCATGGGGCTGGGCTCAGTGTCAACCTCCCTCAGCCTGGCAGCCCTCTCTAGCATCCTCGACAGCCCATTGTCCTCAGGAACTCAGTCTGTTCCCAAGGGAGGCAAGGAGCTGGAGATGGGCGGAACAGGGGTGGTGGTGCCTGGCTGAAGATGGGGAGAGCCTCCCAGGCCCTTCCCGGGAGAGATCTCTCCCTGACCCTGGTGTGAGGCTGCTTCTGGCCCAGGGATACCCGAGGGATGCTGGGAAGGGACCTGTGTCTCCACTGTCCTTGCAAGGATGTGTTCCCCACGTCCTTGCTTGTCTCCTTTGCTTCCCCCATAAAGCCAATGAGGGAAGGTTTATTGCTGATTAGCTCACTACATAATTAACCCCAAATAAAGATGTGTCACATGCACAGTCGATATGCTCATGCTCATACATATGTGTGTCTGCGCAAACTCGGCAGCCCCAGGGCTGGGACATCCACAGGGGAACACGCTGCATCCCTTGGGAGATGCCAAGACAAGAGTGGTGTTCAGCAAAGATGCTTCTTCATGCCAGGGCCTGCCACACAGCTGGCTTCCCTAATGCAGTGGTGATGGGCTGGGGCATGCAGGTTATGCCATCCCCATGAGGCCGCTCCGGCTCCCAGCTCTCTCACACTGCCTGGCACAGCCTTTTCCCACAGCTGTGCATGTACTGCACCTTGCTGGGGCATCTCTCCGTGTCCTGCCCAGATCACCCTTCCACCCAAATGCAGGGTTGGGACCTGCTGGGGATCATCCTGGCATGTGCCACTGGCACAGGAACTGTGCTGGCCATGGTGGGTGTGCATGAGGGGTGCCGGGTGGGTGAGCAGTTGGCGCCGACCACTGCTTTTTCCCCAGCATCTCACGAGTCTGTGGGGCAGAGGGGTCCTGGTCAGGTCAAGCAGCAGTGCGAGTGCCCTGCCCCAGCCAGGGGGGCTGCCTGCTCAAGCTCACAGTGCAGCAGCCCACCTGCGCACCCCTCCCTGGCCCTCCAGGCCCTGAAGCATCCTGGGCTGACGGTGGAGGGGGGCAGATTCCTTTCCAGGTGGAGGATTTCTCTCCTCCAGAGCAGTGAATTATCCCCAGCCTGTCGCACGCGATCTGTCTGCCTCTCTACCAGCCTGTTTGCCAGGCTGCAGGCATGGTGCCTGCTCAGTGTCCTGGGTGCGTCCCACTGCAGGGGGGACTGCCTGTGCACACCCTGTGTCATAGAATCACAGAACAGTTAGAGTTGGAAGGGACCTTGAAGATCCTCGAGTTCCAACCCCTCTGCCACGGACAGGGACACCTCCCACCAGAGCAGGTTGCTCACAGCCCCATCCAGCCTGGCCTTGAACACTTCCAGGGATTGGGCAGCCACAGCTTCTCTGGGCAACCTGTTCCAGTGCCTCACCACTCTCACAGGAAATTATTTCTTCCTAATATCTAATCTAAATCTCCCCTCTTCCAATTTAAAACCATTTCCCCACGTCCTATCACTACACTTCCTGACAAAGAGTCCCTCTCCAGCTCTCCTGTAGCTCCCTTCAGATACTGGAAGGCTGCGAGAAGGTTTCCCCGGAGCCTTCTCTTCTCCAGGCCGAACAGCCCCAGCTCCCTCAGCCTGTCCTCATAGGAGAGGTGCTCCATCCCTCTTAATCATCTTTATGGCCCTCCGTTGGACCTGTTCCAACCACCTGTGTCTAGCCTTGGCTCTCCATGTCATTGCAGCCTCACAATGTGCAGGACCCTGGCAGGGCTGAACTGTGTCTGAGTGCTGACTGTGTGAGCTTGGCTAAAGTGGGGACCTGCACTCCGTCCCCATAGGTCTGAGCGCATGCTCAGCACCCACAGCAGGGTGTGAACCAGCCCTGCTCCTCTCCCTGCTCTGCCTGCGTGCTCCTGGGTACGGCATCCAGCTCAGCCCAAGCAGAGCCAGACCCTGTACCTGTGTCCCAGCAGCCATAGGCTCAAATATGCATCCCCAACAGTGCCGACTGATGTGCGTCCCTGTGCTGGCTCCTGTGTGGGGGGCAAGTGACCCCATTCGTCTCTGCACCTCGTGCTGCTCTGGCCTTGAGTTGATGCAGGCTGGAGCCCACTGTCCAGGCATCCACCCATGCTGGGTTCTCCCCAGCCGCCAGAAATGTGGTGTCCCAAGACAAAACATGGTGGTTGGATGGGTTTTCCAGCCAGGACCAGGATCCCCAGGTCTGGAGGGAACAATGCTGGGGATATTCCACCCAGTTGACATAATGGATCTGGTCAGCTGAGCTGGAGCCAGGGCTTCTGGGTCCCCAGCCAGACTCCTGCACCTGAGGCATACCCTTAGCACAGCACTGCAGGGGGGTGGGAACGGACAAGACTTGCTGAGATCAGCCCTTTGGTACCCACTCTTTGCCCCGGGCATCCTCATCCACCTGCTCTGTCAGGAGCCAGAGCAGAGGGGACAAAAGCCTGTCATTACCCAGCTCAAGGAAGCCTCCCTGTGCCCAGAGCCAGCCCCCTGCCCCGATAATCACACTCCCCTCTTTAGCCAGTCCCTCATTCAGCCCTGATGAAGGGAAACAGCAGGGGATCCAATTAGAGCCAAAATGACAGGCTGGGGCAGGGATCCTGCTCTACCTGTCTTGGCCCCGGGCGAGCATCACTCACACGGTGAAAGCCCCAGCAGCCAGTGTAGGGGACAACAGGGACAACACGGGCTTATTGGGGCACTGGTGTCCAGGACTCTTGCCCTGAACACCACTGCGACCCACTGGCACTGGAGCCAGGGCAGGGGGCTGCAGATGTCACACAGATGCTGTTGCAGGGGATCAGCCCGTGCTGTGCCTGGCATGTACAGCTCCATGCACGTACATGTGCAGGTGTGCCAGCCTCTGCCACCCTCTGGCACCCAGGAGTACATTCCTCCAGCAGTGCAAATGGCTGCTGGTCCCATCAGGGACAGGCAATGCACTTGCTGCTCTACACCACAACAGCCCCTGCTCCTGCCGTGCAATCACCACTGGCTGCGATGGGCAGAACTGCCCCTCAAATACCTACTTTGGGGTGCAGCCTGGCCCCTGCCACAGCCCCATCGCTGCACCTCCACCCTGCTGCCCTGCAGGGACCACGACAACTCTTGGGTCTCCCAAACGTGTTTGCCCCAACTCACCCACCCCAACCCACTCCCCAGGACACTCTTGGCAGTGCATGGGACCGTATGAGCTGGGCACATCCTGGTCCACCAGGACATCTGGATTTGTCAGTGTCCCCAAAATCTGGGTCACTATGGTTGGTGCATCCTCACCCTCTGGGTGCTGGCAAGGAGAGGGTGCGGGGCCGGCTACAGGAGCCCGGGCACAGAAGGGTTACAGCCACAGTGGACTGGATTCCCAGCACCTTCCCAGCAGGAGCTATGAGGCTCATTAACCAGATGTGGATGGCAGGAATGGAAGGGAAGTCATTAGGAAAGGAGAGCAGAGCTCGATGACCTAGCCTCCAGCCACCACAGGGCTCTATCCCTCCTCTGCCAGCCAGGATCTGGCCTTACTTGCTCAGGGTGGAGACCCTGACTCAGCAGTGGGGCTGACCAGCCCCACTCCTTCATCCCATGGGCTGCCTGGAAGTGTTCCCATCACTTATTTCCTGCCCTCGCACCTCTGCAGCAACTGCCAGGACACCACACCTGAGGGGTTCTGGAAAGTCTTGGGATGAAGGGACTCCTTCCATCCCTACTGCGGGGATGGAGCCCCTGGGTCTGGCAAGGGTATCAAGGGGAGCTTCTAGCCCCGGGGTCCCTTGACTCCCTGCCATGGGATTGCCCCCCTAAGACCTGGTCTGTCCCTGTCCTTTCCAGGCAGCCCCTGCTCCAGGCGGGGAGATCTGCAGGTAATTACAGACCCCGGCAGCAATGTTAATCACTGGTTGTGGGAATAAACGGAGCAGATAGGGATGCCTGGGGGCCTGCACCTCCCCTGCCCCAGCCAAGAGCCTTCATCCTGCCTGGCATGACCAAGAGGAGGGCATGGAGGCAAGCTTAGCATGGCCTGGGGGTGGATGTCTCCAGGACAGTGTCCTGGCTGCCAGGGACCCTGAAATGGGTCTGGCTTCACCACAGTATCCAAGTCCCATATTCCAGCCTTCCCTGAATGATGCCCTGGGACTGTGTGGGGCTGGGCAGGGCTGCTGGCTTGGTGCCCACGGCTTCTCCAGGGCTTTACCCAGCATGTTTCTTCTGCCATGCTCTCTGTGTTGGTTTCCCCGTGTGCAGAAGGAGGGGTGGGTAAGTGGGTGTGTGAGCCGTCCTGCTGCTGGGACAGGAGTGGTGGCAAGCCTGAGTTGCCCTGGGCAGGCTGCAGGGACAGTGAGGCACGGCAGGGCTCAGCACAGAAAGTGGCTCCCATGCACCCACCCGCAGTCATGGTTACACCCTCTTCTCAAAACTATGCCCTCACCCCCAGTGTGGAGCTGCGGGCAGCTCTGGGCAGGGAATGGGTTTTCCGTGGGTAGCTTGACTTTGTCCAAAGGTCCAGCCTCTCACTAAGGCTGAGCATCCCTGTGTGTCCAGTATCATCCTGCGTAGCGGGAGAGCCTGGCTCACTGCAGCCATCCTAGTGTGGCTTTGCCTGCCCAGCTCCCAGCGCCAGGCAGCCCCTGCCCTCTATCCCATCTCCAGTGAGTGCCTCTCCCTGGGCTCCAGCACCAGGAGATGCCTGTCCCCACCAGCACCGGTCCTCCTGGCACGTCCTCTAGCCACAGCGGCAAACGAACGGCGCCCGCGCTGCCCGCCCGGGCCTGACTTGCCCAGCCAGTCCAGCCGCCCCAACCGCCCGGCAGAGAGGCAGCAGGTTTCTCCCTGCACCTCCCGGTCCTGGAGTGACTCAGTGCCCACCTTGTGCTTGTAGTCTTGCTCTCTTGCCACCTGCCCAGCATCACCCAGGCAGGGCAGCTGCGGCACCGCAGGACGATGGTCAGCACCGGGATGGGATGGTGGAGCTGAGTGATGGAGCTGGGGAGGTAGGGCAGGGGCAGGGGGATTCATTACCCCAGTTTGATGTTCCAGGAACTTGCCCATCCGGATGGGGAAGAGGCAGGTGCCAAGCAGCCATCCGGGAAATCGCGGCAAGACCTGACACGACTGGCCCAACAGGCTGGGAAAGAGTCGGAAAGAGACAGCCCGGCCCCTATGTCACGGCTTGGAGCCACCACTGCGGGGAGAGGCACCAGGAAGGGCTTGGTGTTTCTCCTCAGCCACCTGCTCGCACGAGAGCTCACCAGCCTGCTGCCAAGCAAGCCAGAGGTGCTCACCGGCACACCGCAGCACAGAGGGGACTCCTGCCAGGAGCACTTGCCCATGTAAGTGTGTGGCGCTGGATGGACAGACACCCCTGACACCACGTGCACCTTGCAGTGCACACCCCTGTGTGTACACACGTGTCACCCCATCATTCTCCCCCCTAGCAGGAGCTGTGCACGCCCCTGTGCGCATGTGTGTAGGTCTCCCCACACACACACCCCCAAACACACTGTGTGTACACCAGCATCCCCCACAGACACACACACCTCTGCAGATACCCTGTCTGAATCTGTGTGCACCTCTCACAGCTGTGTGCACCTCTCACAGGTGTGTACACCCTGCACACAGGTATACACGCCACATACATGCCACGCAAATCCACCACATACATGCATAGCCCACACTGACACCACACTGTGGATTCCGCCCCCTGTACCCCAAATGCAAATCCGTCACACACGCAAAACCCCAACATGCCCACACACCCCATCACCCCACTCCTCCATGTGCCCCACAACTCAGTTTGGGCTCATGTGTGCCTTCAAGCTGTGTGTGGGGACATATAGCACACTCCCATGGACACTCCTAGACCACATCTCCACTTTTTTTTAATGTCCCCCATGAACACTGACCCCCCACCTGGTTGGTCCCCCCAGGGTTGTCCCAGCGTGAGGCTTGTGAGGTGCTGTGTCATGCTGACCACCCAGATTTGTCCTCCACCCACGTGGTCACGCTGCTCCAGGCTCAGCCATGGCCTGGCAAATCCACTGCGCACATTGACACCAGCATGAGCCCATGGTCCTGGGAGAGGGCAGCAGGGTAGGAGTCACTGCATGCTTGGGGGGGGTCTTCACACCTCAGCCCAGTGCCAGGCCAGGTCTTGGCAATCCCTGGCGCAGCTCTACTGGACCCCAGAGCGGATCTGGGGAGTGGTATGCCAGGAGGGGATGGGCAGCAACGGGAGAGGCATGCACACTCCTTGCGGATTGTGAGCCCTCCCCAGGGCTTGATGGGAGGGGGTGTAGGATGTAGGGTCCCATGCATCCTGCTGGGCAGGATGAAGTCCTGGCGTCACTGCTGCACTCTTCGAGAGAGTCAGGCACAGCGAACAGGGGTAGGAGAAGGCAAGAGATTAGTGAGGCTGCCTGCAATGCCAGAGCCAGGGTCCCGTGGCCAGTGGTGGTGGCAGAAGATGTTAATCCTTTCCCCAGGCTGTTTGGGGCAAAAGGGAGCAAGCGTGGGTGCTCCCAGTGTGGGTGCTCCAGCACTGAAGCTTTCCCAGGGCAGGGGTGCTGTGTTGCTGGGCTCCAGGATGCAAAACCGAACCCCAGGGCAGGGGAGGACACCCCGAAGGGTCCACACCTCGCATGGTGGTGGACACCACACAAGCATCCGTTGCCTTGCACAGAGCCATGCATAGCCAGTGGAGCCAGCACAGGTTGCCAGCACAGCCGGGCAGAAGTAAAGATTTTGGCAGGGAAGGTGCTGGTGAGTCAGAGCTGGGAGGAATGTGGAAAATGCAGCTGGGCCGCCGCGCCACGTGAGATGCAGGCAGGGCCAGGCCTGCCAGCGCGGCCGGGCTCCATCGCCTCGTGCAGCGACGCTCGGCCAGGGCAGTGAGTGCGCCCTGCTGACGAGGCGCTGCGAAGGCCCTAATTAAGTGCGTGGGTCGGCGGGACAGGTTCAGCTCACCCTCCTCTGCAGCATTGAGCAACTGTGTGGCACGCTGGCATGATGCGGCCGCCTGCCCGGCTGGCATCAGCAGCTGGCTGGGGTGGTTTTGGGAACCTAGGGGCCATGGGCTTAGCCCCTGCCTGCCACAGCCCTGTGCTGGGTGGCAGGGGGCAGGCAGCTCCATCGGTGGTTGGAAATGGCTGGGCAGTGTAAAAAAAAAGTTGCTGAAGCCTGCAGGATGGTGGGTGTGGGAAGTGGGAACCCCAGCTCCAGGCTTGTGTGTCCCACTGTGACATGCCACTGCCTCATTGCCCATGGACGTTTTCCATGTTTCCAGTACCCTCCAGGCCCCACAGCTCAGCCCCATCCTATCCCCAGTATTTGCTAACGAACAAACTTTATGCTGCTGGAAGAAGCTGTCCAGGGACCCCCAGTCCTCCCAAGGTGTCATTTGGAGGCGGCAAGAGATGCTATTCCACTCCCATGGGCCTCCAACCGCTTGGGGGGTGGGCAGCAGATGGTCCTGGAGACCGGCTGTTGCTGGCAAAACCTGGACCACTGGCATTTGCAAGCAGTGTCACCTTCAGCTGGGGATGGAGAAGACCTCACAGGACCAGACAACAACAGCTCTCCATTCAGGATAAATCTTTTCAGTTCCTCTGGGCAGGGCCAGCATTGTGCCCAGAAGGAAGCGGCCAAGGGATTTAATGCCGCAGGGAAAGGGAAAGGATGCAGAGAGGTGGGTCCCAACTGTCATCTTTCCTGGAGCATCCCAGGAGTGCAGGCAGGACTTGGGATGGCAGCAGGGGAAGGAATGGGGCCGGGTGCAATCCAATTAACCATGGTGCTCAGTCACCGGATCAAAAGCGAGCTGAGTGAGGCTATCGACAGAATGTGTGGCAGAGGCTGGATCCAGGCTCCAAAGCACAAGAGGGTTGGTGGCATCTTCTCTTCCATCCATGACTGCTGGTGACACCCTCCTGGATCAGGGACAGGCCCTTGGGGTTAAGGTGGGATGAAAACAGTGTCCAGAGGTTTGGGTTTGGGGAAAGAGCCATGTGACACTTGCCTGCTTAACCTTGTATGGATGACTTGGAAATGTGAAGAGCCAGGGGCAGAGGATTTCAGGAACCAGGGAGCACTCCTAGTGTGGTGGTCTTGATGCCATGGAGCTGCTTACAGGCAGGACTGCTTCAGGTGCCTGGAAAAGGGCATGAGAGCCAAGAGGTGAAGCCATCACCAGGTTAAGGACATCTAGGGGCAAAGGGCACCCTCTGGACCACGGGCAGTGAAAGGCAGGAAGGCAGGAAGCTGTGGGGTCAAAGTGAGTCAGGTGCAAGTCACGGCCAAACAAAAGGTGAGATGTCAGGATAAGAACCACAGCTGACTCAGAGTTTCCACCTCTTCCAGAAGGTGACCATAGGGGACAGCCAGGGACCAGCTGGGACTACCCTTTGGATAGAGACAGTGTTTTGAGAAGGTGGTGATTGCATCTCAGTGTCTTTGGCATCCCGGAGCCCTGGGAGGGGAAGCAGGACCCCAGGGCCCCGGTCCAGCACCAGTGTCCTGTGGCATGAGGAATCCCAGGTGGATACCAGCAGGAGCCCAGCAGCCAGCCTGGGAACCTGGGCTGAGAGCCCATGCCTTCCTGGAGTGCCCAGGCAGAGGTTGTTTGAATTAAATAGGGGAGATTTCCCCCTTATTAGCGGGCTATTAATCACATTCAGTTTTTTTTAAATTGAGCTGTTGCACAACAGGTTGAGTAACAGCCTAATAACAGGCTGTAAATCTCAGTTTGCTCTTCGGGAGATTACAGATGTTAATAACAGATAATGACCCACAACTCACGAGCTGATCCTCTCCCCCGCCCCTTTGATCCTTCTGCTCTGCCCCTCATCATACCCAGCCCCCAGGATGGATCGTGGCTGCAGGGAAGACCCCAAAAATGCAAATTGTCAGCTGTGCTCCTGCAGCCTGGGGCTGCCAGCTGGGAGCCAGTGCAGGTCCCCCGGAGCTCAGGTGCCCACAGGACTGGTGCGGGATGACTGGGGCAGGCAGGGCTCGCCTGCTGCTCTGCCAGCTCCAAGCCTGCCTGCTGCCAGACCCTGGGCATAAATCTCCCCATCCCACCTCCTGCCTGCTGCTCCATTCCTCTCTGCCGCCCTTGACCCAGGGGCCCCTTCCCAAAATGGGGGCTGACCACCTGGATGCATCCCGACGTCACTTTCCATCCTTCTTGGATGCATGGACATGCCGCCCGCATCCTTTCCCCAGGACATGCACACCCCTGCCAGCCCCAGGGCAACCAGGGAAGGTGTTGGCTGCTCAGGGCTCTGCTCAACCCCAGGCGCTGCTCTGGGGACAGGAACAGCCTCAAAAGGACTCCCTCTCTCCCTGCCCTGTGCCTCAGCCAGGAGCAAGGGGATGGAGTGACCCTGTGGGACGGGTTTTATGCATATTGCCCCCAGACCAGGGGAAAAAGTAGAGCGGGGTGGCTTTCTCCAGTCCCCTATCCCGGGTCTGGCACCACCGAACCAGGGCACTGGAGCAGGGTGACAAGTGGTGCTCAGCTACCTGGCTGCAGGGCTGGTGCAGTCTTTGCCACAAGGCATGAGGTCCCTCCATCCCCAGGCCCAGGGGAAGTCCCCCGTGGGTAGCAGCCATCCCTGCCAGCATCCTCCCAGCACCCTGCAGGATCTGGGACTGCGGGCACTGCCATGGGGAGAGCACAGGGGCTGGCGGAAGCCGAAGGAATGGGCGCGGGAGGAGTTGCTTGGCAAGCAGGGCCAGCAAGGGTGGTGAGTGAGTCACTGCCACCTTTCCCTGCCGGGGTGGGACTGCCACAGCCAGTTGGCACCCCACTGCACTGCCTGGTCACACCGGGCAGCACCAAGTAACCAACAGGATTGGCAAAACCCACTCCCCTACCCCAAAGGCTCCCTCCCCAGCACATGGAGGGCTCCTGGCATGGCCATACCCATTGCCAGCAGGCCAGATCAGGCTTGAGGCAGGCAGTGGTGGGGTCCTGTCTCCTCTGCAGTCACCTGATGTCCCCTACCCTGCTCCTTGCAAAAGAGTGCAGAGGGTTGGGGGGCACTAGGTCCCCCCGATGCAAGCACCCCTGCCACGTGGTGCCTACCCAGGCACTGTGCACACATCAGCACCATATGGCAACAGTCACTGGCACCAGCGCTGGCATCCTCAGTGGGTTATGGAGAAGGATGGGGAAACAGCTGTGTTTGCCATAAGAGATGACTGATGGCCAGGAGATATGGGCCAGCGCCCCAGACGGCGCCAAGATAGCTCAGGCAGCAGCCCTGTGCCACCACTTAGGGCACCTCATATCCCTCCAGGAGCATTCCTCCACTGCTGTAGATAGACACTGGGGTGCTGGCTGTCCCACTCAGTTCAGCCTCCAGTGCCTGACACCCCGTTAGGCAGATGCCGAGCGGTGCTCTCCCTGCCGGTATGTGCCACCAGGGCCGCTGGTCCTTTCCCTAGGGACACCCTGCAGCAGGATGAGGATGGTGCCACTCCCTGGTGCAGGGAATGTGGGCCATGGCTGCCCCAGCCAGTTTCCTTTCGGATGTTGTTCCTAACCCTGCGTGTGAGTCAGGGTGTTTGTGGGCACTCCTGTCCCATGCTGGCCCCATAGCCCTGTCCACCGCCACAACCTTGCATGGGGACAAAATCTTCTCCATTCAGCCTTATTCTTTGAGCGACCTACTCTAGTGAGAGGTGGGACACCATGGCAGGGGGGTTGAAACTGGATGATCCCTAAGGTCCCTTCCAACTCTAACCATTCTATGATTCTACGGTTATGGGGAAGGAAACCTCAACGGTGGGGTGCCAGAAAGGGGTGCAGGCAAGGACACAGTTACGTCCCCTGTCCCAGCACCCTGGGAAGCCTGGTGGCCCTTCTCCATCCCTTGGGCTTCCCCCCGCAGTCGGGGGCTCCCACGAAGAGGGTGACAGCCACCCTGGCAGTGATGAAAGGTGGCGGAGGGGAGGTTTGTGTCCGGGGGGGCTGCTATAAGAGAGCCCGAGACCTTTGATGTGCAGAAGCCTCGGGCCGCACTGATTGCATTAGCGGGTTTAGTGCCCGGGCAGGCACCCAGCCCCGGCTATCAGCACCAGACGAGCTGCTAAAGGGCCTGGCTCCTATTTTAGATGCAAATGACCCTGCAATTGTGGACTCGAAGGGGGAGAAGAATCGCAAAATCACCGTCGGGTGGAAGCGGACCTGGCTGGAGACAAAAAGGTTCCCAGGCGGCTTGAGTGGTCTCGTAATGGTCCCATTGATGCCTCAGGTGCGGGGCATCCCGGCCTCAATGCCTTCCCGGAACCGGCCCCTTTATGGGAAGCTCAGATTCCCGGAGGAATCTCCCACCATCCCCACCACCAGCTCGGGCTGCCAGCATGTTCCCCTGCCTGCCACTAATGTCCCCAGGGCAGGTGGCTCCTGCCCCAGAGCCTGGAGCTGGGCTCTGCTCCCGGCTTTGAAGTGCATCAGATTGGGCTAATGGGGATGTGCATCCACCAAACCTGCGCCCAGAGGGGCTCGGGGAGGCGATCCTCCACCCGGGGCAGGGGTGGTCTGGGGGAGGTGACCAGGCACGGCTGTAGCCCACTATGTCCCCCAAATCCCTATGCCCGCTGTGGCCCCGTTTGCACCAGGTGAGCTGGAGCAGACTCACTGGGTCAGCCCCAGATTTGAGTCACTTTAGGAGCATCACAACTTGCTTAATCCACCCGAGTGCTCGCTGTGAGGCTGGGCCACCGTCCCCGCTGGCATGTGGCAGCCCCCAGCTCCTCAGGGCAGTGAGGAAGGCTTTCCTCATTCTCGCAGCACCATCAGAGTGCTGCTCTACTGCCCCTGGGGCACCTTGTGCCACACCATGCCCACACTTGCAACTGTCCCCTAAACTGCTGTGGGCTCTCCCTCAGGCAGGGTGGTGGTCTGCCCACTGCGCCATGGCTCTTTTTCTCCACCACTGGGCTGTAAGCCTGTGAGGGCAGGATCCGCAACAGCCTTGGTGTGGGGAGTACCTGCGATGCAGGGCTGGACTCTCCCCATATGGTCCCCTGCCTGGGGGTAGCCCTAAAAACAGCTTCACAGCCCCAGAGAGCCTGACTGCAGCCTCACAGAAACTAACCTTGTCCCCCAGCAGCCTCAGCCCCAGAGCAGGAGGGGTGTGGGGCCATGCATTAAGGACAGCAGTGGAACCAGGGTGGTCTTGCAGCCCCAGCCCCCTAAAAGATCCTCCTCCCCCCACCTTCAGATTCTATCCTCCCCATGGCATGGACATGGCCGTGCCATGGACTCCTGCTCTAGTAGCCTCCTTGCCCTCACGTGTGCCATGAGTTCAGTCAGGTCTCATTCATCCCATACCTCTGTGAGGCAGGATTGTGTGAGGGGCCATCAACCCGTGGAAAGTTCCCTGGGTCCCTCACACCTCACAGTGCACAGGGTGCCAGGGGAGCAGGAGGGGCCTCACCGGCATGGAGGGGAGCAGGGGTCCTGTGTGTTCACTTGCTCACAGCCACCACCACTTTCCAAAACAAGGAGGTGAGTGGGCAGGTGCTCGGGGCACGACCTCTGTGTTCATCCCTGCAAAACCACTTTGCTTTGATGTAGGTGGAAAATTCCCTGTTTGGCCGGGGATCTAGGGGCATTGCGACTCCAACGCCGGCTACGCTTGGTGAGGAATTAAAAACGTGTTTTGTTGGAAAGATTTTTCCTCTCCTGACTGGGGAGGTGACATCCGAACCTTATTTTCCTTTCCGTGTTGGAACATGCGCCAGCGGGGCTGAGTGGTCCTCAGGGAGCCATGAGATGCCACGGCTGCACCGAGCCCCTCGCCGGCACGTGGGAGGTGGTGGTGGAACGGGACCGAGGTGCAACGGGAAAGATGGAGCCAGGGAAGATGGAGACCGCTAGAGGTTGGGTTTAGGCTCGGGGCTGTTTGCCTGTAGCCCGAACACATGCCGAGGTCGGGCAGGGAGCCGGCTCGGCTGTGGATTTTAAAATAGCACCTCGTCTGCCAAGGACCCTCCTACTCTGCCACGGGCTGGGTGGATCCTGGCCCCGCTGTGCACCTTGTGCTGCTGGCGAAGAGCTGCACGCCGGGCCGGCTCTGCTCCAGCACCGCAGCCACTGCGGGGCCGGGAGGCAGGGAGGGATGTGCTGGCTGCTCCTGCCACACGCCTCGCCGTGGCTGCACACCAGCCCAGCCTCGGGACAAGCAGCCACTGGCCACCCCTGGGCACTGTCCGGCTGGGAGATACTTCTCCCCAGGCATCCCGCAGGCAGGCTGCTGGGGTCAGCCCTGGCAGCACAGGGCCCTGGAGCAGGTGGAGAGAAGCATCCCAATCTCCGGGCATTGAAGTTGGGGGTCCCAGGGGCCCTTTGCCCCAGGATTGTGGTCTCTGGAGGGGGATGGCAGTACCTGTTCTGCCTGCTTCCCTTCTTCTTCCTGCAGGGGAAAAGTGAGGTTGCTACATCAGGACCACCCAGGGTGTACGGAGCGTGCACGCTTGGGCTGGGAAAGCCCACATTTCCTCCTAATCCCTCCCGCAGGGATTATCCCACCACTTGTGAACGGCAACTGGGCCCCCTCAGGAGCAAGACCTGGTAAGAGCTCACGGGTGCGGGTGCTGCCCTGGGGAACACTGGCAGCCAGGCACAGGCTCTGCTGGAGCTGGGGTGCTGGGGCTCCCACTGGACCAGCTTTAGCACCACCAGTGCCACACAGCTGCAGATGCATTTGCTCACATCCCCAGTTTCCTGGGGATTATGTTCATGTCACAGAACTTCAAAGCTTGATGGGTGTTCCAAGGCAACTCCTTTTCATCCCCAGAAATAGCTGCAGCCCCAGCAGACAGTAGGGCAAGATTCAGGTTCTGGGTCTGCGGCGATCAGTCTTCATCCCTCTCCTGCCTGCCTGGGTTTGTTTCTCTCTGTCCTTGGACCAAGCAGACCCAGAGGTTCCCTCCATCCCCGCTGTTCCTACTTGACACGGCCAGCAGTGCCAGGGTAGGTGAAGCAGCCGGTTCTCTCCAAGTGACTCATGCTGAATTACATGACGTTCACAATATTTCAAGGCTTTCAGCTTGGATGAGAAAAACATCAGGGCGTAAGAAAGTTTCTTTGTGAGCTGCTCTTAAAACACCAGAGGGACTTTTCCCTGTTGCTCACACTCTAATTTTGGGGGGAGAAAAGTAGCATTTTTAACAAAAAATCCTGTTGATTGTTCAGAATATGAAAAACAGACATTTAAGCGAAGTGTTTTGTCTTGATTTATGAAAGAAAAAAAACTGAAGACCATCTGGGTCCATCCCAAACGGCTCCTGGCTGCACACAGCAAGCAGCCAGCGCTTGCCCCGCCACCTCCTCCCTCTGCCCTGGCCCCTGCGGCCAAGACCTCGTGTAGTGGGTCAGGGAGACACGTGGCCACTTTGCTCACTTGCCACCTGCCCGTGGGGCCGTGCCGTGGCCGTAGCTGGCAACACTGCCCGTCCCGGCACGGCTGTCCCAGCAGCTCAGTGTGGTTTCGCTGCTGCGTTTGCTCGTAGGATTATCTGCTCCAGAGCTGGTGTTGGTTTTGGCACGCAGCACCGGGACCACACCTACTATTTAAANAAAAAAAAAAAGGAAAGAAAATGAATACGAAATATTTGTTGCGGTTTGCAGATACACACACACATGCACACACAACACAAACACAGCAGCCAGGCTCCGGGTCGCTGGCAGCCGAGGAAGGAAGACTCTGGCTAAGATTGTCTTCAAAACCACGCTGGCGGCAGAGTCTGCTGAAGGGAAACCCTTCGGGCCAAAATTAGCCCCTGCCGCATGCCAAGCCAGAGCCTGCTCTCACCCGGCCTGGGGAAACCAGGGCAGCCCTGCCGGCACAGCCGGGGTGGAGGAGCTGTGCCAACCCTTCCCGAGTGGCTGCCCCCCTGCCGGGCTGCGAAAAGCTGGGGAAAGGGTACCAGGGATGGAAATCCCCAAGGAGGCAGCCCCCATAGGGCCAGGAGGGTTTTTACTCTGTGGCATACTGGAATAGCAGGTCCTGCCCTAGAAATGCTCACTTGGGTGGCCCCAGTCATAGTGGGGCCGGGGCAGCTGGGGATGGACCTGGGCAGTGCTGCTACTTGGTGCAGCTACTGATGGGCTGGGGCTGGAAATGAGGAGGACAGGTATCCTGTAGTATCATAGAATGATTTGGGTTGGCAGGGGAATAGGGATCTCTTTGGGTTGGAATGGAAGCAAGTATCTCTGGCTACCTCCCTGCCCTTGGGATCAGGGAGCACCCGGGATGGATTTGGTGACATTGTGACCCTGTCAGTGGTGCTGGCACCATGGTGGATGGGAAGCAGAGTCCCTGCTCAGCCTATACCGCTGGGGCAAGTCCCACTGCCCTGTTCCCTGGTGTTGGTCCTGGCAAGGCAGTTGCCAGCATGAAGCCACCAGCAAGGTGGCCGTGCCGTGCCACGCAGTGAAGCCTGCAGAGGCGGTTGGAGCAGGTGGATTACGGCCACCTTCCTTTCACCAGACTCCTTCCCTGAGAAGTTTTCCCAATGATCTCACTGGATGCATATTTCTAAATTGTTTGGTTGATTGTTTCATCATCGGAGGTCAATTAAAGAGAAGGCGAGTTCCTGTTGCCCCGCTCCAAACCCCTTCACTGCCAGAGCCCCAGAACAAAGGGAGGAATTGGGCTTGGGCTCGGCCAGCTTGGATTCCCATTTGATTATTTCCAACAAGGGAGCGAATCTATTTTGGAGCCGGTATATCCCAGGGGATGAGCTCACCAGCGGCAGCGCATGAGCAGGGTTGGGGCAAAAATAATAATAATAATAATAAAAAAAAAAACATACAGCCTTTTGTAATGTGTTGCAAACCTATTTACTACCACGGAGGCTGGGTAATTAAGCACCACTTCCTGGAGCACAGTGAAGCAGCTTTATGTAATGCCGCTGCAAAGGGGTTTGCTCCCAACATGGGGCAGATGCTGCTCCTGCCGGACACCACCACGCGTGTCACAGGCCAGAGGATGTGCTTTCGTGGGCTCTGTGTGTGTGCAACAGCTTGGTGGCATCTGCCCGTGGCTGGCTGCTAGCCGGGGCTGGCATCCTGTGCCGGAGTGGGTGGCCTTGGTGCAGTGCGTGTCCCAGGGGTGTGGGATGGCAGTGGGGCAGCTTTTCCATGTACGTTCTACAGTGTGTGATTTACACCCTTGAGGTGGCTGTGGGCAGATAGCTGCATGGGAGCACTAACAAAATCAGATGTCCTGGAAACTGGCTTCCACGCAGAGCAGGATGGTCCCTTGGTCTCCCCGCTTGTCCCACTGTCCCCTGGGCTGTCTCCTGCTGCCCCACACCAGAGCTGTGTCCCCATGGGTGCCGGTGACTCATGGCACAGCCCGTTCACTCAGCCCCGTGCCACAGCTCCCATTGGAAACTTGTTCCCCTGCTGGAGTGGCAGTGCCCTGAGTACCATAGCCACACCAGTGCTCAGCCTCCAGGGTCATCCGAGCTTTCTCCGGGCTGGGAAACAACATAGATCCATGTGGAGCAGGGCTGCCTGATGCTGGCCTCAATGCCTGCGCTTTCCCTGACTCTGCAGACAAGCAAGGGAGGTTTTCCCTACCAGGTGAGAGTGTGAGTTCATTGGAGGCTAAATATCTTTGAGTAAGGGCAGGGAGGAGAGATGGAGGTTGCTTGGAAAAGAGTGGTGGAGATTTTTTCCTGTATTATTTGAAACTTTTGTAGTCAAATTGTACGTGATGCACAGCTATTAATCCCCAAGGCACAAGAGAAGGGCTCTCCTGTACATCTCCTGTGCTGTGCAGCTGTGCCACGATGCTCACCGTGAAACTCCCTCTGCAACCTGTTGGCACAGCATGCTGGGGGTTTTTCTTTTTAAAGATTAAACCAGAGATGTTGGGCAAAATATCCTGCATTCCTCCTGGCCTTCCTGGTTGCTCAGGAGGAACCAGAAAACAGCAATTCCCTCTTTTACCTCTGAAGCTGCTGGGTGGCACAGGTCTTCTCCAGTGCTGGTGTTGCAAGCAGTCAAAGCCAATAGCTCTCGCGGTCATGGTCTAGACCTGGCTGCTGTGGGGGCTCACGGGGACAGGGATGTGACCCTGGGCTGGCACATGAGCACACACGTTCACACGTGAGGCCACTGCTGTGAGGGATGGCTGGATGCCTCGAGCGTGTTGTGCTGCCGATGCACGCTGCGACGTGCGTAACGGGTTGGGACATCTCTTGGGACTGCAGCGGGTGCGATGTCCCCTCCAAGCAAGGGGATACCCCGTCCATCACGGTGTTGGACCCTGTGGCTCCCTGCAGAGCCCGGTGCTTTCAGCTTTCCTGTACCAGTGAAAGTTAAGCAGTGGAGGAAAAACGTTGCTGTATGTTATAGAGGAAGAGAGGTAAAAAGGGCAGGAAATTTGCACCATGTCCATTTCCCCTTGGCCCCCGGCCGCTGCTCATTCCGGATTCGGGATTTGCGTAGGCAGAGTTAAAAATAACAGGGGTATATAAAGAAGGACGGAGAGGGCTGCGCTGGCCCTGCAGCCGCCAGGGCACAGCCAGGCAGCAGGCAGAGATCAAAGCAGGATGCGGGCCAGGCGCCGCAGTGGGGTTGCGAGCACGTGTGGGGTCTGCTGGGTACTGCTGTGTCTCCGTGCCACCGTGCCGGGGGTCAGGGTGCCCAAATCTGCTGCGGCCTCCCTGGGCGTGCAGCTGGGCAATAGCCATGGGAGATGGGACCATGTATGTGCCCATAGGCAAAGACGTCACCCCCAAGCCCTGTCCCTCCACAAGGTTTATTCCACAGTGACATTCACAGGGAGGGACCTGATCTGGCTCTCCTGGCCAGAGAGCTGCATGGAAAGCCTGGATGTGGCCCTTAGGAGGGCACCCCATCCCAGGGCTGAGCTCCCTGCCGGTGCTGACGGGGTGCTGCCTGCCTGCCCCAGCCCCCACGGCCCCGGTCCTTGGCCGTGCATCCCGGTGCTCCCCAGGCCCAGGGCAGGCAGGGCGGACACAGCAGCTCGCTCGGCCGGTGCAAACGAATCTGCCCTCTGTGCCCTGATAACATTGTGTTTGTTGCAGAGCGGGAAGAGCCTGCCAGCACACGATAAGAGCAGATGACTTTACTCTGGACCCGCTCCGGATTGAATTATGCTTTAATTTCATTTTCAGTTCCTCTTTTCTTTTCAGGAGGAGAAGGGGTCTTGGGAAGGTGTGGGCAAGAACGGGGGGTCCTGGACTCTTCTCTAGGCAGGTCAGCCCTGTGTAAAGGGGAGGACAGCGGGTAAAACACAGAAAGATCTGCTTTCTGCTCTCAGTCAGAGACATAACCCTGGAGTGTCACAGCAGCACAGGGTGTCCTGCTGTGTGGGTCCCCACTGCACCTCTACCATGGGATTCCCTGCAGAACTTTTGGGGTTTGAGTTTTGCCTCCCACTGAAGCAGCAGCTCCTTGTGCTGTGACACCATGGCCCGTGTTGGAGGGGATCCACAGTTTCTGATGGACAGGGGGCTCTGGAGATGCCCCAAAGGTCAGTCTCCAGGTTCACTCCAGGCACCCAGCTGCAGTCAATGGAGCACAGGGCACGGGGGACAATGCAGTGTGGGAGTTTTTCAGTCCCTGGTCATTTGTGGGGTAAGGAACTCCCCGGGGTCTATTGAAAGCAGCTCAGGCACTGATGACATCTCCAGCAGTGCCACAGGGCATCACCCCTCTGCCTGGCTCAGGGTTCTGCGTGCCATGGGGAAGATGCCTCAGTGCCGTGGCAGCGTTGGCAGGGCTGCTGATGCTCCTGGTTTAACGCAGCCACCTCTAGCAGACCATACTGGGCATCACACGCTCCTCCAGCATGCCTCCTCCGCTGCCAGATGTTCCAAGAGCAGGGATAACCATTAACCCTTTCCGCTTTGGCCATCACCTGAACAGGCAGCCCTTCCCACTCTCTGTTTGCTCTCTTCCCGGGATGCTGTTTGATCTCCTGGGGTGTCAGCGACTTTACAGCCTGCTGTAGTGGCACGGGAGATAATCCACATTTCCTAAATGGGCTTCTGTCAACAGCATGCTGTGCACACTCTGGCTGCTCCCGTTCGCCCCCTTCTTGGCTCTGAGGAGGCTCCCGTGGCCAAGGGACTGGTAGGACAACAGCGGGGACCCCTCATGCCCACCCTGCAGCTCACAAGAGGCAGATCCCTCCTGCGCTGCCCTCCCCAGCTCCCCGCACAGTCAGGGCTGGCAGTGCTTGTGTTGGTGCGGTGCCTGGCATGGTGCCACTTCTCTCCATGCTGGTGCTCCCACCAGAGCAACAATAATAAGAGTTTCCTGGGGAATATCCCACGGTTGCAAGAAACACTGGCTGTAAATATGAACCTGATCTGCTGGTGACGCCTTTCTTAAAATAAGCCAGTGCTGCATCATGGGTGCAGGTGCCAAAACTGCCTGGAAAAGGGGAAAACCAAGTGGAATTAGTGCTTGTCTCCCGTGGCATCTGCTCTCACTTATCTATAAAAGTTTGGGACAGGAACTGCCTTGCTATTAATTATTATTTGGCCAAGAAACAAATAATGGGATTAACCAGTGACTTAAACAAGCTACTCTGGGGGCCAGGCTAAAAGGGATTTTGAGTGATGTCCACATGCTTCTTTGCCACTCAGGAGCTGACTT
This sequence comes from Thinocorus orbignyianus, assembly GCA_013400375.1. Classification (NCBI taxonomy): domain Eukaryota; kingdom Metazoa; phylum Chordata; class Aves; order Ciconiiformes; family Thinocoridae; genus Thinocorus; species Thinocorus orbignyianus. Next base: position 687,291 of record VXBW01003242.1, on the reverse strand, counting down.
TTTCAGAGGAAGAACTTTGCAGCCGATGTGTTTCAACCCACTGGGTGGCATTAATAAACCCGCTCCCTCGCAGGCAGCCGGGCACGCGGGGCCCAGGCAGCGACCCAGTGTGTGCTGTGGAAACCAGGGCAGGGATTCCTGGTAAAAGGGGGAAGATCTGAATCGTTGTTGTTCCACTGGATTACTGAAATAATTTATTGCACTGCTCCACCCTTATAATTAAAGCCCGGTGATGAAAGCAACTGGTAGAGTAGCTTTGGATTCAGAAGCAGCGTGTGCGTGTGTGTGCGCGCACCTCACCTTTGGTGTTTATATTCGTTTTTTTCAAATTGACTCCTCTCTTCTGAATAGCGCAGGCAGCAGCCCCAGTTCTTAGAAAGGTATCTGGGGATGGAAAGCCCCAGAAAGCAGGGAGACAGGCTCCAGGAGATAAGGGCCATTGCTTCTTGACAAGCGCCAACAGTAGCAGGGCCATTCCTGGTACTGGCTGGACAGGGGCCAAGCAGAGAAGGTCTCACTACGAGATGGACAGGGTGGCAAAGAGCCCCTGGGGATGCCTGCCCAGTGCCCCCAGGTCTCCATGCCATAGCCTGATGCGCTGGCACGGAGTGGGGTACCTAGGTGTGTCCTGTGAGGTGGGACATTCTGATCCCCTCATGTCCCCTGTCACAGGAACCCCTCCAGTGGACAGCACTGTCCTGGGGGCTTTGTAGGACGGGCAAAGCTGGCCAGCAAGTCCTGTACCCCCCATGGCAGAAGAGGTGGGAGGTTTGCGGCACCAGTTCCCCAGGCAGGGAAGACAAACGTCCCGTAGGGGCTGTGGGACGAGATGAGGCGACGCAGGCAGGGTGCCAGCCCCTCGGTAGGGTCTGCCGGGCAGTTATCTCTGTTCGCACACGCACCCTGCGCTCCACCAGATGGGAGCTGCTGCGCTCTGGGCTGCTGATTGCCTCACCGGCAGCACCGGCATGGGGGGGACATGGCCTCACAGACTCTGGCACATGAAGCAAGTGGTGTGGGGGCAGTGGGGCTCAGCCACCTCGGCCCAGCTCCCCGGCTGGCACAAGCACCCAGTTGCAACAGCACCCTTTCTCACTAGTGGGCTTGGTATCCCCCGTGGTGAACGCTGTGCCCAGCTCAGTGGCCGGAGTGCTCTCAGCTGTAACCCCACGCCAGACCTTCTTGCTCGTCTTCACGCACGCTGGCGTACACCTTGGCCATCACCCCTGCCCCACTCGTGGCAGGGCGCTGGGGGAACCCGGCTCAGCGATCCACAGCCCCCCACGAAGCGCTGGGGCGAGGCTTCGGGGCACCGCTGCCCACCCACCCATCCACCTCACGTCGTGGGGACGGGCAGGAGGAACGCGGGGGCTTTGCGATCCACACCAGTGGGG
>VXBW01003242.1:638972-685808 GCA_013400375.1 Thinocorus orbignyianus | reverse complement strand
GGGAAGCGTCCTGGGATGGAGCTCAGCCCGAGTGGTGGGGGGCGGCCCCTGTCCCCATCGTCGTTGGGCGCCCTGGGAGTGGTGTAGCTGGAGCGGTGCCGACCCGTCGGACGGGTCGTGGGGAACCGCCGCCCGGAGCGGGAGGCGCGGAGCGCGGTGCCCGGGTGGCGGGCGCCGCCGCAGCCGTCGCCCCGCCGGTCCTGACACCCCTCTTCCCCACAGAGGATGCTACAGCAGGACGGCGCCCCTGCAACCGCCGTCAAGCGGGAGGAGGACGACTTGGGCAAGTTCGTGGACTTGGACTTCATCCTAGCGCACACCAGCAGCGGCGGGCAGGGGCCACCCGGCCCCAATTACCCCCTGCCCGAGACCCCCGAGAGTTGTGGCACCACCTACGACAGCGACGGCTCCTATTCCACCCCGGGCAAGTACCCGGCGTCTTACCCCGAGGGTCAGGGCCACAGCTACGTGGCCGAGCTGCTCACCCCGGACCTGCCCGGCCACTGCGACCTACAGCGGAGGGAGTACACGGAGCTGCGGGTGCCTGGAGGACCCTCTCACCACCACCCCCATCACCACCCGCCCCTCCACCCGGCTCTGGCCCGCCCGCTGCCGCTGGACCCTGCGCAGCCCTTCGGGCCCCGCATCAAGAAGGAGCAACAGGAGGATCGCGCCTGCATGCTGGGGCTCTCCGCTGCCGACTACCTGGGGCCGGGCGGTGGCGAGCACAAGCCACGCGTGGCACCGGGACCGGTGCCGGGGCCGCCGCTGCCATACCCGGGCTTCGCTCACGCTCGCCTGGGCCCCCCCGAGGAGCCGCTGCCCGGCGCCGACCCCCATCTCCTGGCCGACCTGCCGCCCCACTACGCCGTGGCCCCGCACCGCTACGCGCCCCACTTCGCCCCCCAGCCGCCGCCGCCGCAGTTTCATGGACACTTCAGTGTTTTCAGGGAGCCCCTGAAGGGGCCGGGGCCGGCGGGGTTGCCGGGGCTGCTGGTCACGCCGCCCAACTCCCCGGTGCTGGAGTATTTCCCGGCCGGAGCCCCCCCCGAGGACTGCAAGCCCAAGCGCGGCCGCCGTTCGTGGGCGCGTAAGCGGACGGCCACGCACAACTGTGAATACCCGGGCTGCGGCAAGACCTACACGAAGAGCTCCCACCTCAAGGCGCACATGCGGACCCACACGGGTAAGGACACGCTGGGGCGAGGTGGGGAGGGGGGCATGCAGAAAGGGTCCCGAGTTTGGGGGTGGAGAACGGGATGGTGAGATCCGTGAGCCAGCTCTGCAGTGGTTCCCATGGGTGTGGAGGGGTTCCGAGGAAGGTGGCACTGGGGGCGAATGGGTAAGACCCCCGCGGTGGGTCCGGGAGCCCACGGAGAGTCCCCGTGGTGGGGCTGGGTGGGGATGTGCGGAGAGACCCCGTAGCCAGCACGGGGCTACACGGAAGGATCCTGCGTGGGGCAGGGTGGAAGTGGGAATATCCCTGGGAGTGTTCAGGAGGAGCCTGGTGGTGTTGTCGGGCAGAGACGCAGTGAATCCACTCCTGTGACACTCACCCTGACTGGCCTTAGGGCCTAGGGGTACCTGAAGAGGCAGGACCTGGGGGCAGGTGGAGAAGCTCCCCCACACTCCCTCCAGTGGGGCTGTGGACAAATGGAGGTGGGAGGGATGGACACAGACTGGGGGTGTATGGTGAGATCCTCTGGCAGGGGTGGGATGGGGCACATGGTGCTGCCCCACAGCAGGGGCAGGCAGGGGGAGCACTCACAGTTTGAAGTGGGGCAGGGGTGCTGCTATGGGGCAGGAGCGCCCAGAGGATGAGCTTCATGCAGGGCACATGGGATAGTGGAGCACATGGGGAGGGGCAGGAGGATGGGGGATGAAGGGAAAGGTGGTTCTCCTAAGGATAGTGGGAAGGGACCTCACCTGAAAAGGTAGAGGTGCTGGGCAGGGGAGCACTGGGGTGAAGGCATAGGGAGGATGGGGATCTCCAAGCCCACTGACACCCCCTCTCCTCTGCAGGCGAGAAGCCCTACCACTGCACCTGGGAAGGCTGTGGCTGGAAATTTGCCCGCTCTGACGAGCTGACCCGCCACTACCGCAAGCACACAGGGCACCGGCCCTTCCAGTGCCACCTCTGCGAGCGGGCTTTCTCCCGCTCTGACCACCTCGCCCTCCACATGAAGCGGCACATGTGAGCGGCAGGCTGTGGCCGGACTTGATGTCCCTGGAGCCAGCTCACAGTGTAAATAGCGTCGGGCTGGGGATGGCACTGGGGAGCAGCCTGGTCGCCCAACCCTCTCCGCTTGTAGCTGATAACTAGTTTTCTCCTCCTGCCCTTGCTGTGAGAGCTGGGCCCAGTCGAGGGGTGGGGAAGGGCTGCTTTTGGGGTGTAGATGGGGAGCAAAGCTGCAAAAAGTGTCTCTAGCTCCTGCTCAGGTACCACCACTCAGCTCCCTGTGCTTGGAGTGTCACCCCCAGCCTGGTGAGTGACAGGGCTGGTGCAGCAAGGATCTGTCCCCAGCGCTCCTGGCTTGTATTTGGCACCAGCTTAAAAACCTTCCTCCTCACCTGATCTTGGCATCCCCCTGGCTCCAGGGACTCTGATGGCAGACTTTGGCCAGAGACCTGTGCCTGCTGGGTGCGTGGGTCACAGCACTGAGAAGTGGGTTGCTAGTCTTCTTGGTTGTGGCCATCAGAACAATCCTCCTGACCCAAAAGCCCAGGCTGGATGGAGTGAAGGTGGGACCTGACTGTGGCTCATGGCTATAAAGGTTTGCAGGGGTTGGCAGCACAGTGTCACCTTGCAAAGGGAGCAGGGATGCTCCCATTGCCAACTTGGGACTCTGATGGGAGTCCCGTCTTGGCCATTCCCACAGTTTTCTGCTCAGGAGCCTAAAATGGCTTTCCTGGCTCTCATCTGCTTTCATTTGTCATGTTCTTCCCCTCAGGATGACACCAGGTACTGCTGCAGCTGCCTTCCCCATGCTGCTTTTTAAAATTTAGTGTGTAAAGGACAGTGAGTCCAGCTATGAATGCCCAGGTCTCTGCTATACTTGAAACTTTTGTAGAGGGGAAAAAAAGAAAAGAGAAAACTTAAAAGAAAATGAGTCTTTTTATGTGCAGCTTCTGCAAAGCAAGTTGTAAATTAAACAAAGCAGTAATATATAATGTTTCTGTTTTTTTAATATATATTTTTTTCTTCCAGCTGGGAACACAGATGAGTCTCAGCTTTGGGAAGTGCACTGTTCCCGTCTGTGTATATTGTTAATTAACATTTCTCTGCTTGGGCACGTAAGGTCTCTCGCACTCCGAAATGTTACTTTTCTTTATATGCAAACTGTTGAAATATTGTGATCTGCTGTATAATAAATAAACAAGACGTAAACATGAAAGAGCCAGGAGAGTTTACTTTAAAGCTTTCTTCTACGAGGAGAGGGTGAGGCTGGGCTTGCTTGTCAGTAAATATTTACATCGATGTTCATTTCTGCTTAAGTTAGCTGTGGAGGATCGATGGGGAACGCCCAAGCCTTGGCATCTGAGCAGCATCTCCTGTGCAACAGCTCTTGAGTCACCCCACTTCCCCGTGCCTCAGTTTCCCTAATCTGCAGATGGGGCAATTGCGGCACCGGGATGGCGTGACTGGTCCTGCGGTGAGTCACTGCCGAAGGGAATGGCAGCCGAAACCGTACCGAGAGCCTTGCTGGTCCCGTCTTGTTCCTGAGCGGTTCCGTCCCGCTGTCCCCTGCAGCAGGAGCACTGTGGCACTGGCCTTGTGGTCATAACCAGGAGATTGGTGGCAACCACCCAGCCTGGTGTGCCGACTCCGCTGTCCTCCCAGGGGTGGCCCAGCAGCTTGGCGGGATTCAGGTGCTGAGGTTTCCCTGCATTAATAGGTGGTGACTCAGCACGAGCGTGCTGGCAGGTCCCAAGCTCAGCAAGCAGGTCTGGCTCCATCCCTCCTCCCTCCCACGGCTGATTACCTGTGATGCACGCATCCCTCTGAAGGTTGGGACGTGTCCGGGCCTGACACTGTGCTGGCAGCACCGGGAGCATGCCGTATGGACTGTGCAGTGCCCTGGCCCAGGGTGGTGGTGGCTTTCTCCTCCTTTGCTTGCTGCCACAACCCTAGGCGGCCAGCCAGGGCTGGGGGATGCCCCGGGGCTCCTCGCCCCATGAGCGGAAAAGCGATGTAGCTGTGCTGTGAACATGGGCTGGGCAGGGCTGATCCCGCTCCTTCCTGGTTTCCCGCTTTTAGCTGTGGAGACTCAAGCTGGAAAAAGAGATGGGAATGGCAAAGTGGGATTGGTGCCTCCCCCAGGGGTGGCTAGTGTTTTGGAGTCAGGCTGAGTGTTCTGGGGCTAGCATCCAGCCTTGAGGTCTGTCCTGAGCCAGTACAACGAGGGTGGGTGTCTCCAGGTGGAGTGGCAGCAGCTTGGGATGTTGCATCCCAGCTGTAGACCCAGGCATGGGACCGCATCCACAGGTGTCATAGATCCTCCGGGCTCAATCACTTGTCCTTTCCCCAGCTGCCTCCACCCTCTGCTTGCCCCACTTTTTGAGAGGTGCCTGTGTGGTGGTGGCGATGCTGGGACACAAGTGACCTGTGATGGGGTACCAGGGGAGTCTCGCTCCCGGGACCCTCACTACCCAAACTTGATGGTCTGATGCTGGTGGAGTGGCTGGAGCAAAACTGCTGCCTCTTCCCCGGAATCTTGTTCAAAATGTCACATGGAGGGAGAGGGAAAGGTGTGGGCTGTTTGAATTAGCGATGAGTCAGGCTGGCAAAGCCAGATGGGGAGAGAGTGCATGCCTGTGTGTTTGTATGCGTAGAAGTAATCTCTGGCTTTGTGTTTTTATTATGATTATTATTTTTATTTCCAGGGGAACGATGAATTTCTCCAACCATCCTGTCCCACTGGAAAGGCTGGCTCTGCTGTTTTGTCCTCCCTAAGCATCCTGGGAGCCAGAGTGACGGTCCGCAGCTGTTTTGAGGTTCAGCTCTGAGATCAGAGCACAAACCAGTTCTTCCTCGCCTTTCATCATCACTGTGCTAGGGCGGGAGCGAGGTCCGGCTCTGCTGCCGCTGCCCTACATGGAGGCGAGAGCAGGGGAAGGTCATTTGGCTCCTTCTCCGGGCAAAGCCGCTCTTGGTTTGCTCTCCTGGGCCTGGGGCAAGGCGCTCCTTTGGGCACACGATGGGGCACGGCAGTTGCAGAGACCGGCACAGCTGGAAACCTTGCCTGGGTGTGGAGTGGCTGTAGTGGAAATGGCAATTATGGTTAATTTGTTGTTAATAAAAAACACCCTCTTCCAATTGCCTGGGCCAAGATGCACTCTCCGATGGAGGAGGGAGCCCGGTTCCGTCCCCAGCAAAACCTGCCCTGCCAAGTGATGAGGACAGCAAGAAAACACCCTCAGCAGTGCTGAGGAAGGCAGGGCTGGGGCACAATCCCAGGTCTGTCCCCGTACTCATGTGGGAAGTGCTTTGCCCTAGCCTGGCAGGGGCACACAGGGACTGAAAATGTTCCAGTCAACTGTATGGGACCCTGCTTGGCAGGAGATGTAGTGCTAACAGTGTGTCCTCTGCGGGAGGAGAGGAGGATGTCCAGATAAGCCACACTGGTTCCTGAAGGGAACCCCTGCCCAGCCTGGGGCAGGTCTTGGGGGTCCTGGATCACACACTGGGCTGCTGTAGGGACGCTGCAGAGGTAAAACTGGCTGGCAGGGCAATGCTGTGGTGCCCATGCCACCATGTCCACATCAAGGCCATGCAGACCCCGCTCCAGGATGTATCTCCTCCCTCCACCCTGGCCCTCCTTTCACCCCTTGGTCTCTTCCTGGCAAAAAGTCTCCCAGGAGCTGCGCTGGTGGGCAATGTAGAGGTCCCTGAACCCTCTTGCAAACCTTAAAGCTCAACCCTGTGGCCTTGGGGTGCAGTGAGAAGGCAAGCGGGGAAGGGAAGGAGCGAGGCATGGAGAAACACCTCCTGGCAGAGGGGTGAGTCATGGCCTCAGCGTGGCCTGGAACCCAACAGTCACCTGCCAGTAGAAGTGGGGTCCCCAGGAGGTTTCATGGCTGGAAAGGGGGCAAAAGAACAGCTCTGGTGGGTTTCTGGCCTCTAGGGGTAACCCAGTATGTGAGGATCCCCTGTGCTGGAGCCAACAGATCCCACAGAGCTGGCCTGGGGATGTGAGGCTATGGGGAGGAGGGGGTGTTGAAGGTTTGGGAGGGCTCCTTGCCCAGGGCTTGACCCTGGAGTGGTTGTGATTCACAGGGACAGCATGGAGTGGGGCAGGGGATGTGGGTGCTGGAGGGGGGACATAGCCTGAGTGGTCCAGGGTGGGAGGGGCAATTTGGGGGTGCCCAAAGGGGCTAACACAGACCTTTCCTCAACACAACACAAAGTGGGAGCTTGGGTCATCAGGGTCAGAGCATCCCTGCCAAAGGATGCTCCCAGTGCTGGTGTCCCTCCTGCCAGTGGGGCAGTGAGAAGTATCCCGTTCCTCCCACGGGGGTTAGGTCCAGCAGCTTGCCCCCATGTTCCCGCCACTTGGGGTGGGCCAGGCGCCGTGATAACGGGGTTGTGGCTGTCACCACACCCTTAGGAAACATTTGGCTTCAGGCACCTGAACCCACGGGGAAGCGATAACTTCCCAGCTAGCTCGCCCTGCCTGGACCCACACCTGGTCCTATCGTGCCTTAGTCACACACTGAGAGTTTTTCCACTGCCGGGCCCCAGATAACCTCCTCCCACCCCACTGGCCACAGTGTTTGCACTTGTCCTCCTCCGCTGGTGCCAGGGAGGCACGCACACCTTGAGCCCTGAGCTGGAGACACGCACACCTCTGGCCTAGGGCCACCTTTGGCCATGCCTGGCAGCCAGGGCACGGGCAAAGGGCATGAGAAGCATCCTTTCCCCAGGACCCCAGAGGGGCAGGCAGCTGGCTGAGAGGAGGCTGGCACTGCCTTTCTGCCAGGGATAAATATGGGGGGACATCCTTCCTCCAGCTGCTGGGTTCCCCGTGCCCACAGGATGGCAGGAGGTGGGTGATTGGGTTGTAGTGACAGGACAGCGCTGCTGGCTTTTGCTGTGCCCCTGACAAAGCCTGGGGGTGCAGGAGCACCGGGCTCCCTGCCGTTGCTGACTTACCCCAACTGGCTGTGCCCCCTGGGCTCTCCTTGTGTGCCCTGGCAGAGCCCGACCTCAGCACCTCCAAGGAGGTGACAGACCTGGACACACGATCCCAAGCAGGACTCTCAAGGCTGGACCAGGTGTGTGCAGGCTGACAAAGGTCTCCAGCTGTGTCCCTTTGCTCTTTGAAGGCTGTACAAGCTCTGGGATGCAACGGCTGCCTCCCAGAAACAACACCCCTGTGTTTCCTTTGAAGGTAGTGCTAATTGCTCCGTTGCTGATCAAGTTAGCAGAAGCACCCAGCTAATGTGTTTTGCTTGCAGGTCCATACAGCCGCTGGTGGGACGCAGCCCTGCAGTGACACCCACACTCACAGAGGTGCGGGGGAGGCAGGCTGTGAATAACGCAGCCCAACTGCCCACAATTTCCACCTTTCATGAGGTTAAAAAGCTGCTGCCCTGGGGAGGGGAGCTCAAAATGTGCTGCGGGCGTAGTTTTTTGAGGAGGAGTTGATCACCCTGCACTGGGGCAGAGCTTGGGCTGAGTCCTGCTGGGGGAGGGCTAGATGCTTGGCTTCAGCAGGTCAGGTCTAAAAGTGGGGGATGTAATCAAAACGTGACACTGAATGGCCACCCGCCTCCGGATTTTATTTCAGGACCGGGTGTGTTTTCTCTAAGTGCTGTTTAACAGCATGAACAGACTGTGAACGACCCCATCAGCCAGGAGCAAAATGAGAGGTCCTCCTTCTCCGGTATTAAAAAGCCCTCCCTGGAGCAGCAGTACCACACTTGCCAGGCAGAGCAGGGGGGAGACTGCAAAGGCAGAGGAAAACAGCACTGGGAAAGCCCTATCTCCCTCTACAGACCCACCATGGGGGACCATGCACCCCATCTCCAGGCCAGCCATGGCAAAAGAACAAGGAAAGGTGCTAGAAATGATTAGGAATGGCCACATGTGCTGATAGGGAAGGACTTGGGTGGACGTGACAGAGCTGACAGCAAATGAGCAGGAGAGGAGAAATCCCGGGATCAGCTGTCTTTGCGGGAAGAAGGGCCAAGATGCTAAAAGCCATCCCTGGCAGCGTGGGAGGGGGTAGAAAACGTCTTAAATGATTACTGGGGACAACAGATGACACTCCGGGGGTGTCACCAGTTCTCACTGGGGCACACTGGTGCCGGCTGGGCCTTGGTGCGGCGGTAAGGTACCAGTTCCTGGGAGAAGGGATCACCAGCAGGATGGGAACGGTGACAACTCCAGCACAGCCCGGCTAGTGTTAGAGGGGCCATGGGCTGGGGTCGCCCCGGCACAGTGGGGTTCAGCTCATCTCGGGGCTGCTGCACAGAAGAGATCATAGAATCACAGAATGGTCAGAGTTGGAAGGGACCTTAAAGATCATCGAGCTCCAACCCCTGCCATGGGCAGGGACACCTCCCACCAGAGCAGGTTGCACAAAGCCCCATCCAGCCTGGCCTTGAACACTCCCAGGAATGGGGCATCCACACCTTCTCTGAGCAACCTGTTCCAGTGCCTCACCACCCTCACAGGAAAGAATTTCTTCCTAATATCCAATCTCAATCTCTCCTCTTCCAATTTAAAACTGTTCCCCCTTGTCCTGTCATTACACTTCCTGACAAAGAGTCCCTCTCCAGCTTTTCTGTAGCTCACTTCAGATACTGAAAGGATTCCCCTCAGGGACAGCCCCTCTCCTGGGACATCTGAAGTGGCTGACAGATCTCCGTAGATCTCCGTGCCCCATGCCAAAACCTTCTGCTTCAGACAAACCTCCGCCAGTCAGCCCTGCTTCTGCCTCCATGCAGCGGGAAGGTGATTTCTCCAGGTCCCTCCTGATCCCACACGGCTGTTTCCTCCCTTTTGCCCATTTCCCCCTCTCTTTTCTCCCACAGGGACGAGGAAATAGGACTGTCCGATTAATTAAACTTTCCTCCCTGGCTGCCCCATGGCCTCAGAGAAGCGCTGAGGCTCTGGAGAGCTTCAGGAGGGTTTTCTTGACAAACGTCAAGGCGAGGAGCTGATGCTTCGCCAAATGAAGCCGGGGTGGGCAGCATGAACACGCCCCATGGCACATCGGCCAGTTGGCCACTGACAAGGCCAGCCCAGTGGCAGGAAACAGGAAAACTCCTTATGAGCTCTGTGGGAATTGGGGTTCAGCCCCAGGCCTCCCGGGAGAGCAGGGCACCCTGTAGCCTGCCCCTGCCCGGCCCCAGCAGAGCCCAGCGACCTGGGGGAACGGACACCCCCGGGGCTTGTCGCATCGCACAAGAGGCGGAGGTGGGAGCGCCCTGGATGGCCCTGCAGGCCACTGCTTGCCCACACCGGGCGACCCCCAGGCCGGCCTGAGGTGGGGGACTGCCGCGGCCTGCCTCGCCGACACCCCCGGGCCCCGGCAGGGCACAGCTGTGCTGCCACCTCCTGGCGCGTCGGTAAGTCTCGCCTGCAGCGGGCTCTCCGCCAGCGGCGGGGAAGGAGGCCCGTCGGCCCGGAGCGCGTCCGGGTGCTGCGGCAGGGGAGGCGGCACCGGCGACACCACGACGGGACCCGCCGCCGCCACCTCCCGGGAACGGGACGCGAACCCACAACCCTCCGCCCTGCCCTCTGCGGTGCGTCCCCTAAAGGACTCCGGCACTTCCGGGCGCTTCTCGGCGGGAGCGGAAGTGGCGCTGCCCGGGCCGCTGTGGGGGTCGCACCGTCCCGGTGGCCGTGGAGCCGGCGCGGGTAGGTGAGTGAGAGCGGGACCGGTTCGATTCGGGGTTGTGTTGGTTCCGTGGCGGGCGATTCCCCCCCCCCTGCCCTCCCACGGGCTCCTCGGGACTCCGCCGGGAGTCTGCGGGCCGCGGCTTCGGCGTGCGTACAGCCTGGGACCGGCTGAGTACAAGGCCCCGTTGTTGGGCCTGGGGAGGATGGCGAGGCGGCTGAGGGGGGTGTGTGTGTATTTGTAGATATAAGTATGATTGTGTCGGCCTATGTATACATACATTTATACGTGTGTATTGTGTATGTATGTAGATATACGTGTGTATGTATATACACACACATATGCCTGTTTCTGTATGGGATAGCCCCCGCGGGTGGTGCACTCTAACTCCGGTCCTCTTGTTTTCCCCCTCCTTCCAGAACTGGAGAGGACAGACAGGACGGCGGCAAAGAAGAGCAGAGGGCAGCCAGAGAGATGGCGACGGGCGCAGATGTGCGGGACATCCTGGAGCTGGGCGGTGTGGAGTCGGAGAACACGGGTACCATCAACAAAAAGGATATCATCAACTCGGATAAGGTGAACCACAATGCCCTAAGGGGACACAGCTTGTTTTCTAGGCACTGACTGACTTTGCTTGTGGTGCCTGAGATGAATATTGGAATAAAGGTGGAATAAAGCATGTTCCTGCCATAGTCTGTTTATTTTGGGGCATCCTTGGAGTATCTGGAGATGCTTGGAGGGCCCCACTCCTGAGTTCCTGGTGTTCTTAGTTAACTGTGCTGTAGCATTTGGGGTGGTATTTAAGCTGGAGCCGCGTGAGTGGTGTCTTGTTGAGCTGGGCCTGGCCCTGGGACATTTTCATCTGTCTCTAAAATTCCCATTTTGTGGGGTAAACGTGAAGTGTATTTTACCTAGCTCTCAAGCAGATGGGAATAATGTAACACAGGTTTGTTTTAGAAGAAAAAGCACCTGACTTGATGGAACAATAAACGTCTTTATGGGAACAGTCCCTGTGTGGGGAAGGTCTGTGGTGGGTTTGGGAGAAGTGGAGTGTGTTGCCTATGGGAATGTGAGCAAGCTAATAAACTCTGTCTAGGATGTGCGCTCCCATGTGCTGTGTTCTGTATGGCAATATGCTATGGTGTGCTGTTGTCTTTTGTATTTTAAATTCAGGAAAGGTATTGCTTGTCCTCTGCTTTGCCAAGTGTTGTGAGGGTCAGTTCACAAGTAGTTACGAGATGTGGAGATGCTTGGAAATGAGCTGGGGGAGATGAAGTCCTCAGGAGCTCACTGATACAGAAATGCTCTGTTTGAAGTAAAGACTTTGTATTTGTTTGGGGAAAAAACCCCAAACAAAACTAAACCAAACATATACAACCACCCCATCCCCGAAAGTACTTACAGAGTGTCTTTATTTGCGTCCAATGAAATGTTTGTCTCTGAAGAGAAGCACAGTGGTTTTATGGCTGCCTTGCAGGGGACAGAGTATAATTGGTGTGGTTGAAAACTGATGGGTTTCAGTAATGTAGAAGTTGAAATATTAAAATCGCTGGGTATCAGCTCTGTTGGTGAATAATGTGTGTGGTGAGCAGCTCGTTGGCTGGATTCAGGCTGCGATCTTGTGCTACTGAGTGTTTGGAGTTTCAAGTTCTGTGATTTAGATGTATTTGTCTGTTGGGTAGCAGAGTACTGAAGGAGTGCTGGTGCCTGTCTCCCTCCCTTTTGGAGCAGAGAATAAGATTTACTCCATGGAAAGAGAGAGGAAGGGCAGGTGCAGTGAGAGGTGGGAGGAGTGCAGGAGGCCACTTGCAGCTGTGAGTGAAACATTCTGAATTTCTACAAAGAACAGAAACTAAATCAAACCAAAGATATACGCAATTACTGCATGGAGAGAACAAAATTGCTAATAACAGTGCAGCATTTGGTCAGGAAATAGATCTGTTCTCAATTAGAAAAGAAAAAGATTGATGTCTTTAAATCACAAGAGAACCGTGAAGTACTTTCCAGTCCATTAGTGACAGAGAATGTTAAAATAAAAATTACTAGGCATAAAAACATTTAAATCAGCAGGACCAAGTAGTTTGTTCTCAGCTCCTAAAAGTGCTAGCTGAGCTGATCTCTGCCCTGATGATATTAACTTTTAATAAATCTGGGAACTTTGGGGGAATTCCAGAAGCCTGTGTTCAAACAGGATGTGTGGTGACCCACGAGTAGCTGCCTTGGTTGGCCTTAGGTCGCTCCTGGGCAAAGTGATGGACATGTTAGGAGAAAGGTTTTGATTGGGAGTGAAAAGGTGGTAATATAATGAATGTCTGCCATGAAGTTTTATGGAAAGTGGTTGTAGTCCAAGCTGATAGATTGCTATTTTTTTAATGGGATTTTGAATTTGCTTGATAAAGGTGACTGGATTTCATACAATTTATGATACAGTGTTAGTTTTACTACTGCAAAATATTCTGATTTAAAAGTTGGTAGTGATACTGTAAACAAGTGCTTACAAGTAGTAACTTGGCTAGGAGTTATAAAGATGGCTAAATACTCTGCACTACTCAGTAAACTTGGTCTGCTTAAATGAAGCATTGCTTGTTAGTGTGGCTCTTACTATATCTACCTTAATCTAAAGCTGATTACTTTATAAACTTGTATATGTGATATGAGGTGGACTGTGTCTTAGAAACTGTAAGTTCTGACAAGGTTTCAGGGGCCAGGCTGGCCAGGTTTCAGGGTTCACATTCCTAATGTGAAGAAACTATGTTGCTCTACAAGTGGGGTGGGAGAGCGGAGACTGGAATGGGGATTTACTTTTGTACGTGATACCAGTAATTTTGATTTGGGGTTACTGCAAGGACCTAATCACAACTGGTAAAAAAAGATTCTGCAAAACAAAGTGACAAAAACTAACAGAAGGTGGGAAGATGTTTCTTATTATCTTCTCTAAAATGTAGAGAATTACTTAATTAAATGCATTAATACCTTCATGTGAGGACAGTGCTTATCTAGTGAAAAAAAGCTTAGTGCCCCAGCTCCTGAAAACCACAACGAGATGTTGAGCTTGGAATTTAAGTGTGTGTTATCAGGAACAAGAAGCATTTGAGTACTGGTGAGTGTTATCACTGCAAGCGGGCACGTTCTGTCTGTCAGTGTCTTCCACTGGGAACAGGCACTTTCCTGGAGAAATTCAAGGTGCCTAAAACCAGATAAAAGTAAAAAGCGTCACAGGGTGCCAGGTTTTGTAGCTTAATGTTCCCCTGGGGTTTGCTGCTTCTAAATTGAAAATGCAATTCTTTTTTTTTTCCAGAAAAAATCCAAGAAATCTTCAGAGACATTGACATTTAAGAGGCCAGAGGGGATGCACCGGGAAGTTTATGCACTCCTCTATTCCGACAAAAAGTAAGAGCTTATGGTCACTGGTGCAGATTGTGGGGTAGTCTGGGCTTTCGGTGGCAGGGCAGCAACTGCTCTTATTTCTGCAAAAATAGTTTGACTGGAGCCTGTATTTGGCTGCTTATGGATTGTGCCCCTGCCCCAGGAGTCTCTTGCATAGTTTACTTTCCAAATGGTTCTGTTCAAGCCCATCCATGCTGAGTATTCTGTCCTCTGATGCAGTCTGGGAAGTGCAACACCTGGAATAAAGCTTAAACTCAGGTTTAAGCATTAAGCAACTAAGCGTTGTGGTGGCAGATCCCACTCTGAGTCTAACAGCTCTTTGGGTTTTGTCCTGGGCTGCCTCTTGCTTCTTGTCAGTCAGTGTTTTTCTCCACAACAGGGATGCGCCTCCCTTGCTGCCCAGTGACACAACTCAGGGTTATCGAACAGTCAAAGCAAAACTGGGGTCCAAGAAAGTCCGGCCTTGGAAGTGGATGCCTTTCACCAACCCAGCAAGAAAAGATGGAGCGATGTTCTACCACTGGAGGAGAGCAGCAGAGGAAGGGAAGGACTACCCTTTTGCCAGGTTCAATAAAGTAAGTGGGAGCACTTTCAAACAAAAATGTATAAATAGCAGCTGGAAAATACCCTTTGGTCAACTTCTTGAATGTTCAGACAGGAAGTTGGTTCTTTTAACAAGTGAAGGCTGAGTTAGATTTGGCAATTTTAATTTCAGCGTGGCCTCGTGACCAGAGACTATGATGTCTCCAAATCATTTAAGCTAAGTGGGCTTAGTATGTGGTCAGAGCTTGCCAGAACCCTCTGTGTTTCAGTTGTGTAGTCATTGATTTAGTGAGGAAGCACTCTGCCATCTAATTCAGTTCCTGACCAACGTCCTCCCCCTGAGGAAAGGCTTTAGGTAGTAAAAGATACTCTATTCTGAGTGAGTCTTTAAAGTCGTAAGTCGTGTTATTTTGCTTAGTATGAAAAAAATCGCCTGAGCTTTTTGTGGCCAAAAAGCTGGCTCGCAGCCTCTTGGCCAGTTTGCAGCACAGATGCTGAATTACGTTGAGTTGCCTCTGAAATTTTTCTTGTGGTATCAGTGTGGTGCAGTGCCCTGTTCTTTGCGTCTTATATCAAATTGTCACGGTGTGTTGTTGTAATCTCCTGCTGTCCTTTGTCCCAGATGTATCTGCTTTGAGTGGTTGGTGCTTTCATGTGTATGCACAAAGAAAACTACATCGAGATTGAAACTTCAAAGTCAGGACCTCCAAAGTCAGGAAGGAGCAGAGTTAGGGTGCCTTCATAATGTAATTTAAGCCTCTTCATGATGCAAATCTGAAGGGGGAGGGAAAAAGGGCATGCTAACGTGATTCCACAAAAGCTCTGCTTGCGTATAAGTGTATACTAAACATTTTAAGTTTGTAACCCACAGAGCATCAGCTCTGACAAAGCCTGGCTTCCTGCAGAGTTAAGTGGTTGGCTGACCTCATGTGTTAGAAGGCTCAAGCTCTGACTGATGTTTTTTGTCTTGCTGGGACACTGGTAAGAGTGTCCTGTGGTATCTCTTCTCTGAAGTCTGAAGCGTGACTCACTTAGTCAAGGCACCTACCCAGCTGTCTGAGTGAAACTTGGGGAGCGTAATTGTCTCTAAGACTCTACTGCTGTAACAGTTTTTTGGCTGAGTTCAACTGAGTTTATCAAAGGGGGCCACACATGGGTGTTGGAATTACACGATTCTTGTTTCCTTAACTTTATCATGTACCATGAACTGACAGACACAAGAGCCTTCAGCAAGGCTGCAACCTTGAGATTACCGGTACAGACCTCTGCACATGCACAATTACATAATATTGTGAGCAAGCTGTTAGCCTTGTGGATATGCAGTTGAAAGGTTGGAAGGAGTTTTGTGGATATTTGCTTGTCAGGAATTTTATTTATTTTTCCAGACTCCTCTGTGGGTTCCTTCTCACGTACTTGATACCTCTGCCTGAGTCTCTTGCTCCCCTTGACATAAGCCCATTTTTCTGTGCAGTCTGTCCCATTGGGTGCTCGAGCTCTTTAACCCGGCTCCTGCATCTCTGCTCAGTTGCTTTGCCTTTTCTCTGTGCTTCCAGTCTCCAAACCAAATCCCCCCTCTTCATTGTGAGATCCAAAAGGTAAACTTCTGTTTCACAGTGTACACTGAGCCTTGATCCAGGGTGTGAAATAGGAATATAAAAGCAGCTTCACTGGTGTCAGAGCAAAGGCCTTTCTCGGTAGATATTCTGTTTCTGGCTACCATTAGTAAAGGCTTAGAGAAAGAACATGAGAATGGGGCAAATATAGAGTGTTTTTTCCTACCTTCTGGTAGTCTTTGGCTTAAGGATTTCTCAACTTGGAATTTGTGTTTAATAATTCAGGGTAGAAAGCTGCTTTGTGAATATCCCATGGTAATGAGTTTTTCAGGTTAATTTTGTATGGTGGGCAAAGGTGCTTTCTTCTCTTCATTTTAAACCACTGCTTTGGGGTTTTATTTCGTGCCTCTGAGATCTTATGTTACATGATGCAGTAAATTGTCTTTGCTGTGTACTGTGTATTCTGTAATTGGACATACATCTGCCCTTCTGTGCCCTATCTCACCCTTGTTGTTGTCAAATACAATTTCTTTTGAGATGGGTGGACTAGGAGTGAGTGTCTCACTTAGGGAAGCATGGCAGGTTTGTACACTGGCTGTGTTTCTCTTTATTTCCCTGGTAATTTTTACTGCTCAGTTTGTCTTTTCACCACTCCTAAGCATTGTGCTGATGTTTTTACAGAACTGGCTCATGGCTCCAGGATTTGTCGTGAGCAGTTTCAGCTAATTTATATGCCCATCATTGTGTGAGTTTATAGTGTGAAATGTAGGACTGAGAGGGGTTTTCTGGGCCATTGAATCCTCTTCTTGGCTCTTTCAGGTCCTGCACCATCCAGTCTCTTTCATAAACTGATCAAGTTGCTTTTGAAAAACACTTGGGTTTTCCTGCCCCTTTGCTTCCTTGGGAAGCTGTTCCAGACTGTCTCTGCTCCATTTCTCATTTCCATGTTAAATTTTCCATGTTAAATCGGCATTTCTTTGCAAGCCAGTTTCTTTGTCCTTATTTCAGTTGTTCTTTTCTTCTCATGGGCATTCTTTTCATTGCATCTAGCATACTTGAAGCCTGCAGTCAGATTCCCTTTCAGACTATCTTTGCTGGGCTCCTTTTTCCTCCTATTTGCTGTGGGAAGACAAGCTCCCTACCCCATTACTCATCCTTGTTGCTCTTCTCTTTACTTGTTCCCATTTCAGTTCATCTTTCTTGAACAGGGGTCAGTAGAGTTGTAGTCGGTATTCCTGCCAAGGTCTTCTTGTGCAACTGAAACTCTGCCAGTTTCTGCTGGAAATCCCTCTCTGGGGCTCATATTTTCATTTTTCATGGCTATATTATATTTGAACTTATGGTCATCTGGTGGCTGGCTCAAACTTTCCATCTGATGAGTTACCACCTTCTCACTTCTTGGTAGTTCTCACCTGAGCAGCCGTGAGTGGGGCTGAGGAAGTGTTTTGGGGGCTGCTCTTTGCTCTTACCCCATTCTTTTCTCTGGTCAAACATCTACCACCTTCCCTTCCATTCACTGCAAAGGGCCCTCCTGGCACATGTATTTATGCTATTTTAGAAAATATTTTTATTTTTCATGATGTACATAGGACATCCTTATGGTGTCTAGTGGGATAGCTTTTCCCCTGATGGAAGTGGTAATTGAAGGCTGAGGTGTAGTGAAGGTATATGCTTCACCTTGAGGTGAAGCTCCTGTGTCTAAGTGATGGAAGAAGGGCAGTAGACCTAAAGGAGCTGTAATTTGAAGGCTCAGAAGTTATAATCTGATATATGTGGAGTTCATGAGAATGACTCTTCTGGTGTAGGATTTGGGGGAGGGTATAGAGGTGTTGAAGTGTGTGTGTTGCTCTCATGCACACAACGCTCTGCTGTGGAGAGAGGGCCTCCTCAGCTGAGCAAAGTTCCAGTGCAGGAGTGGTAGGAGGAGGTAAGGGAAGGAAGCATAAGCTTGTTTGTGCTTTTGCTTTACCATGTGCTAGGAGTTCCCCTAATACATTGAGTATTTTTACTGTTCCTTAAGTACTCATGTGACAGTTGTGTTCTGGATAGAGACCTTGCAGAGCAGTTCCAGGCTGGGGACAGTGTTGTGAGTTTGGCCTTTTAGACACTGGGACACTCTGAGAGTTGGACTGCCATTTGTCCTTGTGGCTCTTTTGGAGAAAGGGTGGATGAGGAAGGGAGGGACAAAGTTGTTTGTCAAGTTTGTGGCCTTTCAGATCTTCTTGGCACTGTCTGCACCAAACATGAAAGAAGTGGATTGTGTATGAAAGCAGAACGTGTTCTGAATGCTAGGAACCGACACTCCTTACCTCTCCTGTTCTTCTCAGACAAGTGAGCATGTCCCAGCTCAAGTTGAGTCAACTGTCAGAGCAGTTTATGTCAAGGTATTGGTGCTGCTGTATGAGAGGAATGCAGGGAGGCTGGCTCAACCTTGGTTTTGCTGTCACATTAGCCTGATAATTTTGAAACCTGTGGTCAGGATGTAGGTTTCTGACCTCTGCCTGTGTCAGGCACCTGAAACAGGTTTCAGTCTCCCAGGCAGTGTTTCCTTTTAGGCTCATGTCTGTGGCCCTGAGACCACACATTGCTCCTAAGCAAGTCCTCTGCCTGCTCATCATTTTTCCTACCAGGACCCACACTCAGAGTCCTGGCAGCCCCTTCCTGTCATTGTGCTACTCGTGTTCTTGGCTCAAGTGTCTCAGCCCTTACCCGCTGGCAGTGAGAAGGGCAGTACTTCAAGAGAGCTACTGTGTTTTTCTTTTCTTTGCATAGACAGTGCAGGTACCTGTCTACTCGGAGCAGGAATACCAGATGTATCTCCATGATGATGCGTGGACTAAAGCTGAGACAGACCACCTCTTTGACCTGGCTCGGCGCTTTGATTTGCGCTTTGTGGTGATTCATGACCGCTACGATCACCAGCAGTTCAAGGTGAGTCCCGGGGGCCAAGGTGCTGCTGGCAGCCTACTGCTACAGCACGTGCAGGGCTTGCTGCACTGCAAAGACCAAATTACCCTTTATATCAACTTAATTAGGGGAAAATAATGAATTATTGGCAGTAAGGAATATTGAATTTCCAGCACAGGGCATTGCTGCTTGCTTTGCTTCTAATTAAATCCACTGTGACTTGTACTCATTCCCTGTTGTGTTTTATTAGAAAGTTAGAAGGTTTGCCCCTGCCAGGAGGACAACTCATTGTTCCATGAAGATAAGGCAGCGGGGGAGTTTGTTTAGCTGAGCAGGATAGGTGCCCTGGATTCCCGTCTAGGCCTTGGGAGAAGGATCTGCTAATGGTTCCTGGGGATCAGAATTTTTCCCTAGTGCTGCTCCTGACTTGAGATCTTGACCTGGTGCAGCTTTCTGTCATCTCTGCTGTGAAGCAGGGACCATCAGTGGTCTAAAGATGCAGCTCTAGTGTCATGATCTTAAATCTCCTCTAGCTGCTGATTCCATGCGTCCTGGTGACACTGGGGAATGATGTGACTTACAGAACAGCTCCAAATGTGGTGCTTTTTATTGCCCTCCAAAATGCTCATGTGAAGAGCCTGGAGCAAAGTGGAATGAGAAGAGTTTGGCCCAGCTGGGCAGCCCAAACACTTTCGGTGCTTGGAGTAAGGAAACATAGCTCAGATTTTGCATAATGATGGGCAACAAATTGTTGCAGCTGATACTTTCTTGGTTATGACTTGAATGGCCATTGTCTGGAGCAGCTCAGGGGAGGCCTCCCGTGCGTTTGTCACAGTTTCCCGTTTGCAGGTTTTACTCTTGAGGCAACTATCCCTGCAGCCTTTTATCTGGGAGTGCTTCACTGCTGTATTGTCTAACCCTCAATTGTATTGTTGGACTCTGGTGGGTGCTTTTGAAGCAGTAGCTGTGAACCCGTGACAGTTAATTCACGCAGTTCACTGAGAAATTCTCCCTGCCTGTGGCTTCCACTGGGATTGGAGGGTTCTTCCTCCCTGGCAGCATCTTACATGCTGGCATCCTTCAGCCAGTGGTCCTGAACTGGCTACTGTAGAAGGCTTTGCTTGGTTCTTCCGTAATGTTGTGTTCCTGTGTTATCTTTTGTAGAAAAGATCAGTGGAGGACCTGAAGGAACGGTATTATCACATCTGTGCCAAGCTGGCTAATATTCGTGCAGCTCCGGGCACAGACCTGAAAATCCCCGTCTTTGACGCTGGCCATGAGAGGCGAAGGAAGGAACAACTGGAAAGGCTGTACAATAGGACACCAGAGCAGGTAACTTGGGAAAGAGGGCATCACTGCTCCAAAACATGTATCATTAGTTGAATCAGTAGGTGGATGAAACAGGCCAGAGGGTAGGAAAGTTGAGTTCATGTCATTTTTAGGGATACAAAAGGACAGTAACTGAGAAAGCTGACTATGCAGGGGTGAGGGCTAGTTACAATCTCTGGTAACTGCTGCCATCTTAACAAGTTCTCAGATCAGTGTCCTTATGAGTCCCTGAGTTCCATGGAGAGAGAATAATTTCCTTAAGAATAAAAATCTTGCCAGAAAACATCGAAGACTATAAATCTGTATATTTAGTTCTCCTCTTTGTTGAAGCTGTGTAACCATCCCATGGTTTAGAGGTTAAGGAGCTATGTCCCCTGCAGAAGCTGGGAGAGAGCATCCTTTTCTGTTAGTAGTTCCCTCTAATGAAAATTCATGTGTGTAATGAGTCTGCTTGTCCTTCCACATTGATATGTGTGCTGATACTAAGTGTAGCTACTCTAGGTTCTACATGCTATGTCTGGGGAGAGGTGCCAGCTTCTCACAACACTGCATTTGCAGCTACAGTATATTTGGGCTTTTTTACCCTTCTGTGTGTGCTCTCTCTCTTCGTCTGGAGGTGGGATCAATCATTGTCAGATGCTGCTGGAGGGCGCATCATGGATGTTTTGATACAGTACATGCCAGTTTGTAGACTATCATTGTCATGGATGCAGGGTAAGGCTGTGGAGGATAATGTGCTCTGCAAGTCCAAGATATTAGGCAGGGGAGCGTCAAGTCGTTCTCAGGCTGGCCCGGAGCAGAGCTGTTACCGGTAGATGGCCCCCCTGCCTTGCTAAGCCTCCTCTGCTGCTCTGATTGCCTTTACGTGCTCTGGTCTACAGGTGGCAGAAGAAGAATACCTCATCCAGGAGCTCCGCAAAATCGAAACCAGGAAGAAAGAGAGAGAAAAGAGAACCCAAGACCTGCAGAAGCTCATCACAGCTGCTGACACCACCACTGAGCAGAGACGTGCTGAGCGCAAGGCTCCCAAGAAGAAGCTGCCACAGAAAAAAGAGACAGAGAAACCTGTAAACATAATTTTTTATTTTTTAATTTTTTTTTAAACTTTCCTCTGCTTATGCTCTGACTGGTAACGTGTTTCCTTCAGCAGTTCTACAGGGATTGGGCCCTCATCTCTTTTTGGGGGCGTAGCTGCTGGCTGCCTTCCGGCAGATGCCTTTTCAGTTATATCTTTTGGAAGGCAGATTGGTCCAAGACAGCCATTGTCAGACTCCTCTGGTGTGGTCTCTGTCTCTCTCCCATTTGAAAAGTACCAGTTTAAGTCCTGTTTCCCTTTCCCTCTATGGGAAACAGGATGAAATGATGCTGCCTGTTTGTGCCTCACAGCAAGGAGAAGCATCTGTCTCCCTGCTTTTCATGCATTCTGATACCACTGTGCAGGGTTATCCCACAAATCTGTTGTCTTTCACCTGCTGCCTTTTTCTGGTCTAGGTTTTTCTTTCCTTCCCCCACTCTTGGGTCTCAGCAGCATCTTCCCAAGCTCAGTACATGCCCCTCTCCTGATCCTCAGTTGCGATCAGAGCAGTCCTGCTGCTGGACTCTTGTATTCCAGGAGCTATTGTTTCTTGCTTCTCCCTGAACCAAACTAAAGTCTAAGGAGCACAGAACACAGGTTTCAATTCACATTTGATGTTACCTCAATTTCCCTTTCTGGAAAGAGGACAGCATGGACTGAACTAAATTCAGCACCTTCACTAGGAAACAGCTGTCACAAAATCTCAGATGTTTCCAGTGAGTCCCTGGGAATTCCTGTCCTTCCACCTTGTGAACAGAGAGCGTTTTTGTCATTGCCCTCCAAAACAGTCCCTGCAGAGAGGGGAGTGTGAGTGCTAGACAGTTATTGCTTCATTAAGTGTGCCTAATGGCCACCACTTCCTTAAAACATTGTTTTGGTGGCCCCCTGCCCCTCTGTAATTAATATAATATCACAGGGCACCCTGTGCATTGAATTGCCTTAAGGGTTGGTCTGGTAAAGCTCCACCATGGCTGGCATTTCTCCCTCTAAAGAAAGCAGCTCATCCTTGGTGGTAATGGAAAAAGGGTGGTGATGGAGAATGAGGTCGGAAAGATGCTGAGGACTCCAAGGTGAGGGAGTCTAGCCCTAAATATTGCTTCTTGACTGGTGCCTGTCTGCAGACATCTAGTGCACAGGCATGCCAGCGTGGACAGAGAAGCAGTTTCTGTTGTTGCACTAGCATCATTTCAACCATGACAGAGTCCATTAGGAGTCAATTACCAACTATAGCTGGGAAATGTTAAGAAAAAAATTGCATTTTAACTAAGAATTTGAATCGGGAGCTGCATCAGCATCATTTCAACAAAGGAAAATCATTTACCAAAGAGTCAATTGAGGTTGAAGCGTTTACAGCATGTACAGGCACGCAAGGCAAAAGAACCCATTTAATTGCTTGTGTGCTGAGTGCAGTCAGAGTTGTCTTGGCTCAGCCAACGGCGCTGATTTCCCCTCGCTGCTTGTGTCGGGGTGCTCAGCAACAGGCTGGGGGGGCCAGAGTTAGGGGGGTCTGAAAGGCAGCCTTCATCCAAAGGGAGCCGAGGGAATTGGTTTTTGATTGCAGCCTTCTTTGTCTCTAATCCAAGCAGGAGGCTATATCCTACCCAAGATCAAAGCCATCCCTACAAGTTTGTGAGCCTTGATGCTAGTTAGGGAATACCTTTTCCACCATGATCGTGTTTGGAAATATCTTCCTGCTGCCTCTGTTTGTTGGACTGACTAGAGATAACTGAGAAAAAAAACCTTAATGCCTGTCCATGCGGAGCGGTTGGCAAGATGAGACCTCGAGACCGTGACATAGAGAGAGCTGATAGAGATGTGAGAGTCATTGGCAGGGAACTCGAGGAACTGAGTCACTGTCCTTCAGCATCCCTTATGACCTTGGGGCAGCCCTGGTTGTCTCAGCCCTGTCTGGAATGAACAAAGAGCAAGCCACAGAGCCTTTCAGCAGAGAAATGTGGGAGCAGCAGGTGAACACGATCTCCAAAGAGATTTTAGGTGACTCTTCCTTTTGGAAAAGCATGGTTAAGTATCCGTTTTGTAGATAATTTTGGCTATTCTTAAATTGAATCATGAGCGGTGGCAAATACACCAAAAGACAGTCTGATCCTGCGGACAGGATGGTGGAGTGTGTGTTGGCATGTGTGTTAGGATATTTCTGGTAAGACTTCTGTCTTTGCCCTTCCATTCCTTCTGTGTTTAATTTCTTAGTAGAGGATAACATGCTTTACAATATTTTACTGACTGACTTATTCCTCATGTGCCCGGAGAAATTGTGGCTGCCCCATCCCTGGAGGGGTTCAGGGCCAGGCTGGATGGGGCTTTGAGCAACCTGGTCTAGTGGGAGGTGTCCCTGCCCATGGCAGGGGGGTTGGAACTCAATGATCTTTAAGGTCCCTACCAACTCTGACCATTCTATGATTCTATGATTTTTTTTTTCCATTTTGTTGAAATGCAACTGAATACTCTGCTGTCTAGCAGCAGTAGCGTTAGAAGTTTGCGACCTTGCATTTCTATGCTTAAGATGTGAAGTGGGGAAGAAAGAAAACTATCTAATGAATGGTCAAATGACAAAATGTGTATAAGCAGCACACTTCCCTGGAGGGACACAGTCCTTACATCCTCATCAGAGGACGCATGTCCATACAGGTCAGAGGTTTCTCAGCTCATTCCTTGGAGGAATTGCAGTGAAAAGCCAAAATTTAGGGAACTACTGGGCTGTTTTGATCAGTGAAATGGCCCTAAGTTAAATAAGGATGATACTGTGCAAATGTGCATATGTTAGTATAAGGAATTGCATTTAGGGTTAGGGTTTATGCTTGTGTGGGTGGGTGTAAGGCTCTGTATAGAGCAGTGCATTTACATCAGCCAGGCAAAAATTCTTGAGCTCTCCAAAGATTTATTGAACAGGACTGTTTTTCCTCGGTGGATTGCTTGGGATTTTCCCACTGAATCCCGTTGCTTGGGATTTTCCTCTTGCCTCAGCTCTGACATGTGGCTGTGGCAGGTGGTTCTCTGTCATAGGAAGCAGTGTTTCCCCTTCAGATAGTCTCTATATGAAATCTTGTGTTTCCTCCATCAACACATCCTGTTTCGGTCTCTTTCAGGCGGTTCCTGAGACTGCTGGCATCAAGTTTCCTGACTTCAAATCTGCAGGTGTCACGCTGCGAAGCCAGAGGGTAAGCTGTTGTCCAGGTCCCTTGGGACCTCCGTTAATGTCTCTCAGTCTGCCTGTCTGTCTCCTCATTAGTTCTCCTTTTATAGCTAAAGAAAGTCAAGTTCTTGCCTCTAAAATAAGAAAGGAATTCCATAAATGTGGAGACTCAGAAACTTGGAATGCTGGCTCTGTGCAAGCCAGCTCATCACCTTGCAGGAGCACCTGAACTTGCTGGTGTTTGTTAGTGCTGTGTCTGCTCTGCTGTTAGACACCCGTGACAGATCCAAATAGAGCTGGCTTGGCCAAACAGAGCTCACAGCCAAACCCAATAGGCCTCACAGAGCACATGTGCTAATAAATGAGAGGTGCTTTTAAGAGCTGGATGTTCAGGTTGTGACTTGAAAAGGAGACACACACAAATGCATAAAATTTTTAGCCTTATTTCCATTATCTTCAGAAAATGTTTGGGGAAAAGCTCCTTTGTTCATTCTGTCACACAGATATCCCTGAGAAAAGAACTTTCTTGCTGTTTTATCAGTAAGACTTGATGTCTGTCTCTTAGCAACAGGTTTTGGGATACCAAAACCTGCCTGGCCAACTGGATGTTAAGTCCTGTTTGCCCAGTACAAGTGCACTTTTTTTTTTCCTAGCCAAATAAAATAATCCTTAGTTGCTTTATTGCAGCAAAGGTGGAGAAGTAGGTTCCTTGCCCAGCACCTTCACTTGGTGTAGTGATTTTCTAGGTCATTTTTAAAGAATGTTTTATGGGGTGTTCTTTTGCTGTCAGAATAGTTTCAGATCTTGCTGGGTACACCCTGGAGCTGTTAACAGAAGTGCGTTTGGGATCATGCTGCTGCAACGCACTGGTGCATGTGCACATTAGAAGTGGTGTGGCCCAGCAAGATCAGAGCTGGTGGACCCCTTTAGTGTGCAGGTGCCACCACCTGCAGGCTACCTGTTGGAGTGAGGGGCTACAGCCTTGAGGAATTCACGGGCAAGAGACAGGCAAGACTGCAGTGCATGTGTTGAGATTTATGGAGATGTGGCAGATGTGTTCCCCAGCACTAAGATAAATAGAGTAATTTATGGAGATTGATTTGGATTTTGAAAACTAATAAGTGATGGTTGATCTTTTCTATTTTTATACACCCTCTGGAAAAGAAGCTGAGCAATAACCTGTCAGTGATGGAACCATCTGGCAAAGCCAGCAGCCTTTTCGTGTGCCAAATGGGCAATTCAAATTCCAGCCTTTGTGAAAATGGGTGCTACATGCTTCTCCCTATTCTTTTTAATGCTCACAAAATGCAGTGATAAGCTGAGGCATGGCAGTCTGATTCAGCAACTTTTAGCCCACAGCATCCAGTTTTTAAAATGGGAGCTAATAGACTCACTTGCTTCCCATACGGGTGATGGGGAGAATTAACTACATGAGGTCAGTATGGGTCTTTTGAAGTGTTGAGAGATACTGAACTCTGTGAAGGGGTATAGAGTTGACAATCCATGCTAATTCAAATTATTTTGCTTGTGGGATTTGTGTGGCAAGCCGTCTAACAACAGTGATGTGGAATTGATAAGGGTGGGAGCAAGCTAGGACTAAGCGAGGAGCTGGGATGCTGTACTGGAAACTCATGCTCTGGCAACATCCAGCATAAGATGTTTTGCCCTGAGCACATTGGAAAATGATTTCTAAAGGCTTGTGACATTCTGCAGTAAGTTCTTTTGCCTGAGGACCTAAAGGGTTCCTCACCTAGAGGCTTCTATTGTCCTCTTTTATTTTGTACTTTGCTACCCTGCTTTACGCCTTCACAGTTAGGCGAAGTTGGATTTTGCACTGAGATCAGGGATGCAACCTGTCATGTGTGAAAAATGTACCATGTCATCCCCAGGATAATATCACTTACTCTTTGATTAGCAATACATTTTTCTTTTTTCCTGAGGGCTTACAATTAGCCTGGAAACTTGAGTTAAAATTAATTTATAGAAATGAGTCCTCAAAGAAAAAGTTAGCAATCTGCATCCAACTTAATTTGTTCCCAGTACTTTTTATGACAATAGCCCTGGCTTTTCAAATACCCCCAGTTGTTAAAGGTTACAAAATCTTATGCACAAGCTGAATTTGAAGACTTCTCCCCCCTTCTCCCCCCCAAGGATTAGTGGTCACTTATGGCCATTATTCTTCATAACCAAAAGTTTCTCCTTCAGCAGATGCTGAAGAGTAATCTTCTCCAGTGAGTTTGACAGGCTGCCTTCTCTCACAATGGCTTCAGTCTCCCATTGTTCTCCATGGGGCTGTGACCACAGGCAAAGAAGGCCACAGCCCCCGTGCCCTTGCTCTGCGTGGGATTTCCCCTCTGCCTCCTGACAGCACAGACTGCAAGTTTCTCTAAGGCAGTAGGAAGCTGGGCATTATGAAAAGCTTCGTCTTAATTCAAGGCAGTGTATTGCCTTGGTGCCACTGAGAGCAGGAGGCAGTAGCAGATGTTTTGGAAGGGGGTGATCCTTTCAGGAGTTTCTTGAAAAGGAATTTTAGACCTTTGCTGTCAGTAAAGCAGTGTTATGAAAATAACATTTAATAACGTGTATTATTAATCTTAAGTGTTGCTTGTGGAAAACTTGTGGAAAACTTCCTGTTAGATCAGGTCTGCTCAGCTGGGAGGGCAGACAGCCAAAGAGCCAAAGGAAATGAGAGATGGGTAGGGAATTTGCACAGGGAAGGGAGAGGAGGAGACTAAAGGGAAAGCAGAGAGCTATGAGGACAGAAAGCTTTGCTGAGGGTCTGCCTGAAGGAAAGGAAAATGGGAGCTGTTGAACTTGAATCTTTTCCAGGACCCAGACAAACCAATGATAACCCCATGTTTGTGATCTAGGCATCATGTGGCTTCTCTAGGGCAGAGATGAGTTTGTTTTGAATTCACCACCATGTCATGTTCAACTTTCTTTTTAAGTTCGACCTTTGACTTTACTGTGTTCAGAGTACTTGACTTTGACACTTAAGATCTCTACGGTGTGTTTTAAGTTACTCATCTTCTCTCTCAGCCTTATCTGTGAATTCTAAGTTACGATTTTGTTAATGCCATTGAATTGCTGCAGCAGTGCTTTTAAGAAGGAAGGATGGATGGAAAAGGGTAGATGTTTGTCCCCACTCCCTCATGTTGAGGTATAAGTCTGTGTCCTTGGTGTATTGTCGCGGGTTTGGAAACAAAGGAGCTGGAAGAGAATCGATTGAGTGATGTCTCATCTGGAAACAAAACAAAAGTGCTGGATAAAAAGGAGTTTGTAGAGATCTCAGCCTGCAAAAATGACTGAGGAGTGCTCCAGCTTAGTCATTTGGATCTGGCCACCTCCCCTCTGAAAAGGCTTCCAGCCAGCAGCCTGTCTCCATCTGCTAACTGGGATCTTGTAGACCATTTGCCAGTTGAACCAATTAAAAAAGAAGTAGAGGAAAGAAAATTACAAGTAGAGCTTTAGTACCCATTGATTCAAATATTCACACTCTCCAGCTTTTAAATATTTACTAGCCTGCTGAACATTTTTTTTTTCTAGCACTGATTAATGAGTAAGATTTTACTGTGTTTATGTGGGGAACGCGTGTGTGAGGCTTTTTTTCCTTTTTTTGTTTTTTTTTTTTTGAGTGGAAACCACAGCTCCAAGCTGAGTAATATTTCTAGAGGAAGATGGGGTTGTATGTATGTGTTTAGACATGCTTATTCTCCGTATTTGATCTGACCCACAGTTAAATGGCTGAGCACAGCACCTGTTTACTCTGCGTCGGAGGCTGTTGGCTCTGTTCCTCCCCTGTCATTAATGCAAACCCAGTCCTCATCGGCTGTGAACATGTGAAACATCTGTCTGTCCTCCTGTGATCAATACTGTCCCTTTGGAGGCTCAGCTTTGGAAGCAGTTCCATAAAAAATCAGTTATTTTTATTTGGATTTGATAAATTTAATTACTTGGAGCAATTAATAATTTATTTGTTTTGTATTGATTGCACTCCAAGGCAACCTGGCATCAATCTGGTGGAGATCAGCACACCCTTATTAGGTAGGAAAGTTTATGTTTCCAGATCTGAACATCCCGTGGATTAGTTAGCTGAGATGTGCTTGTTGCTTCTGCGAGCAATTTTTCATTAGCAAACTTGTATGTTTTGCATTCTACAAGAGAGTGGATGAAAGTAATTTCCATGGGGAGCCTGACAGGCGTGGAAGGAAAGTAGTAGTCTCATTTCTGTGAATAGAAGTTAGGAACAAATGATGCAGGCTGGATCAGATTCCTGTTGTGGCATTGCCATCTATTTGTTATATTACATACCCTTTAATTAGGGCCAAGAGAGTGCTGGTGCATTTCCTAATCAAACTCCTGCCCTTAGAGAATGAAGTAAGATGAAAATATTGGAGTATTTACTTTTAAAGAGAATAGCAAAGGATGCAGAACCTTGAATGAACTAGAGAAAATGAATCCAACACTTCTCTTCCTCCATCCTCATCCTTAGCTAAACTGAAAGGCAGTTGATGTTAAATTGCTGAAAGAAAATGCATCTGTCACCTTTCTTGTGGAGTTCTTTGGTGTGGGAGAGCATCGGGACCAAAGCCTTAGTAGGCTCTTGGGTATAAGCAGAGCACTCTGGGTACAGTAATGGGGTCTTTTAAAATAAGTTGTAGTTCTGGAAAGGACACTCTGTGTTGCTGCTTCTGTTGAATCGTGAGGTATTAAACAGTGTCTCTGCAGTACGAGGCCTTGGGGATATTTATCTGCCAGTCCTTGACCAATTTGAGAAGCCTTTACTACCTTTGTGTGCCCGTAGTGACACAGTCATAGGTGTTCCTTCATCAGGTAATCTGATTGTTTGTAATGTGCAGAGCACTATGTATATTACTTTTTTCTTTCATTAGTGTAACCAATATAATGATCGGACTGTAATTAATCACTGTGGTTTTTGTATTTCTGTAAATGTAGTTTCAGTTAAATTATTTAGGGAGAAAAGCAACATCAATTCAAGGCTAGGTGCATGTTTTGCTACAGTTTTCTTGGATTTGTGTCTGATCTGGAAGTTTGCACAATGTTGTTGTGCTGTCTGAAACTGCCCTTGGAGTTCCCTCTCCTGTGGCCCATCCTTATCCCCCCGGCCCGTGATCAGAGTGTGCTCTTGATTTGTTTAGGTCAGAGGGTGCAGCCGTCTCAGTTTCCCACAGTCACCTCTACAGGTCTCAACTGTAGTGAGAGGTTTGGGTAGAACTATCTGGGAATCTGCTGATCTTGTAGAGCAAAATACTGGTGTCATACTGGTAATGTGCTTTTAATGTAGAACACTCTCCAGTAAAAATATCCTTTGCAGTTCTTTAGTCTGGGCCCCTCACTACAGGAAAGACCCTGAGATTCTGGAGTGAGTACAGAGAAGGGCAGTGAAGCTGGTGAGGGGTCTGGAGAACAAGTCTTACGAGGAGCAGCTGAGGGAGCTGGGGTTGTTTAGTCTGGAGAAAAGGCTGAGGGGAGACCTTATTGCTCTCTGCAGCTACCTGTAAGGAGGGTGTAGTGAGGTGGGGATTGGTCTCTTCTCCCAAGTTATAAGACAAGAGGAAATGGCCTCGAGTTGCACCAGGAGAGGTTCAGATTGCATATTAGGAAAAAAATGATACACCAAAAGGGTTATAAATTCCCTGGAGCAGGCTGCTCAGGGAAGTGGTGGAGTCATTGTCCCTGGAGGTATGTAAAAGGCAGGTAGACGTGATGCTGAGGGACATGGTTTAGTGATGGTTTGTGTCAGTGTTAGGTTGATGGTTGGATTCAATGATCTTAATGGTCCCTTCCAACCTAGATGGTTCTATGATCCTGCACTACGTATTGTACTATTTTTCCATACCCTAACATTTCCTGTAGAGTCCTTTTGCGTTTGTTTTATGGGCTTAAACTATATTTCAAGTGAAATGTATTTAAGGGCAAGAAAATCTCAGGTTTGGTAACTTGCTTACTAGAAGATGACGATCTTCTAAATGGCAGGCAGTCCTGGGCAAGATATGAATTCTCCTTGTATTCTCAGATGTCTTGTTTCTTGTCGGAACCTGACTCTTTCCAGGTTATCAGCCATCATTTGTGTGGGATGCCCAGTCATTCTCATATTAGGCCACTTGTGCTGGGTCAAAGCAGTCTGTACCCCCTTCCTAGAGGGGAGAGGGTGGGAGGGTATAAAAACCTTGAAGACCTTGTTACCTGCACTTGTGAAAACTCATCCTGCTGTGACATTGATGCTCCAGGACCTTTGGTTTCTTTAGGAAGTATCTCTTAGCTTTACCCCTTGAATCTGTGCTGTAGATACGTAACGAGACCTTGGTGTTTGTAGGATCAGTGAGCTGCCACTTTGCCATATGCCTGATTGTGCTGTGCTTCTCCGGGATTCATTGGCCTCCCTCATCCTTGACAAAGCTTTCACTAGGTATATTCCTCTGACAAGTAAAACTGGTTTCACTTAGTAGGATTCAAGTACAGAATTTATATTTTTGCACAGTTGGTTTGGGAATTGGTGAAGTATGTCTGGCTAGTCAAAAAACACCCAGAAGTTAACCATTTCTGCAAGTTATTATAGAAATGTTGTCTTCTTAAAATAATGGTTTACTTAGCATTAAGCCTCATTGATGGAGCAAGCTGATGGTCGTGTGCAGCTCAGAGTGACCACTGTGTGTTTACTGTGTTAGATAGCATAGCAGAGATGGCACAGTGGTATGATGCTTTATTTTCATCTGTCCTAAATCTTAGTCTGGCAGATGTAAGACACGCGACCCATGGCTGTAAGCTGAGGCAGGGGGAAGCATGTGTGTTCATTGAGACAGAGAATACCTGTGCAATTTCAAACTTTTCAAGCTTTTGCCTGTATCCATTGCAATTGCCCATCCGCCTTCCTTTGTAGCACTTTAGTTCTGAGCAGTTGAGCACTCCAAATTTCCAGAAATGTGCACACTCATACCTGAAATTGAATTTCTCTGTGGAGGTTTTTTAAATTCCAGAGCTCTAAGGCAAAAGCACTTAACACGGTTCTTTCCTTCCTTGAGTCTTAAAACTGTGCAGGAGTGGAGACTCTCCGCTTCTGCAGAGTAGAGCCATGCAGCCAGGAAAAGTTTGACCTTCTTTCCCCATTTTAAGCCAGAAAATGCAAAAAACATTATTCATCTGAAACTTCAGCACTCCTTCCCGGAAATCCACTAAGCAATTCAGTACTCTAAAGATATCCATGAAGAAAGTGCCTAATGAGAAAGTTTTTTTGGTGCTGAAATCCATGAAAAAGGTGGTTTTCAATGTCAGTGAACTCTGTTATAATGCTGAACAACAATACCAGTGCTGGTGCATAAAAGCACAGTTTATAGCTGCACAGGTACAGGTCAGATGTGTGGAGTTCTGAGGATTAGCAGTTTTTAGGACAGTCATATTGTTTAGCGTTGGGGAAGGTTGAGTTTAAAGAAACGGTTGTCTCAAAACTGAATTAAAATGAAGTGCAGCATCAGGGGGAGTGCATGTGGAATATCCAAATAACCACTGTTTAATTTTAAAAACCTTGTATTTTGGTGATTGTCCTGGTTTCAGCTAGGATAGAGTTACTTTTCTTTGTAGTAGCTGCTGTGTTTTGGGTTTAGTAGAAGAAGAATGTTGCTAAAGCCTATTGTTTCATTAGTTGCTAAGTAATGTTTACTTTTGTCAAGGACTTTTTCAGCTTCAGTAGAAGCTGGGAGGGAGCATAGACAGGACAAACTGGCTAAAGGAGTATTCCATACCATCACTGTCATGCTCAGTATACAAATGGGATTTGGCTGGGGGGCAGGAGTCCACAATCCCTGCTTGGGGTGGTCTGGACAACTGATTATTGGCTGGTGAGAGCAATTTGTGTTATATCACTTTATTTTGTATATTCTTTTACTATTTTTTTCCCCCTCTTCCATTACCATTCTATTGAACTATCTTTAACTCAGCCATGAATTTTTTCCCTTTCCCCTCGTTTTCTCCCTCTTCTCCCTGCCCTACTTGGGCAGGGGGAATGAGCAAGGAGCTGTGTGTTCCTAGTTGCCCAGTCCTGGCTGGGGTTAAATCACGAGAGTGATAGACCAAATGAAAGATTTCAGCACAAAAGTGGGATTTTTTTTAAACTTTATTTTATTTTTTGGTTAATCTGTAAGTACCAGAAATGGAGCGTTTATGAAGGAAATGAGAGCAGGACATTTAAGCCGACCACATGGATATAATCACGTGTGGGACCTGGCTGAATCTGTCTGTGGGCCCTGCAGATCCCTTCCGTGCCTAATGCAGATCCCCGTGGCAGTCTCAACCTGCCGGGTGGTGATACTGTAAGACGTTATAGGGGACTGTGTTGCAAGCTCTGCTATTACTTAGACTTTATTACTTTTCTAAAATATACTCAAATACATTTACAACTATGCTTAAAAGTATTAGCATAAATCACGGGTACTGAATGGCACACAAAAATAAATTAACCAAATCTGTTTGGGGAGGTTATCTCTTCAGTTATTTCTTACTGTGTTTGTTCATTTAATGAATTTTGCCAATTAGCAATTAATTTGCAGTAGGTCTCCTAGTCGTTAGTGTGAATTAGCAAGGTTTTGTCGGCAGAATGTCTGGAACATTAAATAAAAATCCTGTATCATTCAAAACCTCAAGGGTACTCCACGGTGAGACCCTCTGTAGAAGGCGAACTGCACAGGGCCATTCCCCAGGTCTCTCAGCCCCTGCTGTGAAAGCGCGGCGGATGCTCTGTTCATCTGTTTAAGCTGCAAGATCCAATTCCTGAGCAGTACCCTCCTCCTTTAGGGGGGAGCAGACTGGGTTGGCACCGGTGTCCTCTGTGCCTCACAGGCCAAGCGCAAGCCAGCAAAGGCTGTGTCCCAGCACCAGGCAAGGTTCCTCTCTGCATAGGTAGGCTGCGGTGCTATGGCTCCATGGTGTTGATTCACACAATTTTCTGTGGCTCTTTATTTATTTTTCTCTTGGTACACGCAGTTCATGTGTTTAATGCAGGTTGTTTATAGCAAGGACAAAGGATTACAGTCCTTAAATCAAAAGCGACGTTGGTGTAATTATAAGCGCAGGCTGGTGTTGCAAAGAGGGCTGTAGGGAGAGCCTGTCAAAGGAGAAGAGCATCCAAAATATAGTAACCTCAAAAATCCCAGCTAATCAGTTTTCTGACTGGAGCAATCTGTTTCCCAGGTATTATTATTATATGGGGACTTTAAAGATAATAAATAACAATAATAGTCTAGTATAAGGAAGGAAAGAAAAGGGCAAATGCCATTCACCTCAGAAGCTGTGGTTGCTTGCTGGAGTTCTCCAAGGAACATAATTTTCTTCAGCCCCTGCAGAGGACTCGATCCATGACAATGCCAAGAACATCCCAAGAGCCACGGTATAAGCAACGAGATTGCACTGAGTGGTGTTTTCATTAATGCAGAGCTGTGGCCTGCAGAAACCATGTACCCCCCAGCACACACATCTCAAGCCAGAAAGCTCTTCTTTGTGCTGCTAGCTTGGGCCTGTGGTCCCTGTGGATTGCCTCATTCCTTAGGAATGAGGGCAGGTGACACACGGCTTCCAGCGCTCTGGTGCATCTCTGGACATCTATTTAAAAGACCAAAACAAAGAAGGGCTTGCTGAAGTAATCTCAGGCTTATCAGAGCCATACAGTGTATGAAGACTTCTCTGCTGCAACAAGGCAGCCCAGCTAACGGACCCTGGCTAACAGATTATCAGCAGCGTTTGAGTAATAGACTGCTCATTTGGTTTTAATACATTTTGCATAGAGAGCAATCAGCCTTCATCAGTCTTAGAGATGAATTGGCTTAGCCAGCTAAATTCTAAAGATATTAGTCCGACAGCAGCCACATAAATCATAACATTTTCTTAATGATGGTAAAATTAAAATATACTCTTGCTTTGAGAAACCAATGAAGCCTTCCTGTTTGCAGGCCAGATCCTCCTGCCTGAATTAAAAGGAAGCTTAATTGATGTGTTTTTAAACTAAACTCACAGCCCTGCTCCTCCACAGCATCTCTAGTGTTCCTTTCTTTGAAGTTAAATTAATTTGTCCTGCCTCTCTCTGCTCCATCCTCTAATCTTCAGGAGTGTCAGTGAAGACCTTGACTCGGTATTCATTGACCAGACTCCTGTGGGACATGAGCAGGACGTATACAACATCACAGCTGAAGGCTTTGCCAGGTTAATCGTTTGTGTTGCCAGCAGTTCCTTGAGCCAGTGGAAGCCTCCCAGGAGAAAAGCTTGTGCTCTTCCTCTAACCAACAAACCAAGACCTCCTGTCAGTCCACCTAGCCTAGCCACGCGTGAACTTTCCCTATTTCTTGTCCTTTGTTCTGAAGCTGATGTGAATCCCAGCATGCTCTCGCCAGCTGGTGTTTAACAGAAAGGAATCCTGCCTTTAGCTAGAAGGGCTGTGATGTTTGTGTTGGGGACAGGGGTGAAGATGGACTCTCAGGGCTCCGATAATCACACCAGTATTGTGGTCCAGAGCTACTGTGTCCTGCAAGTTAAGGGTAGCACATGTCTGACTAGGTCAGTCTGTACATCCCCCAGCTGAGGCAGAGCTGGGTACCTGGCCCATCTTAAATGTTCTGTGTGAACATGTGTTCTGTGGGGCAGAACAGTTCTCTGGACCAAGGTCTCTTGCTCTCAGGGATCTCTTCCTGATGCTCCAAGCTAACTATTCTGTCTCCTGCTAAGCTCTGCTAAGTGACCTTTCCTTCCTTGGCAACCCGCTGCTGTCTCCAGTATGGCATCCACCAAATAAACAGCCATCTCCTGTCCCAGTGCTCTGGGCTTCCTTATCTTAAGGCTCTACCCTGTCCTGCTTCTCTTCAGCAGAGCTGGTGCAGGTAATCTGTGCATCAGAGCTCCCGGGAAAACCTATTTTAGTAAGGTTCTGCTCAAGTTAAGACTCTGGACCAAAGACTTATCTGAAATCCAAATACCTGATACCTCTGGCAACCTTTTTTTTCTGCTAAAATAATTGCTGTTTGTAAAGATTCAGTCTCTGAAGTATGAAATTCACTATGAATACATAGAAACCCCAGCTTTAAGCCAAAGACCCTCAGGATATAAAGGAGGACAGAGATGTCCTCTAGTCCCTGCCAGTGCTGGCTGTTTGTACGAGGGCAAGTTTTCCTTTTTCCTTAGTGCCCCTTTTGGATCTGCTGGGTCAGGTTGGTTTCTTAGAAAGCCTCCCCTAATGGTCCTCTTGGTCCTTTTGCTAGTCTTAACTGTGGTGGTAATATGTAGCAAAAGGACTAGGTGCTGCTTAGCATCTACTGTGAAAGACCCTTGGCTGCACTGTGGTGTCCATACACTGTTTTCTTGACTGAAGTGGTGTGGTGGAGAAGGTAGGTTTTCCCAGCAGATCCTGTGTTGGGGTTATGGAGCTGCTGATGAAACACATTCAGCCATAGCTGAGTTAAGGTTTGCACTTTCAGTGTGTGTGTATGTGTGTGCAGTGCTCCTGCTTCAAAGGAATTAAGAAGTTCCAGGTGGTGTCTCTTGTCATTTTTTTGTGTTGGGGCAGTGAACACAGTGGAAAAGATGTGCCTAACTTGAGAGACTGACATTGGGCTGTCTGTTTTGGGGAACTTCAGCCTCTGGCTTTTGGGAAATCAGATGACCATGGGACCCTCTGGTGAGCTTACCTCAGAGACCAGTTTTAAGGTGGAGCAAAGAATGAATCTTCCTTTAGTTCATTCCCAACCCAATGTTGCAGACTCATGGTTTGGCCAAGGCTGAGGCCACCAGTCAGTAGGTGGTGAGCAGGATGCTCTCACTTCTTGACTATACAGTAGCCTGCTGGGTGGCTTGGGCTGGTGGTGGTGATCTCTGGAAGAAGATGTTAGCTCATCTTCCCAGGGTAGGTTATGGAAGGACAGGATACAGGAGTCCATGAAGGCTGGACATACTTCAAGAGAGGAGTATTAAAGGCACATGAGCATGCTGTTCCTGTGTGCTGAAAAACTAGAAGGTGGGAAAGGAGACCAGCCTGCCTAAATAGGGACCTTTGGCTGGATCTCAAAAACAAAAGGAGAGTCTATGACCTTTGGAAAAGGGGTCAGGTCTCTCATGAAGCCTATAAAGATGTAGTGAGGCTATGCAGGGAGAAAATTAGGAGAGCCAAAGTGCAGCTAGAGCTCAACCTAGCTATAGCTGTTAAGGGTAATAAAAAATGTTTCTATAAATTCGTTAACAACAAAAGGAGGATTAGGGAAAATCTCCGTCCTTTACTAGGTGCAGAGGGAAGCACAGTCGCAAAGGATGAGGAAAAGGCTGAGGGGCTCAATGCCTTCTTTGCCTCAGTCTTTAGTAGTGGAACTAACTGTTCCCTGGAGAGCCAGCCCCAGGAGCTAGGACACAGGGAGGGGAAGCAGAATGAGGACATCGCAATCGGAGAGGAAGTGACCAGTGACCTGAAGTAGGGAGGTGATTGTCCCCCTGTACTCAGCACTGGTGAGGCCACACCTTGAATATTGCGTTGGACACCTCAATACAAGAGAGATACTGAGGTGCTGGAGCGAGTGCAGAGGAGAGCAACAAAGCTGATGAAGGACCTGGAGAATAAATCTTATGAAGAGCGACTGAGGGAGCTGGGATTGTTTGGTTGGAGGAGGAGGAGGCTGAGGGGAGACCTCATCAGTCTCTACAATTACTTGAAAGGACATTGTAGAGAGGTTGGTGCTGGTCTCTTCTCACAGGTAATTAGTGATAGAACAAGAGGGAATGGCTTCAAGCTGGAGCAGGGTAGGTTTAGGCTGAACATTAGGAAAGAATTTTTCACAGAAAGAGTGGTCAGACACTGGAATAGGCTGCCCAAGGAGGTGGTTGAGTCCCCATCCCTGAATGTGTTTGAGTCGTTTAGATGTGGTGTTGGGGGATATGGTGCAGGGGAGAACTTTGTAGAGTGGGGCTGATGGTTGGACATGATGATCCCAAGGGTCTTTTCCAACCTGAATGATTCTGTGACAGCCCATGACCATGTGCAGTGAGGCGTTGGACACTGTGGTGTTGAGGATCATTTCTTTCCTGGTCTGTCTTCTAGCATTGCTGAGAAAGGAAAGTGCTTTCATTCGTTCTTGGAAACCTGTTCTCCCTGCCATATTGTGCCAGCTGCACTTGTGCTGCTTGTAATCTAATAAATGCTTGGTCTGAGCAGCCAGCACTCCTGCTAGAGCCCAAATGAATGCAGAGGAAGGACCCTGCTAAGTGTATGCATTCTTCCTCTCCTGGCCAGCTCTGAGTCCCTTTCATAGCTCACATCTGATGCTTCCTCTCTCACCTAGCCCCTTAGCTCCGATGTAAATGTGTGTTCACACTTCCGCCAGTCAAGTAACTGTGCTCTCTCTGTCTCTCCCCTTTGTTATAAAGCCTGCTCTGTAAATGAATCCCACAGGTCTGGGGCTCAGCAGGTAAAAGGAGAAGTGAGTCTGTTAGCGCATGAGTCTAATCAGGCCGGCTAAAGCGAATAAAGTAGGGCAGCATTGCACATTAGCCGCTGTGTAAATGAGCCCTTTGATGGGCTGGGCACTGCGGGAGAGGGTTTGAAGCCAAGAAGAACTTTTGTTGTTAATTCAGTGACACATGGAAACTGTAAAACAGCGTGTCTTGCACACACACGAGAGAGAAAATAAAAGCCCTCACGACCGGGCTTTTCAATACCTGCCCTCGGACCTAGTCTGAAAACTTTCAGCCCCTGTCTCCCTCTCTTACCACTTGATTTTCCTTTCTCTCCCTTTCTTTTTTTGTTCCCCCTGCACTATAAAAAGAAAAGCTCTCTTGCCTTTTGAACTAGACGGCTGTGAGTGAGGGCTATCTCTGAGCTGTGTGGCTCTGTTACCTTTGTGTTCCAGATGAAACTGCCAAGCTCGGTGGGACAGAAGAAGATTAAAGCCCTGGAGCAGATGCTGATGGAACTCGGAGTAGGTGAGTAAAGGGGGCACGCGAGAGAGAAAGAGACACACAGAGCTAGCCTTTGTTCTCAAGATGGGCTATTTTTTCCCCTAGTAATACAGCCAGTTTCTTGAATAACAGTATGTGAATGGTTTTTAAAATATTTTATGTGTTTAAAAAAAAAAAAAAAGAAAGAGAGAGGGTAAAAGCCAGAACAAGATGCACAGGGCTTTTTTTTTTTTCCTCCCAGTAGAAAAATGTTTTAAAAGAGCCTTTGTTTCTCTCTTGTTTGGGCCTTTTTAACCATCAAGAGAGGCACCACAGTATTAGGAAGGCAAATCTCAGCCTTGCCGGGAGAGGTACTTCTAAGTGTGTTAGTGACCACGGTGTGTGCATTGTTCAGGGCTGCCCTGTCTTGCTTTCAAGCTTCGTTTCCTCTTAATTTACTGCTCACGGTGGCAAGTCCAAAATGCGTCTGGGACTGTTCATCCCCCCTTTATAGGTTGCATGCTGTGGGAAAATCTGGAGCATCTCTGCTGAAAGGCGAGTAAACACACATCCCTCGCTCTTGAACTCCAGTGTCTTAGCAGCAGAAAGAAGGGTTCACTTCACACATACAATACCCGCTTGTAGCTGGAGGGGAAGAAGAGCAGCCCATGGCTGGCTGCTGCCCTCCATGCAGTGGGTACAGTTTGCAGGTACTACAGGTCCCAGCATGCAGTGCCCCTTGATTAGGCACCTCATGATCCCCCTTTTTCCCCCCCAGTGGCTGGGGGGTATTTTTAAAAATAGAAAAAGAAAAAAATAAAAAGGAGGAAAAAAAAAAGGGGGCTTATTGGTGATTTACAAGAGATTACTGAGCCTGCTCCTAGCACTGGCTTCTGTTAACTCTTGTTAGTTTTTTGGGCCAACTGGTTTATGGCTTGATATGTTGTCTCAGAGACTGTGTGCGGTTCGAAGGCCTCCTGTGGCTGGTGGAAGCAGCTCAACCAGGGTGGTTTTGCCTTTCTGCTTTAAAGCTAAGGAAGTTACCATCTTTGCTTGCTAGGGAAGTCTTGGAGAAGCATGTGAGTGCTTCTTAGAGCTCACTTTCCATGAGGATAAGGAAGGGTTCCTGACTCTACACTCCTGCCTTACAAAACACATGTATCTTGAGGGCTTCCTGGTGCTCCAGCCCTGCTGTTCCTTAGTGTGCAGAAACTCACCTGGGCCTTATTAGGGTACACACAGTGGTAGCAGAAAGGGGTCATGGGGGCAGCCCTGCAGACAGGGGGGCACTGCTGCATATCAGGGCAAACACGCAGAGCTTCATCCTTTTCTTTTCCAGAACATGCAGCTCTTTCTGGCTGTGTGTGTGTGTGTTGGGCTGCAGCAGAACACGTGATGTGGGGAGGTGATCTGCCAGCCCCTGCTACAAGCGGCTCAGATCTGTGTTAAAACGTGTCTGTAACACGGTGGCAGAGCAATTTTTTGCCTCAGTCCTACCCTGGGAGGAGCAACAAGAGAGGCAAGGCAGCTCAACCTCTCCACCCCTTGTTGGTGAAGGTGTAGGGAACAGTAGCTCTTCTGTCCTCAGCAGCTGTGTGTGAGGACTTGTTCCCAAGACTGAGCTCCTTCCATAAGGGCTGGTGGGTAGCATAGTCTGATTTGCATCTTACATCATCTTTCACTTGCTGACTCCTGGCCTTTACAGTTTCACCCTTAGTCCTTGGTTACAGTCAAAGGACAGCCTGGGAATTCAGGTGTCCAACCCTTAGGGATACCAGTTGCTAGTGATCCATGTGGTGGGAGTGAGGCTCCTGGCATATATTTGTGGGAGTGAATGGGCATCCAGGACCTTT
This sequence comes from Thinocorus orbignyianus, assembly GCA_013400375.1. Classification (NCBI taxonomy): domain Eukaryota; kingdom Metazoa; phylum Chordata; class Aves; order Ciconiiformes; family Thinocoridae; genus Thinocorus; species Thinocorus orbignyianus. The sequence continues at coordinate 646,245 of VXBW01003242.1, read as the reverse complement.
CTAGGGATCCTCTGTTGTAGGGTTGCAGGTGTGGGTATTTAACAGAACCCCTTTTTCTCCCTAGATCTCAACCCTATGCCCACGGAGGAGATCGTGCAGATGTTCAACGAGCTGCGGAGTGACCTGGTGCTGCTGTATGAGCTGAAGCAAGCCTTTGCCAACTGTGAATACGAGCTGCAGATGTTGCGGCACCGCTATGAGGCCTTGGCCAAAGCTGGTAGCATTGGCCCCCTCAGTGCGGAAGGCGCCCATCCGGATGGCCAGACAGGGCTTGGCATTGAGGAGGGCAAGGGAGATGCCAAGGACCAGATCATTGATGTAGTAGGAGCACCACTGACCCCCAACTCGGTGAGAAGGAAGGTTGGGGGGGCAGAACAGGGAGCACTCAGGTCTCCGACGCAGATGCCCTGACAAGCGCTGGGGATGCTGCCCTGCTCTCCCTCCAGGCATGCGCGTCTAAGGGAGCACAGCACGCCTGTTTCCCCCCAAGTCCCAGTGCTGCTCTCTGGGCTCGTCTCCTGTGCTGGACAGTGTTCTTGGTGCTATAGGTGGGGTCAGCAGGGCTTTCTACATCCTGCATGCAGGCAGATGGCTTGACATGGGTGCCACCATGGACCAAAGCAGCAAAGCTTTGGGTGACGAGAGCTTGCACTATGGCAGCAACAGTTATGCTGGTGCAGCTGCAGGCCTGAGGCATTTCCCTTCTAGACACAGCCCCTTAAGGGTTGCTCAGCAGGGGGAAGCGAGAGGGGAAAGCAGTCTTGAGAGGATGAGCCATGACCTGTCCAAGACCCTAGAATCAAGCCCTGCCTGGAGCAGGAGGCTTGGGATGGAGAGAGGTGTTTGAAGAGCAAAGGGGTGTTTTTATACCCCACTTCCAATGCCAAGAATAGAAAGCTGGACCTAAGGGTTCATCCACTGTGGGCCCCGTGACAATGTCCTGTGCATGTACCTCTGCAGGATGGGAGTCACCAGCCTCTCCTCCCTGCCTCCATGAGGGCAGGCTGCCCAGCCCCTCACCGCTGCCTCAGGGCCAAGGCTGTGCCTGGGGATCAGCCGAGACTGCTTTCCCTTCTGCGTGGTCCCCTGGCACAGCTGAGCTGAACTGTCCGAGAAAAGCTGCCCATTTCTGCACAGTGGCATCCCCGACGCCTCAGATGTACTGCCCCTGGTAGCAGCACAGACCTTTACTTTCTGAAATGTATAATGTATTGCAGGATATTGAGAACACCTTATCTGTCAACGGCAGAGGCGACACGTTAATCTGGACTTGAGTAATGTCCTATTTTGATTGTGACAATATGGAGTCTTAAGGAAGCGTTCCACTGAGACAGGTTCATGTTTGCAAAGGAGTCTCCTGAATTTTCTTTTCCCTACTGCATTCAATCTGAAATCTCACCCCTCCCTGCGGTTGGGAGCATCCTGGTTTGCAAACTTTTCGGGCTGATTCACAACACACTTGCTCTCTCTTAAGACTTTGCTTGTTGGGAAGGTGGGAAAGGTGGTGGTGGTGGTGGTGGTGGTGATGGTGGTGGTGGTGGCGGCCGTGGCTGCATGAGGAGGGAGCCCGTGTGTGTGTTTCCGACCACTTTGTTCCTCGGTGTCACCTCCTGGAAACAAAGGGATGGGCCCAGGCAGCACAGAGAGGGTTAAACTGACCTGGTCTCTGACATATTTGAAAGAAATATAATCAAGTTAATTCACTGCAAGGCAAATTCAGTACCTAAAGGGCCCCCATGTTAAATACAGCACTGACCTTTACCGGCTGATTACACAAAGACGACACAATTAGATTAGTCCAAGACAAAAGGTCAAGCACATTCACACTGTGACCATTTTATGCTACCTTTTGAGGGGGGGAAGAATTACATCCCAGCTGGAGGGGTATCTTGGAGAGGAGGGGAATGGGGCTGCTGTACCACATTTTGCCTGGCTCAGGTATGTTTGCAGTCGGGCAGGGCCTGAACTGTGCTTGCCCTGAACCTTTCCCATGGTTCTGGGCCACGTGGCAGTGGAGGAGACCAGCAGCCTGTGGCCCACAACCAGCTTTTCCAAGGATGGGTTGGACTGAGTGGGGTTGTGTGTTGGTGACGTTCCCTGCTCTGCCTGGAGCTGGCAGGAGCAGCCCCCGGTGCCTCTCCCTCAGCCTCATGGCTAAAATCGACCTCTGGAATTTGAGTGGGCTGGGGTCAGCCCTGAGGAGGGGGGTGGCTGGGGTAGTGGCTGACTGTTCGGTGGGGTGTATGCGTGTCTCCCCATCCTCTACAGCAGTAACCCTGAGGTGTCCCAGGCCCTGGTGCGCTGGGGACAGCGTGGGAGGCAGTGGGTCCAGGTGACAGTGCTGAGGAAGCAGCCAGCCTCTGCAGCACAGCACATCCCCCCAGCCCAGGGCGCTGGCAGCAGGGGTGGCAGTGTGGGAGTGCAGGGGAGCAGCGCTCTGCAGAGCAGGCTGCTGGGCACTGGCCTTTGCCTCCCTCGCCTCTCGCAGCCCTGGCTGTGGGTGCTTGTGGGTGACACCTTGCCCTTGCTCTCGCTGAGGCTGCTCCAGCGGTTTAACCCTGCCACGCCAGCCTTGAACTCCCAACTTCCCAGTGTGTGCTTTGCCACTGAGCTGCCAGGGGCCCTTGGAGGAATCATTTAATCTCCCTGCTTCAGATTCCTCCGAGTTGGAGAATCCCTTTGTGCTGTCTAGCACTGCCCGTCCATGGCACTCAACGTTTTGGATTAAGCAAGGATTAGTTCAGCCTCCAAACCAGCTGCGCCCCCAAAGCCAGATTTCATTCCCCAGAGAGAAGTATCTTGCTCCAGATGTTGGAGGGAGCGAGTGGCAAAGCCAGGAGTAGGACCAGGAGTCCTGACTCCGAAGCCCTACCTGGGTTCCATCCCAGCGATTGGTATGGAGGCACACCAGGGCCCTGAGATGATGGTTGTGGCAACAGCTGGGTGCCACCATCCCCCTTGGCCAGCCCTGGGGATGGGGGACAGCTCAGCAGGCTGTTTTTAGCCCAGGTTAGGAGAGGTGCCCGCCTGCCTCGGGAACACTGTTCTGCCATGTGTCCACCCCATCCCTGCTGCCCTGGCTGCCCATCCACCCTCTCCTCAGGGCTGCAGTGCCCGTGGCTGACCATTAAAGCCGAGCTGGGCTCCCCCCAGTGCCGTCTGCTGCTGACCCCGGTAGGGACTTTACTCGGGGCCTTTGGGAGGTGAAAGGTGAGCCGAACTCGGAACAAATTAGTTCCAAGCAGAAGTTCAGCCAGTTACTCCAGATTAGATCCTTTGATTTCCGCAACTCAGACTCCACTCAGTGATCTGTAATGAGTGACTCTCAGAAATCCTCACATTGCAGCACTTTGTTCCTGAGCTCACAAGTCAGCCCATTAATGGGTAAAGGAAAGGACCTTGAGTCTAAGAAGTCTCGGGTTCAGAGTCAGAATTATTTGACTTTTAAGCTTCCTTTATCTGAACTCCTGCTGACTTCTTGTTTTCTGAGCCTGTTTGAAAGCTAGAAGTTACATTGTTAAGATCAAACATTCTCTCTTTCCAGATGGAGTTACAATATCTGTCTTTTATATATATATTTTAATATATAGTGTATATATACCAGGGTGTATATATATTCCTCTCCTTTTTTTTTTTTTAATCGTTCTTTCCATTAAAAGAAACTAGACTTGTAGGCTCTTGTAAATTATAATGTAAAACATTTTTTTTAACCAGACAGTTCCCAATTTTGCCCAAGGCAACTGGAATAGCTGCGCCACAGAAGGCAATAGGAAGGTGATTAATATGAATTTGTGACATATTTGAAAGATGGGTCTTTTGCCATATAAAGATTATCAAACACATGTGCTCTTCCCCATTAATTCCACAGCCCTCCCAGGAAAGCTACAAAGCCCAGCTCCTTTGTTTCCAGGGTGGGTTTTTGTTTTTTTAAATGTACCTTTCGGTCCCCTTGATTACCATGTATTTGATTTTTATAGGGCATCTGTTCACGCTGCCGTGTGGGTTCTCTGGCCCTTTTATTTCCCCGTTAATCGGATCCCGCCAAGGCGGCCGTGCCAGGGCCTCTGACGAAATCCGTGTGTGTGTTGTATTTAACTTTTAGCCGTGCAAATTCCATGCTCTGTTTGCCCTGTGCCCAGCGGGACCTGGGGGGCTGCCTTCCCACCGGGGGAGGCAGCGGGGGCCTCCCACCGTGCACACTGCCGCTGGGACCGGCTGGGCTGGAGGAGCAGGGACGGGCAGGCTCATTCCGGAGAGGACCTTGGTGCTGCCTCCTCTGTCCCCAGGGTGCTCGGCCTTCCAGGCAGTGGCTCCCCAGCCTCTGGGGACAGGGGACGGCTGCAGGGCTGGGCACAGTGGGGACCTGGCTGCAGTCCCTGTGCCCGTGCAGCATGTCCTGTGGTGCCAGCCTCTGCCTGCGGCGCTTTGTGAAAAGTGGATCCCCATCTCATGCGATGGTAGCGGGACCACAGGGGTCCTGTGTGTGTTCCACACGTTCCCTCAGCACCCAGCACCTGGGGGACCTGGTGGCTCTGATGTGGCTGGGCACAGAGGCTGGCTTTGGGCGAGGAACCTGCTGTGATCTTGGCCAGAGGGTCTGTGCAGCGCCCAGCACCCAGCCTCACTGCACTGCAGCGATATGGCCAGGGTGACAGTCCCTGGTTGGTGCCAGTGGCCCTGTCTTTCCTAGGACCAGCTTCAGCCCAGAAACCTTGTCTGTGAAGGGTGAGGCTCATCAGAGCCCACCAGTCTTGCTCAGGTATATCAGTGTACACTGCCTAGAAAAGAGGTGGGTGTTTTGAGAAGCCATGGTTCTCTCAGCTTCCTGCTCTGCTCCTGGGCCGCTTCATGGCAGGTCTGGATGGTGGAGGAGCATTTCCAGGCCCTGCCCTGTCCCACACCAAGCATCCCCAGCACAGCTGGCCATAGCGCAGAGCTGCTCTGCCCATCTCTCATGGTCCTTAGGGCTTATCGTATTTGAGCTTGAGTGATCAGGGGTGTCTGTCGCAGAGCTCAGCCACTTTCTCCTGCTCACTCCCAGACCCTGCACCGCAAAGATGACAATCCCAAAGCCCTGCCCCTGTCAGGGAGGTGACATCTCCTACAAGGCTGCCATCAAAGCTGCATTAGAATCATAGAATAGAATCATAGAATGGTTAGAGCCGGAAGGGACCTTAAAGATCATCGAGTTCCAACCCTCCTGCCATGGGCAGGGACACCTCCCATCAGAGCAGGTTGCTCAAGGCCCCATCCAGCCTGGCTCTCAGCCTCCCATCATGCGAGGGCCTGGCTCTGCCTCCAGCAGGTCAGATGGCAGCATGGTCCATTGGGCAGTGCCGGGTGTGATGCTGGAGCGCCGGGGCCAGCTCTGGGACAGGCCGTTGTGTTTTCCCTGTTCCTGAGTGAGCAGACCCTGCTTTTTCTTTTGTTTCCCATCTTCCTCTCGGCCACTGCTCCAGCCACGGCTGCCCCATGGCTGCTGTCACTAGGCTGCGGGTGGTTGTGGTGTTTTTGGGGGTGATTTTAATGAGCCTCCATGTAAATACAGAACCCATCACTTGTACTGGAGCAGGGTGGCCATTAGCCCTGGCGAGCCCATGTGGAGCAGGAGGAGGCACTGCAAGCCACTTGCCTCCACCCTGGGCAGGCTGGGTGCTGCTAGCCAAGCTGGTAGCCTTGGCTGCCGCTGACTCTCCCTGGGGCCATCCCTTTCTGTCACAGGGCTGCAGCAGGGGATGTTCCTAGGGTGGGCAGACACCTCTAGTTTTGGTCTGTGGTGAGGAGCTCCTGCCTCCCATCTTTTGCAGGGCCTTGGAGGGGCTGAGGCATCAGCGATGGCAGCCTGGGTTCATGCCCCACCTCAGTGGCCACCACGGGCATGGGTGGCCCCTGCTCCACTGCCTGCCCACCTCCTGTGCCTTCCATGCTGCTTCACAAGTGTAACTGGTGATCGATCCCCCGTGACAACGTCCTCTGAGTCACATTCTCGCCTGCAGGAGTGAAGGGCAAAGGCCAAGTTCTTAGTTTTCATAGAAAACTAATTAGGCGACTCCATCGAAAATAGGTCAATAAAGCTGATCAGGGGCCGCACAGAGGGAGCCATTAAACACCTCCTGACCTTTGCGTGGAGCAAGTGGGATGGGGCTGCCCCTTCCCTCCAGGAGCTGCCCGCTCCCTGCCAGCTGCACAGCTGTGTCCTTGTCACCCAGTGGTGCTGGACAGGGTCCCTTGAGCACCTGGATGTGGTGGCCTTTCCTGCACGGTTCAGCGTGGCTCCTGCGCATCGTGATGCTGTGCAGATGCCAGTGGAACATGGTGGTGGATGTCATCTTGTGGTGGGCTGGGTGTCACTGCTGGGCTCATGCTGAAGAGCCAGGCAGCGTTCCCAGCAGCAGGGAACCCACACCGCCCTGGTCACAGCCAAAAAGTTTGCCTTTTTTTGTGGAGCATGGCCACGCTGGGGTGCTGTACCCCCGTGGGGGAAGCCCCATGAGTGGGGGCACCTTGCTCCCACGTTTCCAGGCAGAACCAACCCTCCTTTACCGCCCCCCTGCACACACTCGCACATGCATGGGCACAGCCCGGGCTCCTTTACCCCCAAACTTTATTCATGTGGCACATTTACAGCAAGGATTGGAATAACTAGACAATGAAAATGCTGGGTTTGCATTATCGGTTGGTTTAACTGGAACACCACACACCATGCAGTCATGTACCGCCAAGTTCAGTGCCTGTATTGCCCTTCTGGCTGCCGTCACCGGCTTCACTCCAGGCCATGCACGCACGGGCCCGGGGCTGCAGCCTCCCTGCAGGTCAGCGCCCGGACCAGGGCTCCATTCAGCAGGCCCTGGGGCTGGGTGACACCCCGGGGCGGGGGGGACGAGGGGAACGGGACACACGCACGCCCTCAGCCTGCCCCACGGCTGCCCCCCAACTGCCCTGGCCGGCCGGGAGCCCACCCAGCCAGAAGGGGGGATGTGCTCGCCAACTCTCTCAGGCAACAAGCCAGCTGCTGCTGAGCGTCCGTGGGGACCTGCGAGGGGCACGGCACGGCCTGCGAGGACTGTGGGCACATGTGGGGGAGCAAAGGGGGCCAAACCTCGGCTCCGGAAGCGAGGGAGGCCAGACAGGGTGGTGGGAGGGGAGCAGGGTCGGGGGCCTGGGGTGATTTGCAGCTCCCCTGCTCGGGTACCTGTGGGCCAGGGGCCAGCGCGCGCTGGGACGTCCACCGCCGGCAATGGACGCGGTGCCACGGCGAGCCTGGCCCCGCCGG
>VXBW01003242.1:594166-638137 GCA_013400375.1 Thinocorus orbignyianus | reverse complement strand
TTTTTTTTTTTTTTTTGTGTCGGTTCCTCTGGCCTCGGTTGCCGTTTTATTTTAATGCTGGAGCCCGTCCTCCCCCGCCTCGCCGGCGCCGGGCGCATGCAGCCCTTGCCTGGCTTGCCTTGGGGATCAAAAGGGTTTGGAGGTCTGCTTGAAGATGAAGCCTCTATGGGCCAGTGTCTTCATGATGTTGGCGATGTTCTTACAGTCATCTGCGGAGAGAGCACAGAGACGTTGGGTTAGAGCCATGATCCCACCAGGAGCTGTTGGAAGAAGCTCTGAGTCCCACACTGGGGCTGTGCAGCTCCGGGCACAGCCTTCATGTCCCCACCAGTCCAGGCACTCTGTCCAAAGTGCCTTGCAGTAATGTGGGGTCATCTGGCTTCCCAGCACTGATCAACTGCATCCCAGTATGGCCCCACTCTGCACTGGGATGGATCCATGTCTAGGACCCAGAGGCTTGCTTGGAGCAGTGGCATTGCCCAGACTGCCCGACTGCCTCCCAGAGGACCCAGGATCCATCCCTGGGGATCCAGTAGATGGGGAAGGCAGTGTTCCTGCGAGACGGACCCACACCGGCCCCCAGCTCTTGGCCAGTAGCTGCTTCCCTGCAAGCCCCGTGCTGGTCACCGCAACCTCCTCTTCCAGCATCCCCGTCACTTGGTGGCACTGGCCAGCAAAGGGGCTGTCCCGGCACCAGGATGGGGATGGCAGGTGATGCCAGAGCTGCCCTCCACCAGCCAAGCAAGGTCCTCTCCTTCCCCTCTCTCTCCTTGGGCAGGGGCTGTGTGGCACCTGGCTCTCTGCCACCACCATTTGGGGTCGTCCCCATCTCTGTACGAGCCACCTCCCGCTGCTGCCCTGTGCCCACTGGCCCCAGGCTGGCAGAGGGCTAGTGGCTGGGCTAGTGAGTGGCAGCCGTTCCCGGCGTGGGGACGATGTGGGTGCTGGGGGCCAGCCAGCAGCGGCGCGGCCACCGGAGCGAGCGGTGGCAGGGTGACGAGCCCGGGAGGGGGAAGGCTCCGGCTGGTGTTATTTACCTGGGACTAAACGCAGGCACCGTTTGCTAAAATAGAAGCTGGGCTTAAATTGATTCCTGGTGTCTATATTTCATGTTGAAAATTGGCTTGTAAATCCATGTTTTGATCTATGAGGGCCGTCTCCTTAAGAAAAAGCAAGAGTAAATGTGTAATTTCTCCCTTGACAGCACACGGCGCAGAGGCGATCCTTCTTCCCGCTCCCCTCCGTTTCGGGACAGCTCCACTCGTTCCGATTACCACTCTTTCTTCCTCGCCCCACGCCTTGATGTCTCCATTTCATTACCGCCCGCCCATTTATCAAGCTGTTACCGTAAGGGTGACTTTGCCCACTTGCGTGTGGCAGCGGGGCCCGGCTGACATGGGGAGAGGGTGCCCCGGGAGGGGAGCGGCAGGGGGGCAAGCAGGCAGGGCCCCCCTCTCCCCGCCGCCGCTGGATGGATGTTGTGGTGGAAGGAAGGCTGCATCATTACTGATGTGTAAATGATAAAGAAGCCTCCACATCCATCTCCCAACTGTAAATCCAGGGAGTGCTTTATAATCAAGCTACAGCGATAATAATGTGAAATTAGGTCTCTCTATCAACGGGAGGAGGCCTTTTAATCACGGCTTAAAGGGTGCAAACGCTGTTTATCATAATTGAACTGTATCCGGGCTAATTGTGGCCATATTTCACTGTCTAGGAGACAGCAGGCTGCCTGCTGACAGAGCCGCCTGCCAGATTGAGGGCCCTGCGCAGAGGGGCAGCGCTGCCCTGTGCCAGGCTACTGCCCGCAGGGACGGGGCTACCAGCCCACCTGGACACTGCTGGCCAGCCCACCAGGCCTGCCCAGCCCCACGGCGCCAGGTGACCCGGTGGCAAAGCCTTCACCTGTCCCCCAGTGTGGGTCAGAGGGGCAGAGGGCTTCCCCAAGGGTGCAGCTCCCTGCGGGACTGCCCTGAGCTGCCAGGGACTCTCCTGGCTGATGTCCCCAGTGTCCCGGTCAGAGCCATGTGCCTCCTCAGTGTCCCTCCAGCCCCTCTCATGGCTCCCCTTCCCCTTGCTGGTGTGCCAGGACAGGGAAGGGAGCTGGGCACGAGGACAGCCTGGGGAAGGAGAGGTGTCCCCAGCCCCATGAGCCAGCATGGGGACAGAGACTGCCTGTCCCTCTGTGCCTCTGTCCTCTCTGATGGCCAAGGTGGCACTGATGGTTCTGGAAGGACCCTGGAGATGACGGGTGACCTGCCTGTCCGAGCCACAGCGCCAGCTCCCACTGCCACTTGTTCCCGCCCAAGCAAGCCCTTTGCTGTCATCAGGACCCCCTGCGCCATCCATCTCACCCCCCGGCCAGCTGAGCCCCTGGGAAACCAGCACTGGAGCGACTTTCCCGTGAGACCTAGTGGGGAAATGGTGGCTGAAAAACCAGGGAAACCGAGGCAGGGGGAGTACAGCCGTCTGCAGCCGAGGTACCCCCACCCCACAGCCAGCCCCAGCCTGGTTTCCCCCCAGACGTAACAGCAAAGCAAACCCTGGCCTCTGAGCCTCATCAGGTGGACGTGCTTGGATCTGAAACTGCAACCGTGGCCACTGACTGTCCCTGCTCCCGGGCATCCCACTGCCCACCTCCCTGCCTGTAGCATCGCCCCGGGCCAGCGTGGGCCGCCGGGCCTTGACTATGGCTCCACACTGCTGCAAGGGGAACCCCACGGCACCTCCTGGGACCACCGAGCTGGTGCCCAGAGAGACCCTCTGGGACTGTCGTCCTAAAATCCCACCAGCCATTGCCCCAAAGCTCTGACGTACTCTCACGCTGGGTGCCAGCTCCAGGAGCCACCCTGGCCTCTGCAAGGCTGGTGGGACCTCAGTGAGTCAGTGCCACCCACATGCCCATGCCAGCAGCGCTGGTCCCACCGTCCAAAACGATGCAACAACCCCCTGGCAGCAGGAGCACCAAGCTCGTCATAAGTCATTTAGTGAGGCTCATTCCAAATCAGCGCTAAGGTAAACACGCTTATTATAATTATCCATGTAAAAAAAAATCAACAACAGCAGAACAACTTTCTAATATGCAATTACAGCCATCTATTGATTTTACAATGTAATCCGCTCCGATTGATTTAATAACACAATTATAGGCTGGCTCTCGGGATATTAGAGTGGGAGATTTTCATAAACTCCAAAGCAAAAAACTAAGCGGCTTTTAAAACAACACAGTCAGATGGCTGTTTGGGGAATTATTAGCAATATGAAATCCTCTAAATCTGGCCCTTGTTACCTTGTGAAAGGAATTTCTATTACAAAAATGGCAATTGACAGCCTAAGAGAGCGCGAGCGGGATGGCTTTGCTGCTCTTTCAGTGCTTAATCCATTGCAAAGGTGACCACGGGGCAGGGGATGAGTGGGGTCTGAGGCAGGTGTGGGGGCACGGGCAGCCCTGCCCACCCTGTGCCCCCCAGCCCGGCTGTCCATGGGGGGCATGTGGCTGTGGTGGGGCTGCCTCAGCACCTGGGTGGCACCCACCAGCCCCGTCCCATCCGGGTGACCCTGCCTGGGCTCAGGGAGGCTGGCAGGGTGTGAAGCCCCAGCCATCCCAATCGCAGTGCACCTGGCTTTCCCCACTCCCAGACACCTCCTGGGACCGCTGGGGTGCCTGCCCGTGTCCCCAGGGCAGAGCAGGGGGACAGGGTGGACCGGTGCCACCGGCCAGAGTGGCTCTGTGGGCGCTGCACTGGTGCGCACGCAGCGCGCCCCCGCTCTCCCTGTGCTCGCTCCCTCAATGTATTCCCGACTTTATGGGCACATTTTTCTTGTCAAGCTGACAGGGTTGCTAAGTGGATTTCTCCCTGATATGCGGACGGATTATCACATTACTCCAATGTCCTACACAAACATATTACTTTATATTCAATAGCCCTAATGAATATAAACTGCTTTTTCTTTTTTGGGGGTGGGGGGGTAATCTATAGATTTTTAATGAGGGCACTATTAACTCCCTCCTCTTTAAAACAGACTTAGGTGCAGCCTCTGAGTAGAAAATCAATGGTGTTATTGTAGGAATATTGTATATTGATATTGTAATAATAAGATGCAATTGATTTAGGGGTGTTGTGCGGTGTGTGTGAAAGGGGTCAGCCCAGGGTTACCCTGCCTCCTGCCAAGGGAGCGCTGGCTCCCTCCTGCCTCCCTGCCCCTCGCCGTGTCCTGACGCTTCCGAGCATCGCCCCGTGTCCCCCCACCACAGCGCCCGGATGGCCGGGGTCAAGCTTGCCCCGAGGAGCTGGGTCCCAGCCCATCCTCGGCCAGGCTGTGGGGAATATGTGCCACCCCAATGTCCCCTTGCCCCAGATGACTTAGTCCCGATGCGTTTTAACCCTTGCACCCAGTGTTTTAGCATCACCCGCTGCAGCACGGCAGCACCTCAGCACCCGTGTCTTGGCCCTCTCTGCCTCTTGGCTGTGGTGACAGCCAGGGACAGCAGCACACGCAGACGTGCAGGGCAGCACAACCTGTCTTTTAATTAGGGTTGGAGTTTGCTGCCATTCAACGTCACTGGCTGCCCCTGTCCTCCAGCAGGATGGATGGTCCCACCACACTCTGCTGGGATGAAGGCAGAAAACCCTCAGCCCGCAGCCCTGGGCTCTCTGCCTGGCATCTGCCCTCCCTCCAGCTGCTGCAAAGTGGCACCGCTGCAAAACCAGGGCAAGCTCAAGGATTTCAGCAGCGAGAGGCTGGCCTGCAGCCTGGCCACGATGCAGGAATGGGCTGCCAGGATGCTCACTTGGGAAGAGGATCACCTCCACAACCCCACTCCAGGCACTGGGGAGAAGGGAAGGGGCTGTGTCCCTGTGCATGCTGCCCTGCTGACATTGTCCCCACATTCCCCAGGACCAGACCACCTGGATGCCACCACCACGGGAGCTCAGAGGGCCAAGCGCTGCCACAACAGCCGTGCACTGGCCTGAGACACTTGCCATGCACGGAGAGAGTTTTTCCATCCCAGCTACCGCCCTGGCAGGCTGGGGGGTGGCTGGGGGAGCACAGGGCCCCCCTAAATGTGCTCATTTGGAGGCAGCCCCACCGCACCTGGGCTACGGCCGGGAAGACGGATCACCCCCGGCCCGAGCTGAGCAGGTCCATATTTAAACTGTCCCCATGCTTTATGGGCTGTACAAGAACTGATGCTCGGGCGACGAGGGGCCATTTGTCAATGTTCTAATGGCAGATTACTGTTAATGAATAATATCACCGCTGCCTTTGTATAACAGCTCCCTGCAAAGCGGAAACAGGGCCACCCAGCCACCACCGCTCTTCGTGTCCCTGCTGCCAGCCCCTTGTGACAGCAGGTGGCCTCCTGACCGACGGGAGCTGCGCGGTCCCCACGCAGCCCAGCACTGCTGCCGGCATCCCCGGCAATGGCAGAGGGGAGCACTGGCTGCAGTGTCCCCCCCGGCGGGCTGCACTGTTCCCCCTGAGCGGGCATGTCCCCAGGAGGGGACAGAGCCATCATGGGCAAGGAGTGACATCACTCATCTGGCACACAGAGTCAGGATCTCACAGCCACCTGCCCTGCCTTTGCTGGGGCCAGGAGAGAGCCGTGTCTGGTCTGCATCCGTCCCCACCATGACATGTCCCACTCAGGTGGCACCTGATCCGTGCTCAGCTGGGCAGCAGCTCCAGGACAGCCCCGTGGTGGGGTCACCCTGAGAAACATGAGACTGCTGCTGGCCTTCACGTGCTCTCAAGGCACCCCTGGCCCAGGGAGGGGGGCACCAACACTTGTCCCACTGTCACACTGCACCAGGGGGCAGCAGCTGTGCCCACCCGGAGTCCCACAGGCAGCAGCCACCACCACCCCTGCAGGAACCAGGCACCCACCAGCGCTGGAGACAAGAGGACCAACTTCAGTCCCAGGGTGACCTTGGCCATAAGCATGCTGGGAGATCCAGCACTTGATGGTAATGGGGATGCAGGGATGCCCTGGTGCAGGGGTGACAAGGACATGGCAGAGCACAGCGCACCCAGCCCGAAGGGAGCCACGGGGACGCGGGGGACGGTCCTGCCGGGCTGCTCCCAAATGGATGGCCTCATAATCCCGTGTTTAGGGTGAGGGGCTCCACACGCCCCGCGCAGCCGGCAGGTATATTAGGTGGAGCTGACAGCGATGCGCAGAATATTAAGAATAACTTACCTCATTATCTGCAATTACGTTACTGCCACACACCTCATTTCTTCACGAAGAAAAGAAAATTAGTTTTATATTGACTTCATCCCAGTGCCTCCCCTGCCTGCCCCGCCACAGAGCACCCGCACGGGCTCTGAAGGGGGTTTGGACACAATTAATACTCGTCCTACCCCTACCTGTTGCTGTCCCTGTCCCCGCGGGATGCCCGTCCCACCCCCTGAACACCAGGGTCAGTGGAGGCTCCAAATCCAGCTCAGCCAGCAGGGATGCCAGAGCAGGGAGGGCCTGTCTCTGCTGGTGGCTCCTAGGTCTGCAGGGAGGTGACACCACTGGGTGTCCCCAGGAAGCAGCAAGGGAGAGGAACGCAGCGGAGGTGACCTGTCCCAGCATTCAACCTGCCATCCGGGACACCTGCTTCACCCTGCCTGGGCTTGGCCACCATCACACCACGGGTGACAGGCTGCCTCCTCCTGTCCCCTGTGCTGGGGACTGGAGAAAGTGTGACCAGATCTGGGTAGCTGGGGGCACCCGACTGCCACAACACTCACCAGTCTCTCCCAGCACAGGCGATGCTGTGTGAGGGGACCCTGATACCAGTGTCACCCCAGCTGGAGGGGACAGGCAGCTGAGGCTGAGCTCCCTCACATCACCCCAACAGCTCCTGGAGCCCACCAGGGGCACCAGCACCGCTGGGATCGTGGGTGGCACAGGGTGCACAGAGTCCTGGGTTGGTCCCCCAGCCCCTGTGAGTGTCCCCGCACACCCAGCACCCTCACAGGATCCCCGGGCAAACAAAGCGAGCGCTGCCATCGGACCCCGCTCCCGGCCACAGCCACCCGCCGGCCGTGAGGGAAGGGGAGCAGCGTGTGCGCCGCACTATAGGGAAAAAAGCCAATTTCATCTTTATTAGAAGGAGATTTCTCTTTTAGTAATAAGCACACTTCAAATAATTAGCGTGTTTTACGTAATAATGAAATTATGGAAATGCAGGCCACTTATTCAAACAAGTCACCATTACCATATTTTTAAATATTAGACTTAATTAGAGTTTATCACTTCAGAGAAGTACGAGGAGTGGAGATTTTTTTTCCTTTACAAAAAAAATCCTCATAAAGTGTTTATTAAGAGCGGGTAAGAAGGGGATAATGATCTGTTTGGAAATTAAGGCAATCAAACATTTAATGCTCTGCACTCCTGTAGGCAAAAGCATTCAAATGAGTCAATTATACATCCATTATCCAGGCACGATTAAACAAGGCAGGACGGGGAATTTGTCCTCCGCATCATGCGATTGTCGCGAGGACTTATGTCCACTTAAAGGCAGCTAATAAAACACTAAACTTGGGGAAGAAGAGGGAAGGGAGGGCCGAGGAAAGGGAAGAAAGGGGACGAGAGGCGTCGGGTCAGCGCGACCGCAGAGGGGCGAGGGTGGGAGGTGGGCAAGGATGGAGCCGTGTCTGCATCCCAGCCCTTCATAAATCAAAGTAATTAAGTTAACATGAAAATCAACTTCACCATCCCGTTAANTGCACCAAAAAGGGAATCATTTATTATGGTGAATAACTAATTTCAAAATTTATAGCGCTGGATTTTCGTTCCCGTGCCATTTATATTACAGAAGGAAATTAAGGGGCGGGCAGGAGGCTGGCTGGACATCTTTCTGCGTTATTGCTTGTCTGCCATTTGCAAATCATTATTAATTGTGGCCCGTGTCGCTGGTGCAGCAGGGCAGGGTGCCTGGACAGCCGGAGCAGACACACATATCTCTTCATCAGGACCCCAGCCGCTAGCCCTGGAGAGCCAATTACCCCTCCCTGATTGGTATCAGATAAGGAGGGAATTTTTACAAATTAGGGAATAAATAGAATTTCCACACGTGGAGCAGGGAGGGCTTGAGAGGCAGTAATGAAAAACGATACATCACCATCAGCCAGACAACCCTATTCATACGCCGATGCATTACGCTCACTACTCATAATCCTGCCGGGTGACAGACAGCCACCGAGCCGGCCGAGCCGGAGGGGAGCGCATCCCCACGGCCAGCCCGCTCCCAGCCACGGCCTCCAGCCAACAGCACCTGCACGGCAGCCCGGGGGAGGTCTCCCCTTGGCTGGCCTCTGCCTGCTCGGCATCGCTCCTGGCTGGTGGGGACAGGCCTCCTGGCAGGGGTGATGTCCTTGCTCTGCTGCCCACGGGAGGAGCCCAGCAGGATGAGCCTCCAAACTCAGCCCTGAGTTTGGTGGTGACAGTCGGCAGCCAGGCACCCAGCTGCACCCGAATTTCTCACCCAAATCCCACCACCCCAGGGGTAAAGCACATCTTCCCCAAAATTATGCAGCCCAAAACATGTCCTCAAGAAGCCTCCATCCTCCCTTGGTGTCTCAGAGCAGTGTCCTGCTGCTGCAAGACCCCAATCTAATTTGGGATAGGAATGTGCCTTTTTATACTATCGAGCCCCCAAAGCAGCCCCACGGCTCTCAGCTCCATTGCTCAGCCAGCCCTGGGTCCCACCACACCAGCAGGGTCCCTGTGTCACCCAGGGAGCAGTGCTAGGGCTCGGGGATGAGGGAGGCAGCGCTAGCTCTGACCAGCCACAGGAGTAAAGGATTGCTCCTGCTTGGTTCTGCTCCATCGGGAACAGGCTCAGGTTGGGTCACCTCCATCTCCCCATGAGCCTGCCACCAAGGCAGCCCAAACACCAGGGCAGACCCCAGAACCACCAGCCAGCTCCCAGAGCCTCTGACCAGCTGTGTCCCCCAAGCCCAGACACCCACTTCTAGACGCCTGCAGGTCCCCATGGCAGCACAGCCCTTTGCCCTGGCATGGGATGGAGCTGGATGGCCCTGAGAATGCGACCAGCACCCAGCTGTCGGGGACTTGGCATGTGGCCATCATCAAAAAGAGCAAATCCTGGACGTGTGGGGACACTGCTGACATTCAGGAGCCCAGTTTGCGCCGAACTCCCCGGTGCCAGAGCTGCGCACCTCCGTGCCCGTAATTAGCTCTCCCTTATGACAAGCACGTCACTAAACAAAATGCTCGGCAGGAGATCAATCTCGCCTGTAAGTCACGCAGCCTTTAATTTATTCAGCATACAATGTCGCTCCACCGCTGGCTTCCTGTAATTTATACCGTACACTGTCGTGTATTATTTAACTCATCCGAGTGTTTTACAGCTCGCCTGAAAGTCGCCGTGCAAAACAGAGTCAGGGCTAGGGCATGGGTGAGGTGCGAGGAGGATGCAAGCTGCCCCCTCGCTGGTATGGGACCCCTGGTCTGGCTCGGGCAAAAGGTGAGGGCAACAAGTTCCTGCAGAAATTGGTGTCTGAAGGACCCTCTCTCCAGAGCTCTGCAGGTGGGAAGGGGAATCACAGAATCATCAAGGCTGTAAAGGACCTCTGAGATCACCGAGTCCAACCATACACACACAAACCCCCCCTATAATCTTGGCCACTAGCGCATGCCCTGAAGTGCCACATCTACACATTTCCTAAATACCTCCAGGGATAGTGACTCCACCACCTCCCTAGGCAGGCTGTTCCAGTACCTGACCACTCCTCCAGTAAAGTAATTCTTCCTAATATCCAGTCTAAATCTTCCCTGCCGCAACTTCAGACCATTTCCTCTGGTCCTGTCATTATTCACTTGGGAGAAGAAGCCAACACCCACCTCTCTGCAACCTTCTTCCAGGTAGCGTAGAAGGTAATGAAGTCTCCCCTCAGCCTCCTCCAAACTAAACATGCCCAGTTCCCTCAGCCTCTCCTCATAGGACTTGTTCTCTAGACCCCTCACCAACTTGGTGGCTCTCCTCAGGACACGCTCCAGCACTTCAATGTCCTTCTTGTGGTGAGGGGCCCACAGGACTCGAGGTCAGAGGGACCATCACCTCCCTACTCCTGCTGGCCACGCTATACCTGATACAGGCCAGGATGCTGTTGGCCCTCTTGGCCACCTGGACACACTGCTGGCTCATGTTAAGCCAGCTGTCCACCAACACCCCCAGGTCCTTTTCTGCTGGGCAGCTCTCCAGCCACTCTTCCCCAAGCCTGTAGCGTTGCCTGGGGTTGTTGTGACCAAAATGTAGGACCTGGCACTTGGCCTTATTGAAGCTCCTACAGCTGGCCTTGGCCCATGGATCCAACCTGCCCAGGTCTCTCTGTAGAGCCTTCATACCCTCAAGCAGATCAACACTCCCACCTAGTTTAGTGTCATCTGCAAACTTTCTGAGGGTGCACTCAATCTCCTCATCCAGATCACTGATAAAGGTATTAAACAAGACTGGCCCAAAACCTGAGCCCTGAGGGACACCACTGGTGACTGGTCGCCAATAAGCCTTCCCCCCATTAATCTCAACTCTCTGGGCATGGTCATCCAGCCAGTGTTTTACCCAGTGAAGTTTTACCCACTTGTCTATGCCATGATTTGCCAGCTTCTCCGGGAGAACACTCTGGGGGACAGCGTCAAAGGCTTTATAAAATTCAGGTAGACACAACTACAGCCTTCCCCTCATCCAGAAGCTGGGTCACATGGTCATGGAAAGAGATCAGGGTGGTTAAGCAAGACTTCCCTTTCATAAACCCATGCTGGCTGGCCCTGCACTTGCCATGAGAGATCACTCAAGATGATCCCATCCATGATCTTTCCTGGTACCAAGGTCAGGCTGACAAGCCTGTAGTTCTCTGGATCCTCCTTCCAGCCCTTCTTGTAGATGGGTGTCATGTTAGCCACCCTGCAGTCATCTGGTACGTCCCCTGATGACCAGGATCATTGATAAATGGTGGAAAGAGGCTTGGTGAGCTCTCCTGCCAGCTCCCTGAGTACTTTCGGGTGAATCCCAACCGGCCCCATAGACTTATGTGTGTCTAGGTGCAAAAGCAGATTAGTAACTACTTCCTCCTGGATTATTGGGGGTGAGTGGGGGGGTGGGAAGGGTCTATGCTCTCTGTCCTTATCTTCCAGCTCAGGAGTCTGAACACCCTGGGGGTAGCTGCTTTGACTATTAAAGATGGAGGCGAAGAAGGCATTAAGTATCTCAGCTTTCTCCTTGGCCTTGGTTGCAATGTCCCTGCTCTCATCCAGCAAGGGATGGAGATTCTCCCTGGTTCTCTTTTTATTGTTGATGTATTTATAAAAACTTTTTTCTGTTGTCCCTTATGTTAGTGGCAAAGTTGAGCTCCAGCTGGGCTTTTGTCTTCCTGATTTTCTCTCTGTATAACCTAGCAAGATCTCTGTACTCTTCCTGAGGTGCTTGTCCCTTCTTCTGCTGGATGCCAGGGATACTCCCGGTCCCTCTTTGCAACATGGATGGAGGGTCCCTGCCCATAGGCACCACCAGAAGCACAGCCAGAGACACTGGAGCAAAGTGTGGTGATGGAGGAGGCTGGGAGTCTCACAGGGTGGCTCAGCAGATGCAACAGGCTCATCTCCTGGATTGGCCTGGGTAGACTTGCCAAGGCCAGGCTGGATGGGGCTTCAAGCAACCCAGTCTAGTGGGAGGTGTCTCTGCTCATGGCAAGGGGGTTGGAACTAGATGATCTTTAAGGTCCCTTCCAACCCAAATTCTATGACTCTAGGTCTCCAGGCAGCTGACAGAAGGGGACAGGACAGGCAGGGGAGGTGTCACCATGTCCAGCCCCACCAATATCAGAGCACAATAAAAGTCCAAGGCACTGATGAGAGTTGGGATACTGCCCAGCCCATGGCCCATCACCACCATGGCCCTGCCTTTGCCCTGTCTGCACAGCTGAGACTGTCACTGCTGCTGGAATGGGTCCCTGGGGGTCCCAGGGGACACTGGTGGGAGACAGCAGCCAGGCATAGGCACGGATGGTGCTGGGGGCTGCCCCGTGGCCCCTTCTCCTGGTGCACACCCCAGAGCAGGGGGCTGGCAGGCAGTCTGCGGTGGGATGGGTCCTTCCTGGCCCCTCCAGCAGGACACACGGCAGCAGCAGCCAGGCCCTGAGAGCAGGCAGGAGGTCCTGTCCCAGAACTGGGGTAAGCACTGGGTTGGACTGGGCTGAGAGCCGGCTGGCAGCTGGTGTGGACGCTCCGAGCAGCTCACCTAGTGCTTGCCTTTGGCCGTGCAGCTGGATGGAAAGAGCCAGTGATGTAGAGCTGGATATCCTCCGCAGGGAAGGTTAAAACCTCTGTTCAGTGTAAAGTTGCCACATCTAAGCACTTATGATCATGATATTTATGGCTAGTTTATTCCAGGCTGTTAAAGGCAGCAGTAGTTATCCACAGATAAAGGGAATTTGGCTCCCTTGGTGCCTTTTCTCCCCGCGGTGAAGGCATGCCCGGCTGGAGCCAGGTGCCCATGGTGTGTAACTGGTCCTGTAGCCCCCTGCCAGAGCCAGCACTCGGGCTGGACATGCAGATGCTGCAGCCACAGCATGGCAGGGACGGTGGCTCTGGTTCTGCTGCACAGGAGCTGTGGAGACAGACATGGGAGATGCCACGTCCCTGCCCCTGAGCGATTCTGCTGGGGATCAGGAGGTCCCCCATTTTGGAAAGCCTTCCCACTGATCCTCAGTGATGGTGCAGGGGTCCCAGCCTCATATCTCCTCCACGTGCTGCCGTGCCCTGCTCTGACGGAGGGTTTATTTAGGACAGAAAAAGGCCAAATCGTTCTGGGGCTTGCAGGGCATGTTGAGTCCCACTAGCCCCCTCCAACCCCTGCCCCACCTGGCTGTTGGTTCCATTCGATATCCAGCTCCTGATGCCCTGTCCCACCACTGGGATTGGGACCCTAATTAGGCAGAAATTTCAAGGGAGAAATGAGAAAGTTTATAAAGCTGAGTTTCTCCTGCCTGTGAGTGACACGAGGTGTCAGAGAAAGGAAATAAAAGGCAAGGATGCAATTCCAGTGCCACCGAGAGTGTGTGGCGAGTCCTAATGGAAAGTTCTCCTGCTCTTTAAAGCTTGGTCAGATGGCCTAGTTACTGCTTTAAAAGGACCCAGAATCAAACTGCGGCGCCGCACTCGAAGCCTTCAAATAAAGCGAGCTGTGTTTCTGCAGGTCCAGCGAGGCAGAGGCAGGCGATTACACAGAGAAGGGCAGGTCTCTTTATCTTGGAGGGAGACCTACCTATTTTTAAACATTAGCTCCAAATCAGCAGCTCACCTCTTTGTCTCACACAAACCCTCTCTCGCCTTCTGGAGGAGAGATCAAACGCCAGCCCTGCTGCCATTGTTTCTCTCCCAGCGAGATGGATGCGGGACTGTAATCTTCCCACAAAGCCGCATGCTTCAAAGGCATCAAAAGTGCTTATTAAAAGTCCTAGGAAACTAATTTAATAACATCCCAAAGGGCTGGAAAAATCAGCACCAGCAGCTCAAAATCTAACCTGGCGAGGGAGATGGGCCCCTGCGCCGCACGACTCCATCTGCAGGTGGCTGGTTGCAGGGCCAGGGTGCTTCATCACACAGATCTGCCCTGATCCCCACGGTGTCACCACCCTGTCCTCCTGCCAGGAATGCCACTGATGAGCAGGAGTGTGGGGGACCCTGCCCCTATGGCACTGCCAGGGCAGCTCATGTGGGACTGTGTCCCTGCCAAGGGCTTTGCACCGAGATTGCTGGATTGGAGGCACAATGGGGACAGAGACTGATCAT
Source organism: Thinocorus orbignyianus (assembly GCA_013400375.1). NCBI lineage: Eukaryota > Metazoa > Chordata > Aves > Ciconiiformes > Thinocoridae > Thinocorus > Thinocorus orbignyianus. The sequence continues at coordinate 624,327 of VXBW01003242.1, read as the reverse complement.
CCGCCCTGGCACTGTGGAGGCGCCCTGCACCGTCCCAGAGGCAGGATTTCAGGCTTGTCTCACGGAAAGCACCATGAGGCCTTTGCCGGCCATCTTGGTGGCAACTGGCCTGGTGGCAGCTCCATGCTCCGCTCACCCCGGCTGGAAGGAGGTAGACCCATGCTGGGCCAGTACATGATGAAGTTGGGAATGTCACCAGTCCTACAAAGCCACCTCAGAGAGATCCATGCGCTATGTGTGAGATAAACATTGCCTGCCATGATGGGTGACATGTGGGACGCTGGGGCTGTGTCCTGTCTGAATGGCGCAGGCTCCCACGGAAAGGGGCAGGGGATGGAAATTAACGCTCCAGCCTCCGTCTCATCCTGCCCATTAGCAGGGCTGTTTTACTCCGGATCATTAAATATGTATATCTTATTACACGCCTTGTTACAGTATTGAGCTCTATTGACTGATAATAAATTCCAAGCATCATCCTGGTCATAAATTTATCTGGAGATGATGAAGACTCAATAATCTAGTCATGCAGATAATATGATAGGGCCTTAAAAAAGATCATTACATTATATGCCAAAATTAAAAGTGAAATACACTTTATTAACACTGTTTCCCCACTCGGGGCCATTACTTGTTATATCCCCTCCTGCTCTCGCACCCACCCACACGCCGTCCCTCGGGTGAGCCAAGGGAGGTGACATGAGGCAGAGCCACCACAGCTCTACCCTGGCAGGATCCCGGCAGAGGGGTACAGAGGGGTGGCAGGTCACACTGGGACTTCCCAGCTTGATGCCACGGATGCAGGGCCCTGCCCATTACAGCACCAGGCCCAGCCCATTGGGCAATGGCCTCTGAGCATTTCCAGGTGTTAAGGTTTCCTTTGCCTGGTGCCTGGTGATTCCTTTTCCCTGCTGGCAGCCCTCAGCAGTGCTGAGACCACCAGAACCAAGGGCAGCCTTGTCCCCAACCTCCAGAAGGAAAAAGACCTCATCCCCAACTTCCAGAGCCTACAGGAGAACTGGAGAGGGACTCTTTGTCAGGAAGTGTAGTGATACAACATGGGGTAATGGTTTCAAATTGAAAGAGGGGAGATTTAGATTAGATATTAGGAAGAAATTCTTTCCTGTGAGGGTGGTGAGGCACTGGAACAGGTTGCCCAGAGAAGTTGTGGATGCTCCATCCCTGGAAGTGTTCAAGGCCAGGCTGGATGGGGCTTTTTGCAGCCTGGTCTGGTGGGAGGTGTCCCTGCCCATGGCAGGGGGGTTGGAACTCGATGATCTTGAAGGTCCCTTCCAACTCTAACGATTCCATTCTATGATTCTAAAAAGTGACCCCCTGCAGCTTCAGGTCTCCAGAGAAAGCTACACACGCGTGGGGGTTAGCCCACCAGCTCCCACCCGGCAGCATCTCTCCCAGGACAGGGGTCCCTGCTCGTGCCTGGCTGCTCCGCAGTGTGGCACAGCCAGCTGGGAACACAAAAGGGGACGCGGGTGTCCCCTCTGAGGGAGGAGGGCACCCGATAGGAGCCAGACTAACCGAGCTGCCCGGTGAGGGCAGGGCAGCTCCCAAAGACTCTCCCTGGGGACAGGGGCTCATCCCCCTCCTCCTGCCCCTCATAAGCCATTCCTCTCCTTTAACAAGAAGGTCACAGCCATTTACACCCCTCTGATGAGGGCAGGCAGCTCCTGCCCCTCCTGCCCAGCGAGGCCAGCCTGGCCACGCTCCTGCCTGTGGATCAATGGAACACAGCAAGTTTAAAGTGTGTCATGTCTCCCCCTTGTCTCCAGTTCCCTGTCCCTCCGCCACCTTCCTCTCCAGACACGCAAGGTGACGAGTGCTGGCAGGGGGCAGGGGCAGGGGGGGCTGCGGATCGATGCTGCGACACGGATCGGCTGCTGGGAAAAACCAATCGTGGATCAGATGGAAACCGACTTCTTCTTGTATCTGCCCGGCTCTCGCCGGGATAGATTGGCTGGAGAAATCCGATGGCGAGAGGAGACAAAAGGGGAGGCGATGGGGAGAGGAGGAAAGGGCTGATAATGCTCCTGCCGCAGCCGCTCTAATCTGTGACAGCCCGAGGATTTGCTGAAAACCATTATCACATTGCTCTCCCTTCTCTTGTCCCTGATAAAGCCCCGGCTAATCTGTTTGTTGCAGGTATTGAACGAATGCATTTAGCGAAACAAGGGGTGTGCGTGCGCCTCCCTGCCCCACCAGCAAATGTTTTTTCCCCACATCACCGGCCTCGCTGGGAGGAATAAGAGGCAGTGGGGATGGTTTTGGGTGCCGTGGCACTGGGGAAACATCTCCACCGACCGCCCTTTGCAAGTTTTGGGGAGCTTCTCTCTAGATGTTGCGTTTCATCCTCGTAACGCAACTGGCGGAGGGCGGCGAGCGAAGCTCTGGGGCCGGTGGGTGATGTGACGGTGCCGTGTACTGTGGCACATCCCAGCCACCGAGCAGCCCAGACAGGGGGGACACAGAGGGTTTTGGGCCACGGGAACGGCTCCCTGGTCCCTCTGTCCATTGGATCCTGGCTTGGCTCGTGCCTGCCTGTCCCGGTGCTGACCTCGGCTCTCCCCTTGCGAGAAGCTCTTTCTCCAGGGAGGAGAGATAATTCAGTGGCTGTGAAAGCCCAGACCCGGGGTTCCCGCAGCCGCCTGTTACAAACAGTTCTAGTGGAACATTAATTATAGTAATTTAGCCGTGGAACACTAACTGCAGCCAGTGCAATAGCATTCAGTACATTAGTGGCTATAACCCACTCCTTAAAAAAGACATTTGGCTACTGACAGCTGATAAAATGAGTTGTGAAGCATAACCAAAGGGAAAAAAAAAATAAATCAGAGGCATGCTGGGAGCGAGCTGTGGGATGGCCGGGTGGGGGGCAGCACCCCTTGGGGTGCCAGGGGTGCAGGTGGCAGGGCAGGAGGTGGCCAGGGGATGCAGCAGGTGACCTCCTGCCCGGCACACAGGCTGGTGGGCTCCCTGTGCCGCGGGCAGGGCTCGGCGAGGCGGGGGGCACGGAGCCGCGTCTCCGCAGTATGTCAAACAGAAGGACATTTCCTTCTATCTCCCAGCCGCCGCCCCAGGGCACAATCCACCTACATTCAATCTTTACTCCACTACACATGTTTCCTTTCCAGCCTTGGATTATATTTTATCATCAAATTACCGCAGCGATAAGATGGAGTAGATGTGATAGCGAGCAGAGCACCCGCCCTCCCAGCTCTCTGGCATCCCTCCCTTCTCCCTCCGCCACCCCCAGCCTCCTGGCTCCGAGAAGGAGCGGGAGGAGAGGGTTATCCAAATGTCAAGGGGTGAGAAGAACCCCCCCGGCTGCTGGATTCGCCGGCTGGGACCAAATTGTGGATGGCAGCAAGAGCCTGGTTGCAGGCAGGCAGCAGCTGTCACACATCTTGGATGCCCATCAGCCAGGAAAACTTTTGGGGTGCCTTGCCACAATGTGGGATCCCCTGGCATTTGTGCCACAAGCATCTGCTCCCCACTGCTCCCCTGCAGCACCCTGGCTCCCCCCTCCCACCCCATGCCCTAGCCTGGCACTGGGGGTGGGATGACCCAGTGACACCGGCGAGGTGGCAGGGACACAGGGAGCCCTGTGGCAGGGGTGGCCAGGAAAAGCGTGTCTGTGCCGTTACAGCCCGAGCAGCACCGCGAGGCCCCGCTGTGATGAATCCTCCCCATCTCCTTGTTTACTCCAGTCTGCAACAAATGAGTCCCTGCCCGTCCAGGGATAGCTCATCCAGAGGAATGCTCTTTCAGGCCTCTCCCTCTAATCCCTATTAATTTAAGTAATGCTCGGCCACTCTTCTCAAACTATTTATTATTTATCAGGTTTGTTTATTTGTAGCTAACAGGTAGCGCTCAGCATGCGTCCCCGGCACAGGGACAGGGGCCGTTCATCACATCGGCTCCCCTGCCATCCACCATCCGTCAATTACTCCTGCTTCCTTTAATTAGTAATGAGGACTAATATCTCTGCCTGGGATGGTGGCTGGAGCGGAACTTCCCTCCGGTGGCATCCGAGCAGCACAAGGGAGGGAATGAAAAATAAATACCTGTGCCAGGCTGCTGCTGCTGCTGCTCCTGGACGAGCAGGGGTGCCTGCCAGCCCCCACGCACCCCTTCCCGGGGTGGGGGGCAATCCCCAGCAGCTCCCCAAGTGTCCCCTGTACACCAGAGGCTCCTACCCAGCAGGGCAGGGGAGGTGATGCCAGCCAGGTCCCAAAACATGGGTGCCCTCTCCCACATGGCAGGGCCATCCCAAACCATGGAGGATCCCCCACTGAGCCCCAGCTCCTGAGCCTCTCACGGGTGTTGGCAAGGGGAAGCCTAGATTAAATGCCCATTAGAGCCTCTGTCCTCGCTGGCGGTCCTGGGGAGCTCTGTATCAGAACATGCCATCCAGAGGCAGCCTAATAGCGAAGGCAGCACATGATATAAATGGAGCCCCTTTGATTTATTGACTGGGAGAAGTTTTTACACGATAGCCCATTAAGACGGACGGCTCTGTTTACAGCCAGGCCATCTAGCTATAGGGACCCTGAACTGGATGGTGTGTTTTGCTATTGCTCTTCAGGCAGACATCTCATTAAGGGGAACAGCATATGGAGCTCTCTGGATCTATACTTCACGAGTCCTGAGGGAGGCTTTTACCATTTTTAATAAGCGGGCAAGGTTAGCAAACCTGCAACGCGGTGACCTCCCCTCCTTGCGCAATGGATCTCCCTGAAACGCAGAGTCTCGGACTCAACGGGTGCGAGCGGGACTCCATAAATCACCTCCCTGCTGCCGGCCAGGGAAACCGTCCTGGGAGGACGGCAAGGGGAGGGGGTCCAGACCAGGCAGTGCTGTGTCTGAAACGGGGTAGCAGCGTGTGGCTCAGCCAACGCAGGGCGAGCCCCTCCGCCCATTGTGCCGACGGGGTGACAGGCAGCAGGCGGGTGGCTCAGCCGGCAAAGGTGCTTTAAGGAGAGAGTGTTAACTCGATAGCCAGAGCGCAGGAAACGAAACCCCCAGCTGGCTGCCGAGGGGGGATTATTCCGTATTCAGTAACACGGCTGTTTAGGAGAACAAGTAATCTCTGGCAAAGACCTCCGGCTCTTCTCCGATCTGATAAAGCCGTGCAGCCTACAGGCAAGCTGGCCCCTGCGGGATGGATGCCAATGGGCTGGGGATGCTGGGGCTGGAGGAGGAGCGGGAAGGCACGCACGTGGGATGAGCTGCCGAGGTACAGGGTAGACACGCTGCTAACAGCACACTCGGGACACCTTCCCAAAATGAAAGGGCTTGTGTGATGTTTGAGTATGAGGTTTCCCACTTGGGTGCCGCTTACACCCCCGAGGTTGGCAGCACAGGCACGTGGCCTCAAGGCAGCAGGTAACACACACCATCCCCTCCTGGCCTGGGTACACAGCTGTGTGCACACCCGCTCCCCAGCAACGGCAGTCTGGCTCTTGCCCATCAGCCAGCCCTGAGATCCCTGGAGTTTTACTCCTGAGCTACAGGCTCAGCTGTATTTCCATCACCGGTCACTGGCATTTAACTTACACATCTAAAATTCACACCATGGAAAAACCTGATAGAAAAGCAGGAGACTACTTCCTTTTGAGAAGTCTGTCTGGCTCTGGCTGGGGAAGAGGGAAGGCAGAGAAGGACAAATGGACAGACATGGTGGCATATATGAGTCTCTTTTCAGCAATTCTCTCACAAACAGTCTGAGCATCTTTGAAATGAAATTTTGTAGGCGATTAGCTCACAATGTGAACTTAATTGCTTTTGGTATTTAAAAAAACCCATTAAATTAAATGGCCGAGATATTGAGGCTTAAGCAATGGCTGCTTCCGATGCACAGTAACTACCAGCTCATTACTGGGGCACCAATTCCAGCGAGGGAAGGCGCAGACCCATGCGACGTGACCGCTGTGGCTCCAACGCTCCCTCCCAGCTCACAGCCTGTGGGTGAGAGGATCATCAGCAGCGGTGAGAGAACGGCTCACAGCAAGGCTGGCATGGAGCAGCAGCCCCACAACAAACTCAGCTCCTGGCTCCCCAGAGCATCCTTCCTAGACCTGGGCATCTGGAAGCCAAGGGGCTGTAGAGATCCCACAGCTCAACAAGAGGAGCAGCTAGAGTTGGACAGTCTCACACTGCAGGACATCTGGGTCCTGCTCCACCAGGACATCAGGATGACCTCCACTGTGCCGCTTTGGTCCCTGTTCCTTGGGGATCCCATGGTGCTCACACGCACTGAGACTATGAAGTGATGCAAGCTCGGTTGGTACCATTTCTCCCTGGGGACAGCCCCAAAGCTGGCACCTTGCACTTCTTCATGCCAGCACCATGCAAGGGAGCTTCTCCGCCACAGCCAGCAGCGCCGCCCCGCTTTGCATTTAGTGCCATAATACAATAGAGCGGCCAACGGTAGTGCGTTCACCTTATTTTACTTGTTTGTTTAAATTATTTACACTCCTCAGATGCAAGATTGCTCTCCAAAAGGAGCTTCCTTTTGGCTGCTGCGGCTTTAAAATGACTTGCATCCATCACTCAATCGCTTTCAGGTCAAACACACGCTCCCGACTTAATGACCACATTTCCGCAGCAACAAATCTGTCACTGCTGTTTGTTTAAAGCCAACAATCTGTAGGAGCACTGTGTGCAAGGATTGAATTAACTCAGCATCTGAATGACTGCGGTGCCAGATCATTCAAATTGCACCTTTCCTAAGATCTTCCAGCAATGTTAATTAATGTTCCTTGGGTGATGTGCAACATGCTGCAGTGCACAGGGCTGCCAGAGGGAGCAAAGCCTGATCCCTGTGGGAATGAGGCCATCACAGCAGGGCTCCTGGCTGTCCCATCCCCAAGAGCAGGTGGGAATGTGTGTGTTGAGGAAGAAGAGGGGCTGGTGGTTCCTCCTTGCTCTCAGACAACTACAGTGGTTTACCCCAAAGTTTAGCAATCCTGCTGACATTTTTTTTTTCCCCAGGAAATTCCAGCCCAAACCGTAAATACACTGCCATCAACAAGAATGAAAACTATGTCGCTATTTCCCTTGAATTCCAGTTACTTCTGGTTGGGGTTGGGTTTTTTTTTTTTGTGCATGCCCAGATGTTTCATAACAAAGCCTTGAAGTCTGTTGGAAAGGTGACTTTGGGGCCAGGGAGCGTTTTGGATTTCCCATTGGAATCTCGCCAACTTTGGGCAAAGCCAGCCCTGCCTGCTGACACACACGTGCACTGATGCCCATCCCCGGACCGGTCTCCTGCTCCCAGCTGCTGCAGCCCCCCTGGCACCCACCCCAGGCACCTGCGTGGGGAGAGGGGACCCAGCTCTCCAGGCGCTCGATGACTTCCCCAGGAAGCACGAAGGAGGAAACTGCTCCATTGAAACACCTGTGCCAGCAAGAGCTGGAGTCAAGGGGCAGGTGAAGTAGGAGGAAACAGAGGTGGTGGGAGCTGAGATGATACCAGAGAAATGGGGGAAGGGATAGGGACAAGGAAACGAGGACAAAGAGCTGAGATGGAGATGGGGAGGGAGACCACGCCTAGACGTGATGAGAGGGAAGGAGGGAGTGGGATTCAATCCAACCCCAAACCACCTAGGTCTCCTGCTGCCATCTGCAGCCTCCAGCAACTTCAGCCCTTGCCCACCAGCAATGTCTTTGGCCCAGTGTCCTCATTCCAGGTGCCTGGCCATGGTCTCAGTTTGCCTGGCCAACGGCAGCATTCACATCTCCACAGAGCAGAACCAGGGTTTGCTGGGGGGGTCCTAACCTGAAGAGCTAGAGCCCTCCCCCAGCCTCCTCTCCGATCCCTGCAGTTAATTGGGGCACTGCTTTAATCTCTACCTGCCATTGATTTCAATTCAGCTCCAATTTTCTTCTTTGACCTTCTCTCCTCCAGACCCCGCTCGCAAACAGAACACAAATCCTCACACATCCCCTTCATTTTCCCCTGCGATTTTCCAGTTTGCCCCAGTCTCAGGTTGGGGAAGGCAATGACTAATGCTTGTTTGAGCCTAAATGCTCATGCACAGGGACGGACACCCTGCTGCCCGCACAGACACCCTCCCCTGGGCACGCTCACCCTGGCTCCAGCACGGAAAGGGAGGCAATGATGCTCTGATGCCATCCAAAACACAAGAGAAAAGCATGATAAAGAGACTTCCAGATGGCTTCCTCCACATAGCTGACTTTTTCCTAGGAGCCTGTGGGTCCCGAACTGGCATGAGGGCGTGCTCCTGACTGTGCCCAGGTCTCAGCTGCAGGGCTGGCATCCAGCACCCATCCCGCTGGAGGGATCTTCTGCCCACCTGAAAGCTGGTCCCTCTGTGCCAAGCACCAGCCCTGCGTGGGCTGTGACGTTCCAAATGCAAGTGGAAGGAGATGTGCTGGCTGTGAGACAGGGGAAGATCTCTCCTTCGCTGTGTCCCTGGGGCCACGGATCAGGCACAGAGACTGGGAGCACCTGCCCCAGCTTCCTGATGCCCCTCATGCTCTGTGCTGTGATCTGGAAGGGGAGCCAGCCACTCAGAAGCAGTTAAAATCAGGCTGCAGTGTGCTGGTGGAGACAAGCAGGGGAGGAGAGGGCCCTAGACAGTGCCCGGGAGATGTCCCCTGGTGAGAGACATTGCCAGCACCAAGGGGAAGGGGGGAGGAGCTGTCAGGGGGGCAGAGGACGGGAAAGGCATCATCCCTTAATACCCGTTTCTTCCTGGCACCCCGAAATGGGTGGGGAACCTCTGCCAAGGTTCCTTTCTCAAGAAAGCCTGGATGCCAGAATTTCAGTCCTCCCAGGGCCCTTCTTTTCCTGGCAGCAATTCACTATGTAAAGAGGCTGGATATTTATAATTATGCTCAAAGTGGCCACTTTGAAAATCTATATGTCTCTAGGCTCCCTGTACATCATAATGTCAAGCCTGTGAATGGAGGCATCCATCAGAGGCCTCACATCACAGACCTTGGAGCTGTGATAAACACTCGGGAAATGCTCGCTGAACCCCGTGTCCCACTGCTGTCTTCTGGGGAAGCGATTTGGTCTTTGGGGGGTGCCCCCATGGAGACTCCTCTGGGGGTGTGTGTGCCACACAGAGACAGGGACAGAGACAGATCAGAGACAGGGATGGCAGCAGGGTCTGGGTTGCTCTAGCCAGAACCTTTCCCGCTGACCCTCGCTTTCTCCAGCTGGGACCATCCAAGCCATTGCTCTGTTTCCACACCACAGGCACATCTGTAAAAAGGCGGCTCCCACACTCCCATCCCTGAGAAAGCCCCCATGCCAGAAGGGTGGTGAGGTACAGGGACAGGATGCACTTTTCATACATCAGCTCTACTCTTGGTCATCAAATCCCTATCCTTTGGCCTCATCAACCCCAGGATCTCCTGAGTATGACTGAAAAAAAACCTAGCTCAGCACCAGTGAGGGGTCTCAGCCCCCATTCCCAGCAGGGAAACTGAGGCAGGGAGATGCGGTCTCTTCTCCAGGACAGTAAATGTCAGAACTGGCCCTGAAGTGATGCTCCAGCTGTTGCCCTGCCATGCTTGTGGGGAGTTCCTACTGCACTTCTCCCGGTGTGGGGACACAGAGGACCCCTGCTTTGTGTCACCTCCTTGAGAAGTGGGGCAGGCAGGATTGGGCAGGTCTCCCGTGGGAGACCAGGAATACCGCTCTCTGCCAAGAGCGCAGCGAGAGGACGCACAGGCTCCGCTAACGTTTTGCCCAGGCTGTTCTTAAAAATTTATTACTCTGTTGCAACATGAAAAATAAGACAGAGAAGTAATCATTAGTATAACTATAACTCCCCGTGCAATAGTCCCACTTGTAAATTGAGATTTATGATTGCAGCTGCCGATATTTTAGAGGCCGGTGCAGGCAGCGGTGGCAGCACAGCCCTGCTCCGTGCTGCCCCGCCGCAGTTACAGTTTATCACAATCTGCAGAGATTATTGCAATGAATAATACACAACAGGCTGGCAGTGAAGAACTATTCCCGATCAAACGCTTCTGTAAACAACTGAATAAATAATATTGCCCAGCCCCTCTTTAGAGCCCTTGGAGGCCCAGGGAAATCTCTCATTACTCAGCAGGAGAGGCAGCGGGGGGCTCGGAGGTGCCACAAGGCGGAGATGCAGTGACTCTGGGCACACACTGGACATCCCAGGCGCTGGCACCTTTCTCGCAGACAGCTCACCCTGCTTTATGTTTTCTTTTTGGCAGAAAAGCAGGGTGAGACACAGGAAAGACCCACTTGTGGTCCCGCTGCTCCATGTGCAGGGCTGTCACTGCTAGGAACAAACCTGCTTGGACGGACAGACAGATACATGCCCAAACAGACAGGTATGTTTGTCTTCTCTTCTGCTTGGCAAGGTTTTTGCTCACTCCTGATATTACCAGGGCCCTGTGGGTGAGTTGGCAGCAGGTAAAGAGCAGGTTCAGGGACTGCCTCCCCCCATCCCTGGCAGGGATGAGGTGGTTGGGGCCGAGCCCACCAGGAGCGGGGCTCCACACGCTCCCTGAAATGTCAGTAAGTAATGCAACGTGATCAGGGTTGTGTGCCAGCAGCGCTGGAAAGGGCATTTCTCACACGGCTCAGAAGGATAAAGTTCAGCTCCGCAACGCCCCGGGTTCCCCCACTGCAACGAGCTCCGGCTTGGCCACCGCGCTGTGCTGCCACTGGCATCAGGGCTGCAGAGACCCCTACCCAGAGGGTGAGCAGGGAGATTCGCACCTTCCCCAGCACCCATCACACAGAGGTATTTTACTTACTCCCCAAACGCCTATACTCAAAATACAGTGAGTGGTAGAGTGACCAGGCCAGGTTGGATGGGGCTTTGAGCAACCTGCTCTAGGGAGAGGTGTCCCTGCCCATGGCAGGGGGATTGGAACTTGATGATCTTTAAGGTCCCTTCCAACTCTAACCATTTTATGATTCTATGATGACCTGAAAGAAGCCAAGGGAGGGTTATAACCACCTCGGGCTATCAAACAGCTCTCTGATGTTTCAGTGCTCTCACACACTACATGGGTGCCCATGTGCCCCTGCCCAGACATCCCTGGGCAGGGAACATCCCCCTGCACCCACATTCTGCCTGCTCCAGGATCAGTTCCCGGGGATGTTCCCTGCTCCTCGTAGGCTCTCCTCACGGCCAGGTCCTGGGGAAGGGCGAGAGAAGCAAAGCAGGAAAGTTTGCATCCCTGTGTCGTCTGGTCTGCAGTGTCTGTGCAGGAATCGGCTCCAATTAATCCCCCCTCAGCTTGGCCCGCCCGCTTCATTACCTCCCCTTGATGAGAACCATCAGTGGGGCCTGTATGATTTTGCTAATTAGCCTCACTTCGTTTATCATTTCCATTTTCTCCCAGAGACGCTCGGCTTGCTGGGCGACAGCTTCATCTCCTGCAGAAACAATGCGGCCCCTTCTGTGCCTGTCTCACTTAGCGCTGTCACCGCAGCCATTATGAAATTGGGGTTTCATTTACACACTAATTAAACATTACAGCTTGTTCACAATTACAACATGGGGATGAGGAGGTAACTAATTACTTAAGAAATGAGCTAACATTTATCTCCAATTCCTCCCCCCTCAGCCCGCCGCCCTCCTCTCCAATCAAGATTAGAAATTGTTGTTCGATGGAGGCAGCCCAGCAGGCTGCTGCCCACCTCCCTGCGTGCTCCGTCCCCTTCAGGGGGACCATACCGAAACCCCGGCCAGGGGACAATCCATCAACCCCTAATTGCAGCCAGGATGACGGGGGGGCCGTGGCAGCAGTGCGTGGCGCTGTGCCAAATGGGCTGCATCGGGATGAGCTGCAACGCTTGGGATGCATCCCTCCCTGGTCAGCAGCATCCCTGGGACAGCCTGGCCACGGAGGTGGCAGGGACCGAGGTGCTCCCCAGGCATCACAGCTCCCTGTACCCACCAGGGTCTTGCATGTTGGGTTATCGCCTGGGTCCGCAGAAAGGCTGGGGATGCCAGCACGGTCTCCCCAGCCCTACTGATGGGCAACTCATTCTGAAAAGACATTTTCTTCAGGGAGGAATTAACATTTAAAACCGAGAACTATTAGAGTAAATAAAGCAGGCTGTCACTCGGATCAAAAGGCAACACCAAAGGTGGGCTTGGGACACAAATGTGACTGGGGAGACAGGTCCTGGGGAGCGGGAAAGGCGAGGAAGGGGCAGGCACCCCTTCATTCCTTGGGGTGGGGTGGCCAGCAAGGACAGGCTGGAACCCTGTGTTCAGCCTGGGCAAGGCTGGGTGCTGCTGCTGAGTGAGCAACAGCCTCCTTGCACGGGCATCACGGGGCTGCCACATTCTGCTGTCACCGGTGAGCGGTCCTTGCCGTGCAGAAGGTGCGGGCAAGCTGCACCCAGAGCTGCAGATGGGGCAGAGGACAGGAGAGCGGAGAAGGGTGACAGTGACCAGGATTGTCTGGGGATGGATGCGAAGATGCAGGGTGGCCTGCAAAGCAGCAAGGTAGGGGAGAGAGGCTGGAGAGGCCAGGGAGGCTGGTGCGGTGCCTGGACACTCCTGGAGGCTCCAGAAGAAGGGCAGTGCTGCTGCAGGGCTTCTCAAACACAAGAGAATCCCCCTGTAAACAGTTCTGGAAATGCTCTCAGGAAAAAAAAAACATATTTAGTTCAGCACCAGGCAATTAAGGTTCTTTTGCAACTCTTAACCTGCGATTTTGAGACAAAGAATTTGGCCTTGGCATAATTTGAACTGCTAATTGCTTTCCTGATCCGCAGTTAGAGAGTTGAGCTGAAGCGCACGCCTAAAAAAAATCACCTTCTCCTTCTGGGAGAAAATTCAGAGCCACTCTCCAGGGGGAAGGGGATGCTCTCTTCTTCCCTCCGAGCAGCTTAAAAAATAATGATCAGGAAACAGTTAAGCAAAAGGGGGGTGAACTGATGGGTTTTTTTTAATAGAAAAAAAAACTCTCACCACTTTATAATAATAGTAACAACTCATTCCCATAGTTTTTATCCTTCCTGTCTTTAGCCCACAAAAAAAAAAAAAAAAAAAAGAAACCCTGAGCTAAACTACTGACACTGGCTGGGAGCTTAGAACTGCCGCATCAAACAGAGCCCTTGAATCTCCTGAACATAATTGTGCTGCCCTCTAACCTCAACCTTCAATCAGTGCAGTGTAACTATCTCATTTTAGCCTACAGGACACACCCCTCTGCTAACTAGCAGCCATATTCTTCTCATTAGGAGACTGCTCTGGACGGGAGCGTGGAGGCAAAGCCGTTGTCTCTCTTTTTCTCTCCCTCTCTGCCTCTCTCGGCTGTTATATATGTACTTCTGGAGGGGGAGAGGGCTTTGTGGGTGCTGGAGATGGCCCAGCTGCCAAGCTCTGTGTCCCCTGGGTGTGCAAATAAAACCAAACCACTGGTTCTTGGTTGGGAACACGCAGGACACGAGAGGGGTCCTGGCCCTGGTCCCCTCAGCACTGGATGGCTGGACCTGGGGAGCTGCAGCTGATGGCTGGAGCCAGCTTCCCAGCAAGATGCTGTGGGGTGGCAGTGGCCAGGGGAACACGTGTAGGTAGGTAGGCACAGGCCACCAGCAGTGTCAGCACCGTGCCAGCTGCTGAGGGGCTGGCAGGAAAGCAAGGGGCAATGCAGGGCTGGGGCACAGCAGAAGGCTTGCACAGACACATCCTCTGGTTGGGTGGTTGCTCCCATGTCACATTAGGGGTCTAGGTGTAATTAACAGCGAGGCTAACTACAGCAAGAAAACTTACCCGGGACTGCCAGGTGCTCCCCATCACCAGGCTGTTTCGCATCATGCCACTAGGAAGGGTTTTTTCCATGGTTAAAGATCAGCTTGGCATTGTGGAAGGACAAGATGGGACACTCCTATAGCCCACCCGGTACATCAGCCCAGCCTCACTGAGCCTGCTGCATCCCTGGGCCAACACCTGGCCAAAACCTGATGGGAGCTCTCGAGCTCCTGCTTCCAAGCTGAAGCAAGATTGCTCAGGACTCTTGGGGACAGACGGGATCTACCATCCCAGTGTAGTGCCTACAGGAACAGGAACCAGGCAGAGCTCAAGTGGTTAATGGCACAGCTGGGATCAAGGATACCCCTTGATAGGACAAGGGGAAATGGTTTTAAATTGGAAGAGGGGAGATTTAGATTAGATATTAGGAAGAAATTCTTTTCTGTGAGGGTGGTGAGGCACTGGAACAGGTTGCCCAGAGAAGGTGTGGATGCCCCATCCCTGGAAGTGTTCAAGGCCAGGCTGGATGGGGCTTTGAGCAACCTGGTCTGGTGGGAGGTGTCCCTGCCCATGGCAGGGGGGCTGGAACTCGATGATCTTTAAGGCCCCTTCCAACTCTAACCATTCTGTGATTCTATGATTAGCCTGTGCAGTGGAGGGTACGGGACTGGGAAGACCCTCATGCTATGGAGGATACACAGGAGAGCAGATCCCCTCTGATCCCACTGCAATCCCACAGTGAGCGAAGCCATGCTGGGAAAGGGCAGCAGTTTGGGTGGCGCAGCCCTCTCCTCCTGCCAGAGTCCTTTGCCCTGGGATTTCAACACATTAGCAACTTGGGAGAGGCAGAATTAACACTGATTTGTGTAAGGACAAGGAAAAGCACAGCACCGGACAGATTTTTGATGCCTCAGTGACCATCTTCCCCACCCAGCAGCATCTTACCCATCCAGGCCTTGTCCCTGCATCCTCTGCTGACTTACACCAGCTATTAACACAATCCAAGTTCGTTATCTTAAACAGGCCGCTCAGGACACAGGGCAGCGATCCTTAAACCAATTAATGTGATCCTTTGATTTCAGGGGAGAATGAAAAGGGGACTGTCAGCACAGCAGCAAGACAGGAGTTACGGGTCAGAGCCCAACAGCACCGAGGTGCCCGTTAGCTCTTAACGAGAGGCGGGGGCTGGTGGGCAGCTGCCAGACCTGGCTCCTGTCACAGTCCTTCTCCACAGCTTCAGCCCTGGCCCAGCACTGCTTCCTAGGCACCAGGGAGAGTGAAAAAAAGCAGCTCCAAGGTCCTTAATGGGGCTCCGGATGCTAAAAAATCCTCTTTTACCCCATGCCTGGGACAGGGATCCCAGAAGGAGGAGAGCAGTGATGGTACCATGTTGCAGCATTCAGCCTGGCATGGATAGAACTCCCCTCTGTTGCGGTGGAGATGGCCATGGCGCTGGCAGTCCTTGACCAGAGGGTCCTGGGCATCCCAGGGTGCCAGGGGCAGGATCACCGCACAGCCCAAAACTTTTCTCTTTCTTTCTTTGCTTGGCCATTTTTTAAAGCAGAAATTCTCTCTTAGCCAAGTCTTTCGGGGGAGGTGGAGAGAGAGAGTAGGAAGCCAAAGAGATTCTTCTTGCTAGTCAAAGCCTTTAACAACTATTTTTAATATCAGGCAGAGGAGCAGGATTTTGAAATGAAACAGCTGGTGCCTCTTTGATGGGTGAGCTACAGATCTTGAAACAAGGTCCATTCCCTCCTCCTTCACTAACTAACAGCCATATTTCTCTCATTAAAGACAATCTGGCCGTATTTTCAAACTTCTTAACAAGGCGATCACCGTAATTTGAGATTTCTATTATCCATGCTCCTATTACAGCAGTCTTTTAAGCAGCTGGCTTTTTTTTTTCTGCTTTCTTTCCCTGACTTTGTCTCTCCCCTCAAACTGCCATCAGTGGTAATGACGTGCAGGAAACAAGAGCGCCCAGAACCATCTTTTTTCCCCCCCCTTTCTTTTTGGTACTACCTTGTGGGGGGGGGCAGCAATAAGGAATAAAATAAAAAGCGAAATGAAGTTTGGTTATCTCTTATCTGGAGTTTGGTTTTTAATCCGCCCAGGAGCGCAAACGAAGCCAATGCAGTACCTTATCTCCCCCAGCGATCACGGACACCTCCCCACCACCCCCCAAAGACACCCAGCTCTCTCCCCTTCCCAAAGGCGCTTGGCCACAGCCCCCTCCCTGCCCCATTAGTCCTTCGCTGGGCTCTGCCAGATGGATGCAATTTACATAATATCACCGGCAGAGGCTGGCAGATCAACCGGGGTCAGGCTCTGACATCTCCAGCACAGTCTATCTCCAAGTGCTAATTTGGACTGCATTGATCTCTCTTTCTGATTTCTTTGTCATTTACGTCTGCAACGGTTTGACAGGAGATACAGAGACAGACAAGGGGGGAAAAGAAGGGGAGGGGGGGAGAAGAAGAGGAGAGAAACAAAGATTGTAGTTACAGATGTCTTTAAGGGAAAAAACAGATTAATCCAAGGACTCCTCTGAGGGTCGCAGCTTTGAAACATCCTAATTATCCTATTCTTATGAATTCCTGTACAGACTTAGAGGGGGGTCTTGTCAGGGAACTCAGGGTAACAGAAACTTGTTAAATTGCGGCGAAGTCGCTCTGGCTGGCTGCTACCCCTTCCCCTCCTGCACCTCGCCATCGTTTCTCACTAGATGAAGCGGAGCAGCTTTAAACTCAGCATCCCCCACTGGCACAGCCTCCCCTCCATACCCTGGCCACCATTCTCATTAACAACACATCTTTAACAAAACTTGGGCAGGAGTCTCTCCTCCTCACAGAGAGGCATCATGGTGCCCACAGCCACCCACCCTACACTGGCCAAGGACAGAGCCAGGACAACATGAATCCCTGACCCCTGGGGACAAGGGATAGCCCAAGAGGGACAGCAGCATCCTTGTGATCTGCCAGGATGCAGGTGCAGAAGGGCAGGTTTGGGGACACACTGCTGTTGCAAGACAGCATGATGTTAGAAGACACCTTCCTCTGGAGTCCGGCACAGAACAGGGCAGCCAATCCAAGCTCTTAATTGCGATGTTTATGTTCATTAACAGGAAACTCTTCCCCTCCCAAAAGGTAAGGGAAGATGCACTACCATTTAGCCTCGTCTGGGACACATTGCAGAGACATCAAGGCACCAAAAGAATCCACGGGGAAATCAAAATGTCACTTGGTGTTTTACATCACCACTTTCTACGGAAAAAGCTCTCTAGAAAGTTAATCATCTTCCAAGGCCTCTCACCTAGCACGTGTCTCGCTGTGTCGGGGGATGGATCACGATGTGTGGGATGTGCTGCTTGTTAGAGGGGCTGGAGAACAAGCGCTAGCAAACACGTTTTACCCACCCAGCACAAGATGGGACAGGACTTGGTCAATGCAAGGGTTGTTCCAGCAGGGTTGGGGGGGATATTTTGCAAGGCTCAGTGACACAACGGGACAAATAGCCAACAGCGGGATGGGTCCAAGGCAGTGTGAGGGTCTCTCTGGTACAGATCAGTTCATGCCTGCACACTCCTGGGTTTGGGACTGGCTGATGGGTAATTGTATGTCAAGAACATTATAGAGTGATACGAAAAACATATTTAAGAGGTTTCTTATCTGTTGCTGGGGAAAGGAATTGGGCCAGATGTTGGGCTGCAGATCACAACTGGCTTGGGCGGGAGGGACAGCGGATCTGCTCTTCTTCCCAAGGGAGACAGTCCCCACCGCTGGTGGGATGCGTTTGGGGAAAGCCTAAAACCAGAAGCCAGAGGAAGGAGGGTACGACAGCAATCATGCAAGAGGGTGGCTCCAGGTCGACAGCAGCACTGTCCTGCTGGGAGTCAGGCAAGGCCTGGGGCCTGAGATAAACCTGTCCCCATCTGCAGCTGGACCTCCCAGGCATCGCGACACAGCAAACAGCAGATAATCCATAAATCTCTCTTAAATCTTCACAGCCTGACACCAGTGCTGCAAATGTAACTGCTCCCAGCCAGAAAAGAGGGGCTCGCTCCCACCTTCTGCACATTCCCAGCCAGTGGGCACTGCTGCTGCCTGCCCCTGGTGTAGAAGAGCATGGTGGCAAACCAACATTTCTCAGGCACCCAAAGCCCAGCAGCCCATCTTGCCCTCCCCTCCAAAGGCCACTCTATGCGGGGACCAGGAAGACCCAGGTGAGGGGCAAGGTGTGAGGAACCCATGGCACCCCCAGGCAGGCAGTCGGGTCGGATGAGGGACCAACTTTTGGCAGGGCAGGACGGAGGGGTGAGTGCAGTCAACACAAACACTCAATCATCCTTCCTTTCTTTCTTCTGTGCCTCCTTTGTTAACTGCAGGAAACAGCTGAAAGACCTTGAGTTTCCCATTGTAGCGTGTATGGGAACAGAGCTGCAGTGATCAGAACATACCCCCCGCTGCTCCCGGGGAAAAAGGGAGAGCAGAATCCTTTCTAAAAAGGGTTTACGATTAGAAGAGTGTTCTGTCACTCTGGCGCGCAGTAATCCACTGCGCCACCAAGTCCCTTCAGAGAGATGTCGAAAACTTAAATGACTGAAAGCAAAAGAGCCCCGGCTCAGGTTCCCAGGCAGCCAGACATCCTAATTATCTTTAGATCCACTCCCACACAGAGGGGAGAGAGCACACAAGAGTAAAAAAATAGAAAAAAAAAAAGAAAAAAATGGAAAAGAAAAGAAAAAGAAAGAGGGGGGGAAAAAAAGACTGTCACATTGCTTTTTTCTTTTTTTAAAAGCTTGTCTCCGCTCACTGCTTTTCCAGCTGTGACACCTCTCACGGTAGTTAATTAGAATCATGTCACCGCGTTAATGTGCTCTGACTGGACTCTGACAGATGCGCGTCCTCTAACCGGCCGCCCTGGCCAGCCTTCCCTCCCCACCCTTCCTCGGGATGGGGGACTCCCTGCAACCCGCCTGCCACCTTGTCCCCATGGTCCGGTGGGTGCCCGTCCCCACACCCTGCCTCCCTGGGTGCCAGGATGTGCTGCCCAGCCGTGACACCCGGCATGCAGCCACTCCACCTGTTCCGGATCCGCCTGACCTTTACAAGTGCTAATTCAAAATGACACTGCTCATTTGATGACATTTCTGTTGATTTTTACTTAAGTCTCTTTTAATTATTTAACTCTGAGTCTTTCCCCTCCTGCCTTGGGCTGGGGATGCTGTGTGTGGGGCAGCGGCCCCAAGGCAGCCCGGTGCCCAGCTCTGCAGCAGCTTGGCTCTTGCTCTTGGCATCCTCTGGGAAGAGGACGGTGTGGTGCAAACAGCACTGTCCCTGGGTATGGCACCAGCTGAGTGCCACCACACAGTGCCAAAGGACAAGGTTTGCCTGCTCTGAGGGAGCATGAGGCTTTCTGAGGTTTCTCCTGTTCCTTGGGAAGGACAGGGAGGATGGGACCAGCTCTGCCAGGCAGGATGATACGGGCTGGGATGGAAAGTGCTAAAAAAAACACCAGAAGGTAATTTCACAAAACACTGTCCCTGCTCCCTTGCTCCCCCTGCCCCATCGCAGAGGAGGCTGGTGGGCACCAAGGGTGACCAGGGGCACTGCAGATGCCAGGGAGCTGCCAGGCTTCCCTGCACCCATGGCGGAGCCAGGAGAACAAAAGAGGGGAAAGGAAAGCGGTGAAGAATGAGAGGAGGCTGAAATAAAGCCAGCAAGCTCCCAGGACTGCCAGCTCCCAGCACTTTTGCAGGATGAGGCGAAGACTCATCAGCCCCCCCGCCCCGAGGTCCCAGGGGGAGAGCCAGCGCTGACAGCCAAAGGCACCCGTGACAGCGGGTGGCCTGCCGCCTGCCACTGCACTTAGCCAGCGCGGCCCTCGCTGCCCTCTCCTTCAATGTCAGCGCGGAGAGCAGCCTGGAGCCGCCGGGACGGGAGCAGGCAGAGCGATGCGGGGAGAGGGACGGCTCTGCCGGGCTGGAGGCACCCCTGGCAGGCGCTGGCCCCGCTCCCCGCGGCGGTGGCAGCTCGCGGTAGTTAATTAGAATCGTGTCACTAAGTAAATGCGCTCTGACTGGACTCTGACAGACGCTCACCTATGACACCGGGGGCCAGGAGACAATCCACATCAAACTACTGCAGTGTGACCCTTTTAACACAAAGAGTAAACTCACTGCACATCGAGTTGAAGCTCATTAAAACTGTCTACTCTGCGAGCATCCCATTAACCTCACTGTTAAAAACACGCAATTCCTCTTCTTCTTTCTGAGGCCTAATTAATGCTCTGGATCAGGAACAATATCACACCCTAACCTTCCGAGATTTCCAATCAGTAAATGAAAAGAGAGAGATGGAGCCGGGAAGGCACAGTGCCTTGCTGGGTCGCTCACTGCACGGGCTGCTGACCTGCCCAGACAGGAAGGGCTTATCCATTCGGCAAGGTAGAGATGCCCATGGAAGGAGGACGGCACAGCTCCAGCCGGGGCGATCACAGGCACAGGAAAGATGGTGAAGCCCCATGCAGAGGCTCACAGCTCACAGGATTACAGCACCTGATGTAAAACAACCCAGCAAAGGCATCGTGTCACTGCTGTGGGACTGTCTCCTGGGCGCTTGGGATGTGTACTGAGGGTTCCGTAGCAAGAGACACAGCAGCCTGGCTAACCTCTTCTCCCCCCCAAAAAAAAATCCAAACCAGGTATTTAGAACTAAATCTAAAATCACAATAATCTGCGTGCTAAAGTCTAAAATTTAAAGAATCAATTAAATGCAATTAGATTCAAAAAAGACCAGTAGCAAGGGGTAACGTTTGAAAGAGAGTCAATGCACCAGAGGTGGAAGCAGAGATGACAAATGAGACACAAACTTTTCTCAGCAGCAGCAGCAGCTACTTCTGAAGATTTGGAAATTGCTGTATTTTCAGTTCAGTAACTGGCTCGTTCAGAGCTGAGAAACCATAAAGGACTGAAAAAAACCCCAGAAGGTGTGCCTTTTATCTTTTCCATAATCAGGGAAACAAGAAAACCAACAAACTAACCTGGCAGAGGATGTGATGTGCTAATTCTAAAATCTTGAAAAGATGGTTTCCAGAAACTGCCATTCAGCTCACCAGTCACTTCTCACCTTGGTTTCATGCACCAGGTGTTTTTTAACTTAAACATATTCTGAAATTTACTTTCCCCTCTGTATTGAGTATATGCAAGGGAAACAGGATTTTTTCTAGTAAAAACAATTCAAATTACTGCTGTGGTACTTTAGCCTGACATTTCAATTTTCATCCAAAAGCATCACAATTCGAATCACGAGTAATAATGTAATCACCACCTCCTTAATAACAAATAATAATTCACTGTTTTTCTACTGTAACAAAAATCTAAAGGCTAAGACTAAAGGTATATTGTATTACATAACAATCAAAACAAATATAGCAAATACAGGGTATTTGGTGAATAAAAGAATAATCAGATTTAATAACTGGACAGTGGAAAGCTGTATCGTGTTTGATGGGTGCTGGTCAGTAAAACCTGACCTTTACGGAAACAGGTAAATAAAGAAAAAAGACATGTAAAATCAGAAAAAAAAATCAATTACTGAATCCAGGTGACCTGCTGCCTGATTTAAATCACAACTAAAGCCTGAGATTTTAATCCTCCTGATTTCTATCAGTCTCTGAAACTCAGTGGAGAGACCCCAATGCTCCACTGCTATGGAGCCTGTGAATGTTGGTCTTTGCATGAGAGTGCCAAGACTCCCATATTACAAACTGCAGCTCTTTTTTGGCAAGCAGTGCCTCACACACATGTTTTAAGAACCGCAATGTGCACATGTCTATAAGATGAGTAACTTCTCAGGACGACTCAACCTTGTTTTGTTGGGGGCCAAGAAACACCAGACAAAAAGAAGTTCCTCACCCCAGGATCCTACTGCCCACACCAGAGCTGACACACATGTAATCTGTGTTTGAGGAGAGATAGAAGCTGCAGAAAAAAAGTACTCTCTGGTCCTCAGGGCTACATTCAGCCCAGAGAAAACCTTAGAGCTGAAATACCAACCCAAGGAAAGGCATGAAAGAAAAGGTTTCACTCCTTTACTCCTTTCCCATCTCCCAAGGATTTCGTGCATCCTCACTTTCTGGAGCAGGACTTCCTAACCTCCTTATTCTGCTCAGCACTTCTCAGCAAGTTGAAATATTGACCTTTCCCCTCTTCCTTTACCTTATCCCTCCCAAGAAAGTAACTTCACCCATCACACCCCAAAGCAGCTGTATTTGTAGCGTATGCAAACACACTTGGTCTCAAAACCCACTTTTCTAACTCCTTGGAAGATTTGCAGCTCACTTGCTTGCAAGCAGAAACCAGATGAAAGCTAGAACCTGGGCTCTGTTCAACAACCTGCTGTGTACGCAGATGTATGCCCCAAGGGATGTGGTGTGAGACTCCACCATGAGCCCCTCCAACCTGCACACATCAGCCGCTATGGGTGAGGTTGCCATGAAGAATCCAGTCTTGGCCCTGTAGGGTGCTGAGCACCCCAAACTCCCTGGATCTTGAACAAGATGAAGGAGAGGAGATACAGCACGGAGGAGTACTGGACCCAGAGCATGCCAAGAGCAGGGATTTAGAGCAGGTATCTGCTGAGCCAGTGAATCAGAGTGACTTGAAAACAAAGCAATACACAACCGATCAGGCGAGACGGCAAAATTCCCTGCAAATTGTTTGCAAAAACAAGTAGCCATCCACTGCAATTTTTCTGTCACATTTGAAGGGAAACATCCATGTTGCACGTCCCTGCATAAGTAAGCTGAGGCTTCACAGAACTGCCTGCATCCCCCTGGACTGCTCCCCCCGCTGCCAGGAAAGGTGCCGAGCGGAGACAGTCCTGTATGGAACGGTACCTGTGAAATCACTGTGGCTGGCGAACACATTGTTTTGCTGCTCCCTCCTCAGCCCTCTTTGGTTTGCAGACTTCTGGGCATCAGTGACACACAAGGCACATGAAAATCAAAGGCTGACCCCAGTGGAAGCAGAGTCGGGCAGCCCTGGGAACCCTACTCACAGCTCTCCAGCTTCTCTCAACCTTGCTGCACCCGAGGACCAGCCACGGAAGAGAAGGAGGCTCTAAACCATGTGGGAGCAACCTCAGAGCCAGAGCCAACTCCCATCTCACTGTGGGAAGGCAGCATCCTTCACCGATCTCCACTCTTCTCCAGCAGCAGTCCTTGAGAAGGGGTCATTTATCTGACTGAGCGGGCAGGGCTGTGTCAGGAGCAGGGCTACTTTCAGGCAGGGAGGGAAGGGGAGGACAACCGCAGGGAGAGAAAGGGATGGATCCTCCCAACCCCAAAGCAAAAGCAGTTTTGGGCATGAAGGAGAATGGTGAGGATGGCCCAGGTCACAGGGTGACTGTCAGCAATTGGGATGGCTGTGTCCACTCCCAGTGGCGGATACGGAGGGACTTGGCGGTGGAGGACTGACACTTGCTCCAGGACGGGGCAGCAAAGCCAGACCCAAGGAAGCCAGCCCAGCTTGCCTCTGCAGTGAGCAGTCCTTCCTCAGCCCTTGGCCTGAGGACTTTTTGGGCTATCACTAGAGCCAATGCTTGATCCATGACTAGGACCTGAAATGCCAGCAGGCTGGGAAATAAAGTGGTCAGAAATCCAGGAGGCTGGTGCCCTGACAAAATGCCAGGCAAGGCATGTCCCCAAACACCAGCATCATCCTGAACCTTCTCCCAGGAGGGACACTGGGTTACCAAACCCTAAAGCCAACAGTCCTGATGCTGCAGGCAGCCAGCTGTGCCTGGGGCTCCCAAGCTGGCCAGGAGGAGAAGCCATTCAATGAGCTGTGCCTCCAGCTCACTCCCAGGGGCTCAGCCTGCTGTAAAGCCAGCAGACACGGGGTGCCAGTGGCTGCCACCTCTGCAGGCAGACAGAAGATCGCAGACACCCGGGGCAGAGCTGTTCTGGACCCAGTCCAAATGGAGCAGCCAGCAGGGCTGTGACACACAGGGCACGTCTGCACCACTGGCTGTGCCAGGGTGATAGAGACCATCACACTGCTGGCCTGGCATCCTTCACAGCAGCCACGTACACCCAACAGTGTGTGAAAGGCAGGTTTGCCATTCAGATGGAATGCTGCAAGAAGGGAGCTTGGCTGGTGGGCCTTGACATGCTGCTTCTCTGTGGGCAACCTGCCCGTGGCTCACCCTGGACTGGGGAGAGCTGTGAGTATTCTCCCACAGAGGCAGTTTGGAAGAAAGGAAGAAACAAAACCTTCCTAAAGGATTGGAGTGGGGAAGGACATGAAGAGCGTCTCTCCGAACTCTGCCAGGCAGGGACACCTGTGCAAGACAACGGCGCTGATATAAACACAGGCAGAAACCATCAGCAGACAGATGATACTCCAGAGCTGAGGACGCTTTGTCAGAGTCAGAGATGACAGCAACGGAGAGCTCTTGCCATAAATAAAATGAGGAAGGACAAGATACAAACTAACCCTGCTTCCCCCAGGAAACCCTAGGAAAAGTCCAGCCCCCAGAGCAGGACATGCACACACAACTCCTGCAGTCCCTGCCCCCTCCCCGTGATCCCCCAACATGGCACACAAGCAAGGCAAATCTGCTCCCAGGCAAGGAAGCAAATTTTAATGCTACCTCCGTCAATAATGCAACCAGATCCATAGTTCAAAAGGAGCTTGCTAATTAAAAGCTGGTGAGCTTTAAATAATTCATCTCCTTAACTTGGATTGATTGGAGAGTTTAATGGTTAGAGTCTTGAAACAATATTAAACAGCCTCCTCAAGGCCCAGGTAGCAGGTGACTTTTCCAAGTAAATCTTACCTCCTTGTAAACTTTAATGTTCACGAGTCACCATGGATGAAGGGCTGGGAGGCAGAGGGAACACCTGACCACTGGTCTCCAAGAGGCGATCCAACACCCAAGCAGAGAAACAAGACAGGCAACAGCGATACAGCCCAGTAAATCAGAGCTCCTGCCCACATTGCAGCTGGCTCCTGCCCCAGCTCTGTGCCCCCAGCATTAAGCAGGAGGCAGATATATGGCCACAGGGTCCTGGGCCAGGCCCCCCTCTTCATATCACTTTGATTCCTAGCACAGAGGAGCTAGGGGAAACATGGAGCTCTGCCACTGTGCACGGCAGTCTCAGTTGTTTATCCTGGCGCAGGCTGTGGGACCATGAAACTCATCACACATGCAAGCAAACGGGACAATGATTCAGTTTTCCAGCTGGGGCCACGCATCTTCACTCTGCAGCTTGTTTCCAGACAGCTCCTGAGGCTGCGACGCCTGTCAGAGCCTCCCTTCCAAGGATAGATACAGCATCCAGAGCAGCTGGAGGACTGGCCCGACTGGAAGAGCACCCCACCCAGCCTGGGGACCCCTGCCCTGCACTCCAGGCACTGCATGAGCCCTGGTGCTGCCCACATCCACCCCCAGTGGGGTGCCAAGGAGAGGAGCAGCTCCTTGGCCAGAGGGACAATTTGTGTTTGCCACACTGGGATGTGCCAGAGACCAAGAGCTCCTCCCGCATGACAATCACAACACATCTTCGTCCCTTCCAGCAGACTTTGCAGCCCTTTGGCTGGCACTCAGCACTCCAGCCTGGAGCAGCTCATGGAGTTGAGGCACATCCCGCACACCCGGAGCAGCAGCCATGGGGATGGGAAGGGCGCGGGGCGGCAGCACTCACCTATCCCGCTGTGAGGCCTCCCTATGTGCTGTAGGTTCAGTCCTTTGTTCATGTCTAAGAGCCCGTTCTTTGGCCAACTCCCCATGGCAAAGCTGTACGCCTGGAAAAGAGAAGCAGAGGTCAGACCAGCACACAGGACAGACATGTTTTGTACTTTTCCAGCAGCCCCTGGCTGCTCCCGGGGCTGACCTGGGTCTGTGTTCACCATGTTCAGTGTGGATGCCCACCATTGCACTTGCAGCAGCTCTCCTGGTGCCACCTGCATAAAGCACCTTCACACCGGCCTGTCCCACCTGATGCCTATCAGAGAAGACGTGTCCAAGGCCTGTCCTTGTATGGGTGACAGCCTTCATGATGTTTGCTGGGCACTGTGCCGGACAGGCATCATACGAGGCCACCTTCACAACACTGAAGCAAGCCGGGGGCTGTGAGCTCATCCTGCATGTCCCTGGGCTGATCCAACACCATTCCCTCATTCCTGCCTCACCAAGGATGGGGTCAGCAGCATGAGTCAAGGGTGTCTGGAAAGGGGTGCTCATTCCCACAGTGGCCTGGCTAGCGACCCCTTCCCCTCTGACATGCACAGCTTTCCCAGCCTCCCATTTCCATTCCCAGAGCACCAGTTGCCTTGGGGCTCTCCACCACTGGGAGAAACCCCACTGAGAGCCAGCACTGCTCACCCCAACGCACAGAGCCCACAGCCTGGCCGGAGGGAGCCTGCTCCATCTCCACCGCATCCCCCAGCAGGAGCGAGGTGGGCAGGAGCCCCAGCAGCAGAAAAACCGACCAGATGAGGCGAACGTGAAAGCAGCCAGGCCTCCGTGTCACAGGCAACAGCTGTAATTACAGCCTGACAGCCACGTATCTTCTTCATCTTGGGGAATTAAGCTGAGCGCCGCATTGTGAGCACTAAGAAGGGCGCGTGGGCTTAGCGTCGCTCATGCCGGCGCTATCTCTGCTGCCGTGAGGGCCATTGTCCCCAGATGAGATCAGGTCAATCCAGCAGCCCCTATCTCTCTCCTGCAGCGGGGATCATCGCTAACCATGGCCGCAGCGTAGAGGGACATCACCAGCACCCTCCGAGGTCTGGGGATGCCGGGGGAGATGCTCTTAGCAGCGGGAAAAGGGACAAACTGGGCAAGAGGAGCTGAGCGGTTCCTGTGGCCTGTGGGGGTCTCCCCACCAGCCCACCACCCACCCGCCTGCCACAGAGACCTGCTGCTCTGCCCTATGCAGCCCCCGCTGCCAGCAGCCCCCTGGGAGCTCTGGGGCTCGGGGGAGGTAATTTATTACTGGCCTACGTAACCATTCACGCTGCTTTGTTACTCCTGCCTTAGCAAAACAGAGGGCTCCACAGATAATTAATAGACAGCATCGCTAATCCTGTTGGGAGATGATTAGCAATTAAAACTCCTAATTAAGTCTATGCATAATTCACTGAAATTACACTTTGTGTACACAACAGGGGAGGTTTCCTTTGCCTTCAACAAACATGCTCTGGCATCTTCATCGCTGTGGCTGGGATGCCGGCTGGGCTGGCCATGGGGCAGGGGAGAGTCAGGGGGTCAGGGTGCGGGATGGGACCCCACCACCCACCTGCCAGGTGGCCCTGGGTGACAGTTGGCAGCAGCTCCGCATTGTGGCTCCCTCTCCTGGGCTCCGTCCCAAAGAGCAAGCCCAGGCACAGCGCAGGAAGGTCCCTGCACTCAGCATCAGAGGATCCAGGTCCAGGATTGCCAGCAGTGGTGGCAGGGGGCATCCCTCTGGAAGGGGTGTCCCCACACACTTTGGAGGGGACAGGAAGGGAGCAGGGGTGTCCCTGCACAGGAGCAAAGCAAGCTCCAAACTATCATATCACAGCCCAGACAGATCCAGCCAAGAGAGCACAGCAGGATGCTGGCAGGATGCCGAGAAAGCCATGGGGACAGCTCTGGAAGGCTCCTGACAGTAGGATGGCAGTGCCAACCCCAGCCTTGCAGCAGCAGTGGCATCAGGGAGCTGGCAGTGCCTGTCCCGGCCCTGGGATCAGCACTGGGCCCATCTTTGATGGCGTTTTTGCTTTCCTAACCAAGGTCATTCGGTACAGCAGCAATACCTGAGCAAACTAGCTAAGCAGCCGGGGTGGAAGTTGGCCTGACCACTGAAGGTCAAGTGTGCACTTATGCATATTCAAAGCTGCCTGCAGGATCGATCGGGTTTTAATTGTTTTTCCTGGGGTTTTGGAAGGAAGTGCCGGGGGCATTGATCAGTCCCAGCCGAGGCCGCTCACACTTCGGGGCTGGCAGGGACCGTCACTTGGCTGCAGGAGGAGGGAGATGCGGGCAGAGAAGCAGAGATGAAGGCAGGCCAGGGGAGAGGCCAGCCACAGCCTTAGACAGGAGGAGGAGCCATCGCTGGGCTGTGGTGGAAAATAAAAGTTTTCTAATTAAAATTGGCAATTCTGAGCCGCCTGCTGGCAGCAGCCACGCAATCAAAAGCGAGGAGCTTTGCTGTTTAATATTTAAAGAGAATGTTTAATCTTTAAACAGGAAAGTTCTTCTGCTGACTGTTAAAGCGAGGCAGAAAGTGCCGGAGGCTCCCCGACGCGGGTCTCCCCAGCCTGCTGGGTTGGCCGTGGCCACCACCTCGCTGCTGGCTCACCGCAGCCACCAGGACATCGGTGACAACCACAGCCACCAGCTCTGCCACCGCTCCAGCCCTGCCGAGCTGCCAGCAGCCGCACAGACCCCTGACCTTGCAGCGCCGATTCCTGCCATAAACCGTGAGAAAGCCAGAGATGGCCCCAGCTCACTCGCAAGCAGAAGGATTTTTTAAAAATGCCACTACACCCTTTTTCTTGTGAGGAAATCACACTGATTTGTCCCTCTCTCTGGTTCAGTCCTGGGGCTGCAGGGACTAGGTTGCTCCATTCTAGGTCAGAATCTGAAGCAGAGCCAGAACTCTGTGGCATTCCATTTTAATCTGCATTTTAATTTTAAAAATATGCAGGCATCTTTTAAAAAAAGCTATTTTAAAATGGTTTTGGACAAAATTCTGATTTAGAGGCAAACTCAATGCCTCTGATCAGCTAAAAGCCACCCAAAACTATGTTTGCAGAATGATTTCCAAGCAGCTTGAACACCATTATTTCCATTCATACCAGCTCCTAGAAAGGTCTCCCTTTTTTCCTGATCTTGTTTGTAATTCTATGAAGGCTACATTTACCTCCCTGCCAATACTGCTCTGAAGTCAGATGATTATTAATTATATTTATTTACTTATACAATCCCACAGGCATACGCAGCAGTTCACAGCCAAATACCACCCTGGGTCCCTGCTGGAGGGATCTCGAATCAAAGGTAAGCAGATACTCCTGTGATAAATGTGAGCTAACAGCAGCAGGAGGTTAGGAACATACTGTGTCTCCATGCATAGAGCCAGCACCACAGGTAATCCACCAATCCACACCCTGTTAAAAGTGTCAGTTTGGGGAGGTAAATCCTCAGGTAACCTGTACCTCACGTAACCTGCAGAAAAATCTTAAAAAAAAAAAAAGGCGAGGAGCTATTAGGGAATAAGACATGAGGGCACAGCAGCCTGGGGCAGGGAGATGCTGCGTGCACAGAATCACAGCACCTGGGGCTGGCTTTATAATAAAGCAAAGAGGGTCTGTGATTATTCTCCTGTTGCACAAGGTCACAAAAACATTCTGGTGGTCATGCTTCATCTGCCCCAATTTGCAAAGAGCCTGAAACAAGAGCTCCACGGACCACTTCTAGTATCACTGGGGGTCAAAGATGGTCCTCTGTGCTGGGACAGAAGTGCACAGAGGGCACACCATGGGAAAAACACAGGATTTGTCCAGTTCTTTTAAAAACACTGCCCAGTATGGCACCACGTTCACCCTGCCTGCCCTTGCTGCAACCCCAGTGTGAACCACCCTCCACCCCCAGCAATGCTGGGGCCAGCAAGGTGGCAGCACCAACACAGCCAGGTCCTGATGCCCCCGCTCCCTGGAGCTTGTTTGGGCTACACACCGTGGTTTATAAGCAGCACAGTTGCAGAGAAGATGTTCCAAGGGGTCAGAAAATTCCCAGAACTGGAACTTGTCAAGCTGATGTATTGATCTAAGTGGACTGAATAATGCTCCATCATTTATTTATGGGGAAGTGCCCGGTACACTTCACAAAAACTGGTGTTCGGCAGTCACATTAAGGCAAGATTTAACGTCCCACATCATGCAAACAGGGCACCTGTGCAGAGGTCAGGCTGTTCACATGCACGGGGAGCCCTACAAATCCTTCCTGTACACATGAGGAGGGACTGGGCTGCTCCTCACAGAGCTGCTGGAGCTCTGCTAGGGCGACGTGCTGACAGCAACAGAGACAGCTCCGTCCTTTTACTCCTGCGGGTGCTGTGATCTGCCCGGCCAGCCCCCAGCCCCTCTGCCCTCCACCAAACCTACCGGCACAGAGCGCCCTCCTGCCCTACCCAGCCTGGCAACCCTGTCGTTTTTCATGTCCCATCAAGAGGTTTTAAATGTTTTACCTGCTAATTATAATTTTAATATTAATATGGACACTTTCAGGCAGGGAGAAAATATTTCCTCTTGGAAAAAAATCCTCCCAGGAGGAAAAGGACTCAGCGGTTTGAGAAGATGCTGAAGTGTGGGTACTAAGGAATTAAAAAAAAAAAAAAAAAAAAAAAACAGGCATTTTTACTGAAATATTT
>VXBW01003242.1:481910-594158 GCA_013400375.1 Thinocorus orbignyianus | reverse complement strand
GGAGGGGGGGTAATAAAAAAAAAAAAAAAAAAAAAAAAAAAAAAAAAGTGGCAGTTTTTGCTGAAAGTTTCCGTTAAGAATTTCAAAAAGACTCCTGGAAAAGCATGTTTTCAAACAGCCGAAAAGCATCTATGAGATCTCCCCAGCTACCCTCAGCTCAGGCAAGCAGTGGGTACCAGTGGTGCTCCCACAGGATCAGGCCAGGCACAGCAGCCAGCTGAGCAGAGCTGACCCCCCTGACACTTTTGCAATGGAGAAAATGGCTCTGTGACAGCAAAAGCATCTTCCTCCTCTTGTCATGTCTGCCCAAAGTAAGCATTTTCTTCTAACTCCCCTCGTTCTGCTGCTACCACGATGAGGTGTCAAGGTTTAATATTACTTGCTATGAAGAAAAGAGGTCATGTCTCCAGCTGAGGGGGGGTTTTAAACACATCTTACAACATTTCCAGTGCCACCCAGTAACAAGCACACATGGCACCCAGGACACCAGGGACTCCACGGTGGCCCCTCAACATCCCATTTTAATTGCATGCCACCTGAAGCCCACTCCAAGGATGGGACGTGGACGGTTCTTGCTGGGGTTGCTTGCCAGCCAGATTTTCTGGCATGACACTAGGCAAATCTAATGACAATTAGGACCTGACCCCACCGCCAAATCATTTAGTAGCAAGAATGCTGGATCAGGGCTGGATGCAATTAAAGAAAAGGCAGGTAATGAATAAGCAGCTTGCCAAGCCCCGGCTGACAACGGCAGAGCTGCTCTGCTGCAGGGGAGGCACGGAGGGAAGCTCCTCCGGCAGGACAGAGGGATGGAGGCACGGAGCCCGGGATGTTCAGCCCCGGCAGTGCTGGAGCTGGCTGCCCTTGCTGCTGTCGGGAGGCAGGAACTAAATCCAGGTGTAATGTGTCCCTTTTAAGCAGTTTAGTCAGAAGTGCTGCCGCATTCACAGCTTTTCAAGTATTTTTAAATCACTTACAAAAGCAGGATTAAATGATCAGGAATTCCATTTAATAGGACAAATAAAGAAATAACAATCTACTCCATCAGCCCTGAGAAAGGCAGGTTTGATTTAAGGAAAAAAAAATAAAAAAATAAGTATAAAAGAGGGAGAATAAAAAGGAAAGGGGGGTGAAAAAAAAGGGTAATGTGTGTTTACTCAAGCAAAGAAAAAAATATTTAAGTGATGTAGGGGAGAAGATTGCAGTAACTAGTGAAGAATAACATCGTCTGCTTTGCTGTCAAATCACACAAGAATTTCAGTAATAGATTCTCATTCTGACACTCAATTCAATTCGAAGGTGATCCTGCTTTATCCCAACACATCAAATATTAAACACTCGTATTAGCCAGGGTGCCGTCGCCTTTCCCGGCTTAGACGCGGCAGGAAGCTTTTCCCCCTACTTTCTCTCACTCGCTATAATATTCTCAATGTTATCTAAACATGCCTTCATACACTGGGGTTCCTTATCACTCCCATTTGGGGAGGGGGGGTGGGTGTACTTAAAACGGTATTAGTTTGGGGGGCTTTTATTATTATTATTTCCAAAGCTTTTCAATTTTGTGAGGAAAAAGCTTAGAAAAAGAAAGGCGGAGGGAGGGGAGGCGGCGAGAGAGGGAGAGGGAGCGCGGGAGCGAGAGAAAGTATAAGAAAGGGAAAAGCAGCCAGCAGCTCTTGTTTGACTGATGCCTTTCAACAAGGGCAGTCTAGCTTGTCAAAGCCTGGGCTCGAGATGAATTGGCATATCTATTCAGCCTGCCTCTGGATGTCATGCAATACAGTTTCATATTCCCAGATAAGGCATGATAAGCAATTGCTGCCCTGACACCAACTCCATCCATCCCTGCCTTTCTGTCCAGGCGTATTACAGATCTCTGCTGCGCCGCTAATAAGAGGCATTTAATTTTTACAAACGCAGCGGCAAGAGGGGCCTCCAGACTGACCGGGTACAGCATTAACACCGTTCACGTTTAATTAGTTTTTCTCGGTGCACTGAGCTCCCCAAACACTCCTGAGTGGCACCAGGCACACAAAACCAACTTCTGCCCAACATGGCACCCACCAAAGCCTTGGATTAAAGATCTGTGCTAATAATTAAGCGGCAGGGGTGATGAAAGTACAGGGTGTTTGTCCCCTGCCAAGTAAATCCGCAGTGCCACCAAGCAGGAGGCGGTGTGGCTGGCGCTTGGACATGGGAGGATACAGGAGAGGATGCAAGTGGTGCCCTTTGCCAGAAAATGTTCCCCTGTGGAGCACAAACTCCCCGAGAGCTGTGAGGGGAAGGAGAGGGGCTGACACACCAAGCGTGGGGTCACCACAAACGGGTCTGGACCCACTTAAGTGGAAACAAGCGCAGTCCTTGGAAATTCCTGCCATTGCCAGCACCCTGCAGTGGGAGGACAGGACCTGGACACGATCCTCCCATCCTGCTGGAAAGGTGCTGGGACCCTGTCTGGTCCTCTGCCCTCTTCATGCAATGGCATGTGAAGGTTTTTCAGAGAACAGTGCCACACAGCCACCTTCTCATGTGTCCTGGATGAGCAGGGAGCCCTCACCGCAAGATCCACCTTGCTGAGAAACCTGTGGCAAGCCCAGCTGGTGTCCACCTCAGTCCATTTGCAACCTGCTTGTTAGAACAGCCACATCTTTATGCCTCATGTCAGGCAGTAAATTGAACAAATAAGAAGATGAACAGTCTTATTTTTGGAAAGGTGAGCACTGGGCACACAGGAGCTGCCTGGCTCTGCCCACCTCTGGGAAATGCTTCAGAGAGGCAAGGTGCCCCCAGCCCATGGGAGAAGGAGAGGTCAGACTTAAAGGAAGGCAGCAAGATGTCAGAGTAGATGCAGAGGATGTAGCCTAACATTAAAATAAGCAGGCCACATCACCACATCTCTGTTCATAAGAGCACTGCAAAAGGGAAACCGAGGCACACGACAACCTCATGTCTGCTTCTTTTCCCTGTCCAGACGCCCCTGAGCAGCCTCAGCCAGCCCATGTCCCAGTGATACTCCCACTCAGCCACAGCTGTGCAAATCTGCTGTCAAAACTCCTGTTAACTTCGGGAGGGGCAGGATGGACCCTGCAGCCACCAACAGCCCTTCCGTGGGGTGCATCTGGACATTGTGACCCTAGCAGGCAGTGAAGAGGTGGCCCTGCTGCCGCGCAGGATTAGCACGTGCCCTGGCTTTGGCAGCAATAGGAACACGCTGGTGCGCCTGACTCTGGAGTGTCAAAGTGCCAAGCGGTTTAGGCTTCACATTTCCCTGTGTTTGAACAAGAACAGTCTCTGCCTTGCTCCCAGGCTAGGGATTATCCTGGATAAAATGTTCTCGACTGCTGTGTGCTCTGCGGCTGGCGACACACCAGGTTAATGCCGTGGAGACCTGGGCCCAAGCCTTGGGTTTGGTCACAAGCAAAACAAGCTACAGGTCTGGGTCCCTGGAGGGCTGGGAAATACAGCTGGAGCCTGCACAAGCCAGCGCTGGCCCAGGAGAGGGGACAAGCAGAGCCACAAACCACCAGGACAGCAGCTCTAGCATGGGGGCTGCCGGCAGGACTGGGGGGTCTGGGCTCGGGGTCCCCCCAGAGCACTGTGGGGAAGCTGCAGCAGAGACAAGGGGCTGGAGGACACGTGCCCAGCACTTGTCCTGGTCCACGACTGAGATCCAGGCTGGGTTGCAGTGATTTATTCCATCAGTTCCCAGTGCAGAAATGCGCAAGCAGCTCCTGATCAGTGCATAAAAAGCAGAGACACACGAAGACATGGCAGACAGCTACTACACATGGTTGATTTACCCCTCCAGTCTGGGAAGGACTGGAAAGGATGGGTTCACATGGGCAGTGCCATCCCCCAAGGACCACACAGGTCTCTGTGGGGTCAATTCAAGCAGGAAAGCAGCACTAAGCTTTTCCTCACCACAGCACCATGGTTGGCAGAGCAGGAAAGCCAGGTATGACACCAAGGAAAACCCACAAACACACTTCATGGATGATTCGCTGCAGTCATGGTACAATTCTAGCTGCTCCTGGGGAAAATGGGGGTTCAGAGGGAAGGGGAAGTTGCCTTCAACAGTGCTGGAAAACAGGCAAATGTAGGAACTGCCCTGAAATCAGACCTACCGTTAGCCCCTGGCTATATGAGGACAGAAAATGGCATGAGAGACCCCCAGCAGATGTGCTGCAGAGCTGAGCTGCTGAGGAGGACACATCTCCCCCTCCTTGGGTTTAACTGGAGATTAACAACCACCAGAGCGAGGTGTTGTTTTGCCATATTACACAACGATGGGTAATGGTATCCACCAATCACACCCTCCTCTTTCCAGGGCTACCAACGCTGGCTGTGATGCTCAGACATGCCCCACAGTCCCCCAAACACGCACCCCTTTAATCCAACCCTGTGCCTTTCCCAAGAAAAGCCTGTGCTGGGCTCACTGTCGAAACCTTCAAGCCCTTCTGAAGGGGGTATTTTCCCCCCTCAATTTCTATTTTTACACACGCACATGCTCGCCTCTCCCTCGCTCGCTGTTTAATTTCCGTGTGAGAGGGAAGCAGGTGCCCGTGCTCCCGTGAGCTCTCCCTTCTCTAGGTTTTTTTTCCCTTCTTGGATCCTGCCCCATTAGTTTAGTGCCCAGCCATCTGCGACGTCTCCTGTAATGCTGTCCCCCTTGTGTACCAGGGAGCTTTTCCATTAGCGCCTTTAATATTCTGACACCTTAGCACAGGCTGCTATTACATTCAAACACTGATCGCCCTGTGAAATTACATCGCAGGGCTTGCTAAAATGGAATTGTGTATAATCAGGCTCCTCCATGCACTGTCAGTCCCATCACAAATACAACGTAAAGCAGGCTTATGGATGGGCTTAGCAGCTGCTACAAGTGTATTTTTTTTTAATAGATGAAGTATCCCTTATTTAAAGCATTTCCTTAAGAAAAAAAAAATCCAACAGTGAAAGACAAATCAACAGCTGCTGCACTATGTTAACCATACCACCGGTCTCTTAAAAACATGTTATTTACTAAGGTAGCTATCTGTTTATCTATAACTATATCAAACAGAGAAGGAGGGTGAGATAAAGATAGTTAAACAGACAGCCGAGGAGATATCTGCCACTGGGAAATAATAGCTAAATAAAAAGTACCATTATTTACTCCGGAGAGGGGAGGAGGGAGAGCCAGTGCTTTCCTCCCGGTGCCGCACAGCCAGTCTCACAGGGCACGGCACGGAGCTGCTGTGGAAGCCACCGGTTCAGAAGGGCAGCCCGTGGCAGGCTCCACATGCATCCCCCCAGAGAAATCCAGGGGGGAAAACCACCTCAGGACCCAGGTACAGCACCTCTCCAGGGAGACTGTGATGCAGGGAAGGCGAGAGAAGGCAAGGGAGCCTCGCCGCTGCTGGGGGCTGGGTTGGCAGGGCAGCCCCCAACCTTCACGCATGCTGAGAGAGGCTCAAATTAAGGCAAAATTGGCCATGGGAGAGGGTCCGGGTGCATTCCTGCAGGGAAGGCTGCTTTCTGCGTGGCCGGCACACAAGGGACTGACTCCCTAGCTTTTTTTTAATATTTTTTATTCCAGCTAAGGAAGTGATGGATTAGGACAAAGGTATTTCAGGGGGATGCAGGAAGCGGCAGGGACACAGATGATGTGTCAGAGAAATGAGCTCCCGAGCTCCCCGACTCGGAGTTCAAAATGCTGCCTCTTACCATGCCCTAAAGGTTATTCTGTCTGTCTGCTGTGAAATGCAACGGCACATCGCCTGAAGGGAGATTTCCAGAGGCGCTGTGACCCTTCCGCTATCTCCTCCGAGAAGCCTCTGCAGGAATGATGAGATTGTAGCTCATTTCCACACACCCTGAAAGAGCCGGGCTGGATCAAACGTGCTGGAAGCAGAAGCAGCACATCCCCGGGACCCATCCTCGCCTCCTGGCAGGGAGCGTGCTCTTGCTGTAACAGGCTGGGAAACCAGGTCCACCCCACTGAAACTGATGCTCTGACATTGCCTTTCATCCTTTCAGGATGAAAAAGCCAAAATATTGTCTTGTTTCACTGTGTGGGAACAGTTCTGCTTGGGAACCACAAAGTAAAACCCAGTGACAGAGCTGCTGCCCTTTGGAAAGGAGCAATCTATTCCTGTGCGAAACACTGATGTGACATTTTGACTCCAGTTTTTCCAGTGCAAAACAAAGCCATTTGTCCAGAGCAGACACACCGCTCCTTTGCACCACGCACGGCACGTCTCAGCACAGGGGGCTCGGGACATTTTTGGAAGGGACACGTCTGGGGACAGTTTGGCTGCTGTGCACAAACATGCCAGATGGGGAGGATGGGACTGTGGAGGGCAGAGACCCACGGACAGGTTACAGAGAGAAAAGCGATGGGGAGGTGCTGTATGACTGCAGGCTTGTTCACATTGCAGGTGTGAAGCAAGGGAATTCAAGCCTTTGGTTTCCACTATCTGGCATTGTCAAGGTCTGGATTGCAAGGTGGCAGCAAGGGAGGGGTGCTGGGTGACCAGCAGGTTCACGTCTCAGTTTCATAACCTGTTCTTAAAACCCAGGCTCTGGGAGATGGGAAAGAAAACAGAGGACGCTCCTGCAGGACCTTCTCACCACTCGCCTGTATGTCTTATCACATTCATCTCTCCCATGTCCACCACGCTTTCCTGGGACAAGATATATGACCTCCAAACCTCAGCTCTGTCACGATGCAGAGAAACTGGCCACCAAGAACAGACCAGAGGGGCATGGAAAGATGTGCTCTGCACCCTCTTACCTCCTCTTCCCAGACAGTAGACTCTCTGGTGCAAAACCCAAATCTTTTGTATTTGGCAAAGCACCAACCCAACAGAGTTGTCCAAGTATTACTGCTCTGCAAGAGTCAAAAAAAATCTGTAGTTTCTCAGTACTCCCACAAGATGCAAAGCCGCTCAGAGGAGGGGCAGCTGGAAGAGCAAGAGAAAGGCAAGAGAATACAATGCGCAAGGCACCAGGGAAAAAGATCAATAAAGATTACGAGGGCAGCGGCCGTGTCCCTCGCCCACGTTGGAGGCTCTTATGGCTACAGTGAGGGAACACCAAGGAAACTTAACAAGGTGCTGCCGTGCCGGTGCCTGGGGATGATACCTGTCTAATCAAAGGTAGAGTTTACACTGGATCATCTAAGCAGCAGCACTTCCTCACGATTGTTGACTCAGGTCAGGGTTAAGACGGAGGAGGTTAAAGCAGAGGCGCCTCTAAGAGCTCTGATGGATGCAAACACCAGGCAAGCAGGCAAAGGCACGCCTGCCCAGCCAGCACAGCCTCCTGGGCAGCAGGTGGCAAAACTGAGGGTCCCCAATTTTGATGGAAGAGCAAACAGAAGGAGATGGTCCAAAAGACCAGGCAGCACACCACTAGAGAATTGATTTGGAGACAGGTCAAGAAAGCAGAGAGTGAAGGGACCCGAGAAGAGGATGTGACAAGGTCCTGAGAGGAGGTCATTAAAGGAGGTGTGGGGGGATGAACTGCAGCAGCTATGGTCAGGCAGGAGTTGGGGGCAGGACTGGGTAACTGGACTGGGAAGAGAGAACCAGCACTGCGTACTGTGTATGGTGCTGAGAAGGTCACAGGGGAGCCCATGACATGGATGATGACAGAAAATTAAAGGCTTTGGTTCTGCGAAGCCTCAATTCACATCTCCCAGGGGAGCAAAAGGAATCTCCACAGTTCTTTGGTGCTACCAGGCTCACTGATGACCAGCCAGGGCTCCTGCAAGGACATAGACAGCAATCACCCTCTCTTGCAGCTTGTTAGCACGGATCTTCTTACCAGGCAAGCTGGGACACTCTCTGGTTGCGGCTTTTAGCTGTGCCTGCAGTTCTGCCTGTTGCAAGGTCCTGGGCAGGGCTCTGACACCCAGCCACATGGATGCCCTCCTGCCCCACTCCCTGTAGAAGGAGAATCATCACTATGCTGTTGCAGTGAGCTGGATCCAGCAGCTCGGCTGGCCCTTCCTTGCCAGTGCTGCCAGGAAACACCATTAGGATTTGCCTAGTTGCTGCTTGCTGATGATCAGGAGGAGCAGCAGGTCCCAGGGGCACATAAGCAACAGAGTGCGGGTAGCAGAAGGACGGTCCCCAGGCAATCACAGTACAAGAACACTATGGGGCCACATAACACTCACCTCACCCCTTTCAGCATTCTCCCATGAACCTGTCTCTAACCTACATGTGCTGCCTCAGCTCTGGCTATGGCCAGAAGAGCAAGCGCAAAGAAATGTCCCCCCCGTGGTGGGGGTGGCAGCTGGTCTGCAGCAGAGGGCTGGAGAGCTGAGATGTGATGAGGAAGCTCATGGACTGTCTAAAGTGCTTGGCCTTGGACTTCCTGGCTTTCCTGGCCGCAGAGCTGTGCCGGGCAGACTACCCGCCGCCTCCTGCCAACGTGCCAGCAAAAAGCGAGCGGCTGGTATGGAACAAGGTGTCCCAATTAGCCCTCCACTGATCTAATTAGATCTCTGCGGGGAGGACTGGAGCTAGAGAAACGACGCAGCTGCCTCCTTGACCAGACACTCAACCTTTCCCGCCTGCAGCATTTTATTTTTCACATTTTTAACTCGCAGTACCTTTTTTGTCCGGCCCAGCGGAACCTGCCCTGCCTTGAGTCCTGCCACAGCTCCTCACCAGCGAAGAGCAATTATGTGTGTACACAAACAGGCGTCCAGCCACCAAGCGTGGCATCCAAGCTTTTTGCTCCCGTGTCGGGGAACAGCCACCAGGGTTGCAAACCAGTGGTGTAAGGAGGGAGAGAAGGGGCCCGGTCCCTCTTGCTCCCCGAGTGACAGCAAGCCGTGCAAGCGCGCCTGCCCTCCCCGCTGCCGCCCCGCACCACCCCAGAGAGCTGGCAAACGAGCTTCAAACCAGCCCGCTCCTTGTAATCGGAGTCAGTCAGTGTGTGCGTTACGCTTGAGTTGATGGCTGGTGTTAAATTCAATGCCTTGAGTATTGATTTCCTCGCACATCTCGGACTTTGTTAAAGGGTTAGCTGTGAACCGAGATCAAAGGGAGGTTAACTCGTTTCTCATAAGTGGTAAAGCAGACCTCTAGCAAAATCGGGCGCCGGGCCTCCTCCGCAGAGGATGCTCCGTGCATGTTGTTAGCTCCCCCAGTCGCCTCCAAAGCCAGATAAAGCCACATAGCTGCCACAAAGCAGGGAGATAAAATGATCCCAGCAACTTCCCACAGATACCCAAGCTATTATGGGTGCACACCAGGGACAGGCAGCGTGGGCCAGCATGTTCTTTTCCCCAACCTGTCACCACATCACAGGGAGGTACTCCCCTTACTCAGCCATGGGAAAACAGGGGGAAGCAAGTCTTTGCCAACTGCACCCCAAAGAGGCTGCCCATGAGGGGCTCGAGAGAGGGGGAGAGCCCTCCCCAGAAGACTAGAGTGTCCTGGAACTGTGGATGGGAGAGGGGGAAAGCACAGGGCTGTTCTCCGAAGAACTGTCTGGCAGGGACATGTCTCCCTCCTCACCATGGCCAGGTAGAGAGGACACCTTCACTTGAGCTGACACTACCATCAACCTGCATGGCACCCACTTGCTCCATTTTACTTTACTCTCTTCTTGGCTTTCTCTGCCTGACATGAAGTAATTTGGGCATTGATAGCACCAAGATCAGCAGGTTTTGCCAAGGCAGTAAGAGTTAAGTGCACAAATAATGTGGCACTAAAATGATTTTGGCTTTACCTTTGTAATTTTTAAAGGATGGAGGCAGGGAGAGAGGTGTAGGAGACAATCTGGAATTGTTATCACTAACATTAATGAATGCCCAGAGGCACTAAGCAAGAAACATCCATTTCAGATGAACATCTGTCAATAATAAGAGGTAAAATTTCAAAAGTAGCTAAGGTACTTTGAAGCCGCGATTGCATCAACTTCCCGGGAGGCTTAAGCACCCAAGTCATTTCTAACAACCAGACCCTTGGCCCCTAAGTCGTCTGGGAACCAATGCTATTTCTCAACCCCTCTCTCTACCCCAAGAACTACTCAGAGCACAGCACAGCTTTCTAGCACCCACACTGCTCTTCAACCAGATTAATTTGGTTTCAGTGGCACTGTATCTTCAACTCTGGGGTGACAAAGTGACCAGTCCCCACCTCTCCAAGGAGCCATGTAGCTTCAGCTGCAGAAAATGCAGCACCGCCTCCCCGCCCACCCCTAAAAAAACCCAACTCAAAGCAAGTCAGCAATGCTGGTGGTGTAATTCCCCTCATCCTGCAGTGAGAAGGCCCCAACACAGCTCATCTTGGGAACGAAACCCTCAGTAGTGGCTTTATTTCTAAACACCCATAGTCAATTTTGTCTACAAGGTCCTCCCTAGGGTGCTAAACAGGTACTCCCCCACCCCTTCTCTCCCAAACTCCTGCCACCCAGCACTCCCCCAGCAGCCCATCTGTTTTTAAGTGAAAGGTTTATACCAAAGTGCTTAGGGAATATCTGCTCAGTGCCCAGCATACCAAGTGCTGAAGATTTCACTTAAACTCTCAGCATCTGTGTATCTCAACTAAATTAAGCTATTTGCTATAAAAGAGCACAATGACAGTAATGGAATAATAACAGCATTAATAAAACACAACAATCCTCGAATGAGAAGCGGACGCATCAGCTAGCTTCAACCAAGAGAAGAAGGCTATTTTAAAATCACACACAAAAACCATCTGGGGGTGGAGAAAACCAACAAAAGCTCCGAAACTCAGAGGTCAGACTGAAATTATGTTTTTAACCTCGAAAGAAAGATGCTTGCTAGAGCCTTCTCAGCCAGAGCGCTCCCACACCAGCTGGAAATGAATTTCCACAGCTCCCAGAAAAACAAGGGCTTATAATGGGAACGCAGAGAATTTCCAGAGGGCCATGCTGGTTCCACAAAAGTGGGGTGGGATCACTCTTAGGAGGGAAGACACAGAATCAAGAGCCTGAAATAGAAATGATCCCTCAAGTACCAGCATGGTTTGTCATCCAGCTCTAGGGACAGACGCGCTGGAGCAGGGGGTGATGCTGTGCTGAACGTGTGAATGCCGAGCTGGCGACACAGGGCCAGATGCCGGCGCATCATTATGCAAACATCCAGATGTCTCAAGCTCGCCACACTGCCATTCCCCTCTTGGTTGGAAAAGTCGGTCTTCAGTCCATCCAGAAATGCTTCTTTCTTCCTTTGTTTTGGATGAGGCTGAGATTAAACACAGCACCTTCCGTTTCAAAGTCCCCTACACACTGTCTCGCAGGGATAAAGTAGCCATGGGGACCTGCAGTAGGGTTGGGGACCAGCTTACCCAAGTCCTAATCCAAGCTCTGGGATGCCACATCCCCTCACTGGTCCTCTTTACAGGAGGAGACTGAGCACTCAGTGATGATCAGAACAATTAATGCACATTAAGCATGGCACGCTGTGCCTCTGAGGTCTTGCCACAGTCCCATCCTGACCAAGGCAACAACCTTAAATTATTACTTGTCCTGGGGGGGACTGGGAGGGTGGGTGATGGTTGTTTCCCTGCAAGGGGAATAGATGGAAGAAAAGGAGACCTCCATGTTGATGACCAGCTTCTTGTTGATGTTGAGAAGGACCAGCAGCGGGTTTGTGCCAGCTGCAGGCAGGGCCTTCATGCTTCTCCTGCAGGCATGTTTCTCTAGCCCAAGCCTTGCTACGGCCCCACGGGCAGAGAGCACAGAGTCTCTTCCCTGCCCAGGCTCTGGTTTAGCTCGCTGCCTCTGCAAAAGGCACATGATGGCCACAGCTCTCCTCACCCCCGCTGCCCACAGCCCATGTGTAGATCCTCCCCGAGGATAACATGACAGAGACAGATGTCACCTCTTCTCACTGACATGGAAGGAAACACGACCCGGGTGGCAGTCCTGCAGGCAAGCTCACCGCTGCCTTCCTGTCTCCAAAAAAGGGCAGAGGTAGGCAGAAGGTGGGCAGCAGCTGCCTGGCTTTTCCACAGCACAACGGGCACCATGTTCAGGTCATCACCATAGAATTGTCAGAGTTGGAAGGGACCTCTAGAGATCATCTAGTCCAACTCCCCTGCTATGAAACTGGATCGCCTAGAGCACATTACTCAGGAATGCATCCAGGTGGGTCCTGAGTAATGTGCTCTAGGAAATCCCTAGGGTCCACCTGCCTTTTAAGAGAGAGCCAAGTGGGGCTGGCAAGTGACTGGGTATAGCACCTATAGCACGCTCGTATGCTGTAAGATGGCTGTGAGCCTTCTGGGTACAGGTCCATGATAGAAATCCTCTTACTTGTCCCCTGACCTATCTCCTCCAGCTGACCCACAAGACAACGCTCCCAACTTACACTTTTCTAAATTCCTGTGGAGAAAAAGCCAAAGCAGCAGTTGCCCTGGACTTGATCAGGCTGCAAGTTTCTTTGTTTTCATTACAATTTCCAAACCTGATGCCTTTTTTTTAGCCATTTCTGCTCTGCCTCCCGGAGGTGCTGCTGTGATTGAATGAAACACGACCCCAGGCTCCAATAAGTGTATTTCAATTACATCTGTCACCATGTAACAATGTAATGATATATCATGTGATATTAAATCCATGGTAATCATATCAGCGATTTTTTTAATAGTGCACTAATCACATTATTACATCTCAATAATTAACATCAGAAGGCCTAAAAAACCTGGATACAAAGCAGAAAGCTCAGAGGGTCCCCAGCTCCTGCCCAGGAGGGGCTCAAAGGAGAGCAAGATGGCAAGGTGCTGCCAGGTGGGCATGGCATGACAAGGAGCAAGGGCACAGAAGTTTTGCACAAGCAGCATTGTGCAGAACAACCATATTCTTCCTCATCTCCAGATTAAAGAATTTTGGAGCTGGGAGGAGATACCTGACACACCCCATCTTGCCCAGCATTGCTCCCTTCTCCTCTGCTGCTCCTGCACTGCCACTTTTCCTCCAGCAAACCAACCTCAAGTGCCCTGCAAAGCTGCCATCCTGCTGCAGACAAGCACTGCTGGTGTCCCACTGCAGAGGAAAGGACGGCGTCTTGAAAAGGAAGGATCAGTCCTACCAACATGCCCTTACCAGGCTGCTGGAAGAATGGCATTATTGTCTTTCTCCCCTTCCACCAGCTGGAGACAAAGGCCCCACACCTCATGGAGCCACTGTAAGGCTTGAGGTCACTCTGATTTTTGCAGCAAAACAAATCTGTGGCTTAAAATTGAAGATCAGTGAGAATTCTTTTGAGTGACAGGGGTCCTCTGGGTCACCACCTCTGCCCCAAGCTCTCATCTGCATGCCAGGAGCAAGCTGGGGCTGAACTCCAAAGCATTGACTGATACGTTTTCCCCTATGTGGAAAAGGGAAATTTTTGTGCAACCAGGCTGCTCACTCCAGTTCCCGGCTGTATTTTATTCCTTGCAGGATGAGAGTGAAGATGGGTGTGGGTGGCAGGAAGCTGTGGGTGGCAGCAGGCTGGAGCAGATTGCCAGGACATGGGGTGTTCCGTGCTGCACCGTTCCTGGCTGTGACAGAGCTTTCTTCCAGCTGTAGCCTGGTCAATCTAGTAGTTTCCACGTCACAAACTGATCTGACGAGGGCCTCATTACCTGCCTTAAAGTTCCAGCCAAGCACTTAGCTCTTAAAGACAGGATTTAAGAAATAGTTGGCTGATCATTTCTCTCGTCATTTAGTTTGGTTGCTCTGAACTGATTCAACCTGTGAAGTTGAAATAGCGAGAACAGGAGGAAATGTGTGTGCTGAAGAGTCACACCATGCACCGCACACTATGTCCCAGCTCTCCCACCAGCTCTTCCCAAACAGACAGATCCTGGCTCAACCTGGTCTACACAGCCTCTCCTATGCCAGGAGTGCCCATGGGACATTTCCCAACACCAAAGGGGAGCCATCTCTTCCTTCCTGCCGCGGGGCAGGCACCTGGGGGGTGATCATTAACTCCCTGTCATCCAGTCAGCACCTTTATGTAGGCCTTGAAGTGCAAAGGGCAGCTTCCCAGACCTGGGAGCACGGGATGGAGAGAGGGATGAGCCAGCCAGCATTGGGAACACCACCATCCCAT
This sequence comes from Thinocorus orbignyianus, assembly GCA_013400375.1. Classification (NCBI taxonomy): domain Eukaryota; kingdom Metazoa; phylum Chordata; class Aves; order Ciconiiformes; family Thinocoridae; genus Thinocorus; species Thinocorus orbignyianus. The sequence goes on along the minus strand of VXBW01003242.1, from coordinate 580,099 downwards.
CTTCAAATGACCCAGGAGAGGACATTCCTGTTTTCCTTCATCTCTTTGTATGCCTTCATACTATTCCACTTTCCAGCTCTGCTGTCCCCACAGCGGCTGGGCTTCCTCTCCTCCTTCTCCTCCTGCTGCCCAGCAAAGGCACTGCTGGCACATTCCTGCACACCCAGCAGTGCCCTGGTCCCTCACCCTGGGGATCAGAGCCCAAGGAGGGACCAGGCAGGGACTCAGGGAGACAAGGTGGGTCCCAGGGCCAAACGGGATTTGCAGCAGCAGAGACCCTGCTAGTCATTTAGGGGCAATCTCACTGAGGGGCTGGCAGGACGAACAGACAGACCCCTCGCTGGACAAGGCAGTGCACTGGGACTTTCTCTCCTTCCTCCATTCCTTCCTTTCCTTTTTTTTTTTTTTTTAATTTTGTCTCAGAAGCCACGATCCTTTAAAGATGTGCACGTCTCATTAGCTCTACCTTGACAATCATTACCATTCCTGCAAAGGCAGGAGAAGAGCTCAGCCCGAGCGTAGGGGAGTCCATTACCTTGTAGTTAAAGGGACATTGACAACTCTGAGCTGACCATGGTCTGACTTCCACTTCGAAGTGGGGTCCTCCCCACCCACTGCTGTTTCCCTTCTGCTGAGCAATAATCCTCTGCTCAACCCAGGTGAAATTTAGACCTTGCGGTGGCGGGTGGTCCTGCACCCACCACCAGACACTGTGTTTCCCTGGTTGGGCTGCAAGGGCAAGACCATGTCCACAGTCCCTGGGGTGAGGGGCGCTGAGCACACAGCAACATGCCCTTCTCAACATGTTGCACATGGCCCTCTGATGACCACATCTCACATCAGCAAACGCACACTAATGGGCTGGCCCACAAGACCCAAACCTAGCCATGACAGCAAGCAGTGAGCCCAATATGTCCACAGCAAAAGCCATAGCACAGGCTGGGGTGAAGACCACCAAGAGAAACCTACGACAATGGCGCTGTGCCTGGTGGTATAACCACAATAAGGTAGTGAGCCTGTGCTCACAAACCAGCTCCAACTTGCCACATACTCTACACCTATGAGTCTGTCCCTAGCTTTCCTGGCTCCATAGGGTGCAATATGGACCAGCACACACCCAAGGGTGGGGATGAGGAAGGGTTCAAGTGCAGTGGGGTGATCTCAGGAAAGGACTGAACTTGCTAAAGAAGCTGGTTCACAGTCCTGCTCTGCCCCATAGGCTGGAGGCTCTTGCTGTGCCTGCCTGTCCCTATAACCTGCTCTGCCTCCAACAAAGCTTGGTAACAGGGGGACTGGGCTCACATTGCGCAAGGGCAGGACTCCTCGCTCAGGAAATTTGAGGGCAAAGACCCCAAAGCAACTTCTGAGGAAATACTCCCTGCTTTCTCCCAGACCCACAGGGCTTTGAAGCCTGGGGCAACCCCCGGGACACAAACACCGCAGGGTGCAGCCCTACAGAGATGATCCTGCTTCTTTGTGCCACGCAGGATGGAAGCTCTGGTGCAGCCACATCAACTCGCCGCTGCTCTCTGCAAAGCCACAGCAGGAGACAATAACGCATGGCCGCAGCTCCGAGCCATCTTCCAAGGAAGGATCCTACCTCCACACGAGGCTGTCCAAGAACTTGACAGGACTCTGTTTGAAAAAGATGTTGAAAGAAATGATCTCTTTAAGTGCAATGGGAGATATTTGTCTCTGATTTACCCTTGGCTTTTTGCTCTGGTTCAGGTAGGAGCGGTGTGGGATGGCTGGCAGATCTGAGAGCATGGCACGCCCCAGCGGGCAAAGCGAGCAGTGCGGAGGAAGGCGTGAGTCAGTTTGGAGTGCTCCCCATTTATCAAACTCACGCAGCCCGCCAGCAGAGCGAGTCTTTCTATCATTACAGCTCTCAAAATCCGATTCATACCACTAATCCTGCCTTCATTCTCCCAGATTAATAACATCTCTTTCAACCTTCACAGTGTGATAAATAGACAAAGAGAGAACAAAAGGAGAAACAGAAGTGAGAGAAAGAGCCAGAGCAACTCCACATAATAAAGAGAACCAAGAAAGGGGAAAGAAAAAAAAAAGGGAAACGAAAAGGGAAAGAAAGGAGCCGGCACACTTGACTCTGCCATTTACTTTAGCAGATTCTCCCCAAGAGCGCCCTGCGATCTTTAAAGAATGTAAAACATTGTTCAAAGGAAAGGCTTGTTAGCAACCCTGACCAGCCCAGGTTTGCTGGAAATCTTTTCACTTCCAGCCTCCGCTCAGGTCAGCGCTGAAAATGAGTTTGTTGGTTTCTCGTCCCTGTTTCTCTCCAGACTCCTGCAGAGGCAAAGCCTCCAGCACATGCTCGCTCTCCCCTTCACATACTCCAGCTTCTCGGAGGGGAATGGGGGGTCTCTGCCGGTGTCTGCTCCGGGGGTGCCCCAACAGCTTAGCAAGCCCAAGACATGCTGGCAGAGCAGCAGGGGGCTAGCACAGCAAGGTCTGTCCCAGAAGTCAGGATTGATCTTGGGATAGGGATGAAGACCAAAACCATAAGAGTAGCAGAGCAGATGTGGCGACCCATGCCACCAGTCTGGCTGGAGGGCACCCACGGGTGGATGGGGCTGGAGGAAAGGGGAAGCCTGGGTGGACACAGGTGTACCTGCAATGAGGGCACCACAAGTGCCAGCTCCCTGGGCTGCACCTCTCTGCCCCTGCCTTGTCCCCTGGCAGGAGCTCCCATCCCTGCTCATGCTGCACAGCCTGAACCCACACTGGGGCCACCCAAGTCCCACTGGTGGTGCCCCCCCTGTATGCTCATGGAGCTCAGCCATGCCTCCTCCAAGCAAAGTGGGTGGCAGCCACAGGCATCCCCTCCCCAGCACTCCTCTGCTCTGCTCTGGTTCGCTTGGAAAAACCTGAGCCCCAGGGAAAGCTGATGCCACAGTCCAAGACCCAAGAAGCCAACCCCAGAGATGTTTAGCCATTTCCCATGCACAGCCCTCACCAGAGCTGTGCTGCTCAGCTTTTTTACTCTGCCACGCTGTATTGAACACTCCATGCAATCTCTGAGTTATTTTAATAATTAAATGTTTATTGGCACATTTTTTCCCATACAGCTTCCAGACTTGCCTGAATTTCCTTCCAGTGAGTGACTTCCCTTGGTTCAGTCCTTCCATAGGATGCACACCTGCAAAACACTTCCTCTGCTACCCCCACAATGAGCAGCCCCTTCGAGCCCATCCCCGTGGTCTCCTGGTGGGTGCTGTGCACACCAAATAACACCAGGACAAGCCCACATGAATGGCTGGAGCAGAGCGCTGGATTTTTGGCCAGGATGAGGTTCTGTTATGGCCCTGCATTCACAGCCCCCGTGCAGAGCCTGGGCTAGGTTGTTTTTTTTTTTTTCTCTCTCTTCTTTTACACTGTTCCATATTACTCCAGGCTTTGAAGTACAGAGAAAAGCAACACTCAATGTGCCTCTTTTTTTTTTTTTTTTTTAAAGCTACCTTTATCATAGCAAATCTTTTCCTTCTCTGCTGTGTCGCTGGAGATAGATATCAAGCAAAAAGAAACTCTCCTCTTCTAACAATGGATTTCCCTTCCCTTCTGAACTTCAAATAGAAAACTCTTATCTACAGCCACAGTTGACCAGAAGAAGAAAAGAAAAGAAAACAGACATATGAACTGAACCCAGGCTCTCTTTCTATTTACTCAAAAAGGCTGCGCTGGGTTCTTCACGCAGAGATGCTCTGAACATGTTTATAGCATGTATTTACTCACTTCACTGGCTATACCCCCACCATGGAAACCCACCTGCAGAACGACTCTCCTCTGCTCCACATACCCTCTGCAATCTTTTCTTCGCTTAGCAAGCTCCAATGCACCTGGGCCATCCAGCCCAACAAAGCCTACACCTAAAGCTGGAGACAGCAAGAGCTCTTCAGGCTCAGCTAAGAGTAACGGCAGTGATGCCCCTGACACACATAAAGCATCCCTTCTGTACAGTGCAAGTTCTGTAAGTGACAGGATGGATTACAGGTCAGACCTTGCTGGCTGCACTTGCAGAAGATGCTGTGAATACCTGGCTGAGACCAGCTACCCATGATGTACCCACATCTAGCACCCATGTGCCACTGCTGTGTTTTAAGATCTCCATTTGAACCATCTTCCTGCCTTCGATGGAGCTGCTCCAAGGAGAAACATATGTCACCATGAAACTTCTTCTCTTCCCCACTTCAGTCCCTGGGTGCAGCCCTCTCCTGCCCTGGTTTTCCTCCCCTCCAGTTGCCCGATCTCTGGAGAGGTCCTGCCAGGTCCCAGCTGGGTTGAACTACCATCTCTCTGGAACCTTCTGTGGTCCAGCTGCTGCCAGACCACCCTTGCTCCCTGCTCAGCTAACAGAAATTAAAATGTGAGCACCATGATTAACAGCATAGTGTTTCTCCCAAAGTAACAGTGCCAGGATCAACACGGACATAGCAAGAAACCCACGGACTACTGCCTTCCCCACCTCCCAGGGTGTCCTGACAGACAAGGTGTACTTCTTAAACCATTCTCACTTTCAGCCTTGATGGACCTGGTCACACACACCTTGGGGAAACCGGCCTTACAGCACTGGAGCACCTCCCAGCCACAGCTCCTGTTCCTTCTTACCCTCAAACCCACCCTGAGTTCAGGCACAAATTTATTCATAGGAGGCTGCTAGACAGATGAACTGCCCTCACATGGCATCATGGGCTCTGCCACCAGAGAAGGACACAGCCACTGCCCCGTGTTGTCCCCCGGCTTGCAAGGGGGACCCCAGTTGAAGAGACTCACAGCTGGAACTGGAGCCAGAGTCCCAAATCAATCGGGGCAGAGAGGGCTGGAAGCTTTCCAGATCATTTTCCATTAGAAATAAGAAGTTTCCTTCATTGGTAGCCAAATCTCATTCTCATTAGGAGAATTTGGAGCTCCCAGCCAAAGGGAGGATGAACTCCCACCTAAGACATGGCAAGGAATCCTCTGCAGTCACGAGTGGGAACAACGTGCAGGTCCAAGCTCTGCCTCACTCACACAGGAGACAGTTTTGGTAACTCTTCCTGGCTCCAAAGCAGCCCTCAGCCAGGAGAGCCCAGTTTGAAGCCCCATCTGCCCAGCAGGCTCTCCTGTGGTCCCCACCAAGAGCTTTCCAGGTAGCAGCATCATTCCCTTCATGTTAAAACTCCACAAAAGCCCCCAGTGCTCTTCCCTCGGGGTAGTCCTGGTGTTGCAGAAAACTCCTCCCTGTGGAGCTACAATGGGAAGATCCATCAGACAAAGCACCTTCTCTTCAGGCTGTCTGATGACAGATGTTCAGCCAACGGAGCGGTGGGATTGGCGGAGCACCGCAGAAGTGCTTTATAATTCCTGCTCCTCTTCTCCTTCCTCAGCGTCTCCCGGGAGAGACACGATGATGGACGGTGACATAACTGACTGTTCCCAATCAAGGTAATGTAAGTAATGACAGCTGACGTGATTCCTGGAACGTGCAGGCACTGCTGGCCTGCGTGCCTTGCCTACCACTGCCAGTTTGTGGAAGGAAAGGAGATGGGAGCATGGAGCCCTGCTGTGGGACAGGGGAGAAAGATCCCCAAGATGCCGAGGTTTCCAAACCAGCTGCAAATAACTCATTACATCAGCCTGCAAACTAAGTAGGAGCCAAGGGGAGGTGGGTAGCCCCTGCCTTGTGGAACAAATCTGTCCTGGGCTGCGCACAACGCCTGCCCCAGACCCGGACAGCACTGTATCTCTCTCTAGGAGATCCACCTGGGATTGTAGTATCCCTAAGTCTTCAGGAAGTGGTTTGTTGGGGTCTTGCCTGGCCCCTCAAGTTTCGGCAAGGCTTTTACTGCTCTGGCTCTGCCCTGATGCCCCCACACCACCAGTGACTATCTGGAAATAGGAACGTTAAGTCAATAACCCGGAGCTCACCTCCCTGTGAGGTTGGCACATGGGCAGCACCACATCATCTGAACCCAGGGCAAGGGGACGCAGCAGCCCCAGACTGCACATAAATGTGTACGGAGGCTCATGGGGGGAAAATACTGTGCAAGCTCATAGCTGCAGTCCTCTTCCAAAGCCTCAAAATTAGCAGGCAAATTTAACATGCAGAGAAGCGACCGATTAATAACCCAGCATTGACTTAAGAAGACCTTGAATAATACATAGTGCTTGTACACGGAAGGGGGAAAAAAGTCAAGTCCTTCTGCTTGTCAAGTGTATCCGCCTCCCAAGCACCAACACTTGACAAGAAACCTCCCTGCCAGCCAGCCACAGCTTTAAGCAGCTCTTCACAAATGCCTTTTGCTAAGACGAACGGCAAAACTTTGTGCCAAGTGAGACAGTCATTTGGACAGGTCCAAGTATTGGTGTAGTTTTAAATGTAATTAGCACTGCCTGTTAATAAAGGCCCTTTAAATCTGCCAAGCAGAAGATGATGCTGAGCATTTGGAGCCCACGTTGATGAGCCATACAGATGCCCCACGTTGGCTGCATCGATGGGTGAGAGAGATGATCTTACCATGAGGCCACCCCAACCTCTCCTCCACCCTGTCTGCACTGAACCCTTCCATCAGCTCGGCCGCATCAAGGAAAAGTCAGACCCAAACAGACAAGAGATTGGCAGATGCTGAGCTGCAGGTGCTGCACTCCACTGCAGGACAATGACAGCAGATGAAGCTACGAACGGACTACTCCCTTCCACAGCTTGATTCCAGCTTCTGCTCTTTAATGCTGATTTTGGTGTGAGACACTGAGCAATGGTATCAGCATCTCTGTGTGGTGCTCTCTACTTTCCTAAATAACGATAGCTGGAGAAAAATTTGCTCCCTTTTGGGAATATTCCAAACCAGAACTAGCAGAAAAATGGTGTTTACCTTAACAACAGCCACTATTTTTGTATAGGGGCTACACACACAATGCCCACTGTGAGAGGAGCGGAGTGCTGCAGAGCACCAGAGATCTGTGTATCATCAGTGAAATACTGTGAATCTGAAATGCCTTTGTTTTGGAGAGGGGAAGAAAGACTCTGAATATCACCTCAGGCAGAGGCTCCCAACAGCCAGCTGTTCTGACTTTTGTGGCTGAGTGACCCTTCTGTGCAGCCAGCCCACGAGGATGCTGCGTGGATTTAATGCCTGCAAAGCAATTTGAAAATCTGAGAAGCAGATTTGCAAACGAGTTTTGTGGTTGAAGCCCAGGAGCAGGAGAGGTGAGACCTAATTTCTATTCCAATCTCTGGTGCCAACTCACAGGAAAATTCTCCAACTCACTTGTACCTCAGTATCCCCAAAATATTATATATTGAGCATTATGAGCCTAAACTCATTCATTCAAGTAACAATCCATAGGACAAGAGGAAATGGCCTCAAGTTACACCAGGGGAGGTTTAAATTGGATATTAGGAAAAATTTCCTCACTGAAGGGAAAGGGAAAATTCTCTTCACCAAGGTTTGGAATAGGTTGCCCAGGGAAGTGGTGGAAACACCATTCCTGAAGGTATTCAAAAGACAAGTAGATGAGGGACCTGGTTTAGTAGTGGTTTTGGCAATATTAGGTTGATGGCTGGACTCGATGATCTTAAAGGTCCCTTCCAACCTAGACAATTCCATGATTCTTTATCTTTAAAGAGCTTTAGCATCTACTGCCTGAACACCAAAGGGTCATCACTACGCAAAACATGAGCTGTGTGCAAGATAAGGTCAGAAGGCATTTAAAAAAGCAGCCACCCAGTGCAAAACACAAGGGAAAAAATTTGAGCAGGAAACAGGATTTCTCTTCTTCAGATGTAAATGAGTGCCAGCTAGAAGCAGAGCTCCAAAGGCATACATTTTAGCACTGAAAAGTGTTTCTACAAAGGGAACCAAGAAAAAATGCAATAAACAGGCTCATTTCTTAGAGTCTGATTTCCAGAGCAATAAGCACAGAAACTGAGCCCAAAGAAAAGATCTGTATTAGCAACCAAATCCAATCATTCCAATAATAAAGAAGAAACATCTGGACTGGTGCAGAACTATTTCCAGGGAGAAGTTTGTCTCCCCAGCCCTTTCACATCCTGCAGTGGCTCAATGGAAGAATACTTAAGAAGTTGCAAGTTTGGTCATAATGTGTAAAAAGCCCCTGAAATGCGACATCATTTACTCTTCTGTGGTATTGCTCAGCAGAGCTAATAAATCTTGCATGAGCAGAGCTGATTCTAATTTTCTAATATGAAAAGGCATTTGGATTGAGAGAGAGGGGAAGATAAAAGTGATTGAATCTCCAATAGCCCAGCGTCAGTGACAAGAAACATCCTGCTACGGACCCCAAGGAAGAATGGCTCCCCCTCCTCCCCGAACCACAGGCACACTCACCTGCTCGCACATCCAATTCTCCCTGCTTTCTGCTCGCCACGTCTCAGTCTCCCCTATTGACAGGACGTGGTTTTAAACACAGTTACACAAGTTATCATTTCTGCCTTTTGATCAATCTGAATTTTCAGGACAATTACCCTCTTAATCAATGATTGCTATCAGCAGCCCCTTGGATTCTTCACCAAGGCAATCGTGCCGCCGGGGCAGACGGCGCGTGCATATGCAATGAAGCTGTGGGGAGGGCGCAAGTCCATCTTCCCCTGACGTAGTCGTCGGCTGGAAGGGTGGAGAGCTGTGAAGGCCACCTCAAGGAACACCTGACGTGAAAAATAAGCGGAGGGAATTAAAAGGGACGTTGTGAGAGGTATCTGTGGCACAGCCGGGCTGGGGGCACCAGGGACCTGCTGAAAATATCGCCAAGTTGAAAAATAAGCCAACTAAACCAACAGATTTACCATCTACTGAAACCATATATTTAACAGCTATCTATAGCCAGCACTAACCGCTCCTAATGAGACTAATAAAGTCCATTTCCAATTAGACTGGAACTATTAGAAGAAGGAAAGGCAGAGAGGCAGCTTTTAACAACCTCTAAAGATATAGGGTTTGGATTTGGGGTTTTCAGTATTTTTTTTTTAAATCAGAAATTATTTAAGACCACCAAAATGCCTCTAGCATTTACACACACAAAGCAAGCCTCTCATTGCTCTTCCCTGGCAGGGTATGTGTTTTGGTAATTGAAGTTTGCACAGAACCTCAGCTCTTGGAGGACACAGGCATCTCTCACCACCACAGAAACACGGCTGCAGATATTTAGATGCCACAAGAAACCCCAAATCAGCCACAGCCCAATCACAGGGGCCACAGGCTGGCTGGGGGATAAGGCTTAGCATCCCTGCTCTTGCAAGAGCACCACCAGTTGGCTGGTTCATACTGCTTGGCTTGTGTTTTCAGCACTCTAGATGAAGCAAGGTAATGGAGCACACCACTCCCACCTGCTGCATTGCTCTGCGCTACCTCAACCACCTCATGGGCTTCCCCTGGGCATGGGACTCCTTGACACATTGTTCTGCCAAAAAAATAGCGCAGCCCGACCCCCCTGAAGAACTCCTGCAGGAAGAGAGGCTGTGTTCTCTCCCAAGCTTGCACAGTGCCCTGCACCTCCTGGATGCTGTGTCAGCAGAAGGGAGCTTTGGGATCTAGAGGGCAGCAGGGAAACACTGCTGGAGAAGCTTCCCTGAGCTACCGGCAAGGGCGGGTAGTGTGGCGGCAGCGTGGTGGCTTCACCATCTTGACCAGCAGATTGGGCTGGCAGCGAGCAGCAGCGGCAGCGCCAGGTGAGGCTGGTGGGCCAGCTGCCTTTGCAGGCTGCTGGCTGGAGGAGCTCTCCGAAAGGCACAGTATTTCACTAGCTATTTTACATGGAGAATTGCCGATCAAAGATATCCCCACTGTGTACTCCAGAGCAATAAAAATAAAAAAAACCCACAAGAAGAATTCTTTAGGCGGGTAATGGGCATTTTATTCCTTTTTATGACACTAAACATAGGCAGCTGGCATAATTACACCACAATAAAGGCATAATGTGCACCTAGCAGAACAAACTCATACTTTTGATAATTAGGCAGAGCAAACACAGTCTGGGATTCAGCCACACGGCTTCACTGTCTCCCGGAGCTGCCAGAGCCCCCATCCCTACAGCACGTCGGCCCCATTCCCACAGCTGGATTTAGCTGGGCCCCATGGGGAAGGCTGAGCAAGCAGAGCATCACCAGAGTTCTACTGCTTGGAGAGCAACGGCCACGCTGCTCCACTGTGTAGAGCAGACCGAAGGGCAGAGCGCAAGGCTGGGAGGTGCAGGATGGGTCCATGTGCAGCTCCTAAGAGGCAGCTGGAGATGGTGTGCTGCAGAGCAGTGATACAGGATGTCAGTCACCTCCTGCTCAGCACCAGAGAGGCACCTGGGAGTCACCACCAGTCCATGTGTGAACTCTGCAACTTGAGCTTCAAGACCGATCCCTTAGATGAGGCAGCAGAACCAACTGCATGTGGCCAAGTCATACTTGGTGCAATGGCAAAGGCAGGCTCAAGACACAAGAGAGATGCAGAGCTCCCTCTTTTGGGTTTGGCAGCTCTACTGAGGCCGGTTTCAGGAACTGGAAGTGCTGAGCAGAGGCATGGGGTGCACAAGGACCTCAGCCAAATGTATTCAGTGGAACAATGTCCAGAGGGATTTTGTCCCCTCCACCCAAAGGCAAGGATGGAAGGCAATGTCTCAGGGAGGTTGAAAGACCCTCACCTACAGAAAGGCCCAGTTTGGCGAGCAATTGAGTCATTGAAGGCTTTGTGCTCTCATTAGTGCTGGTGGTTCTGCTAACCCTGCAGACCTGCCTCTTCCAAAACACACCAGCAGACAGCAAGGGTGTTCCTCTGGCAGCTGCAGGCATCCACACAGGACAGCTCTTCCCTAAGCGAGGAGCACAGCCAAGGCGGAGATCCTAAATGATCTCTAAAATATTAATAGCATTAATCAGAGCCAGGCTGACAGAGGTTACAACACTGGGAAATCACAGAGAGCAGGCTTTCCTGAAGCTGGCACAAGACCATATAGTGAATATCCAGAGTTTGTTTAAAAATGCATCTGCAGGAAGCAGGCAGGGGTAGTGGTGGCAGAACAGTGCAATGAGGTTTCACCTCCACACCACTGAAGCCCACCAGGGAAGCCCACCACTGTGCACAGGAGAGACCAGCTCAGCTCACTCCATCCTAGGTAGCTTAATAGAAAATGGTGGTACTGGGGTATGAGTGCAATGCAGAAACGTTAGAGTAACTTGGCTCAAAAGGTGGAGCTGATCCATCAGCCATGAGTGAGATCTGCATATTCATCTGTGGATAGGATGCCCAGGATCAAACATCACTACAAGCTTTTTCAAGACAAGATTCAACACCAGGATATGAGTATGTTGCCTCTACACCTGCTGACATCCTGAAGGTCACTGCTGAGAACTAGATGGGTACTGAGCAAGCTGGGGAAGACTGCAGTGCAGCAATCCAGACCATGACTTGAGGACAGCCATTTGCTCAGGAGCTTCGATGGCCCAGAGAGCTGCCAGCAACATTCATGCCAAAGCACCCAAGGAAAAGAGGGTCCTGGTCTGTAGGTGACAGTGTCCACTCAACTAGGAAAACCAGCCACTGTGATATAGTCCCTGGCTGGGCTCATGCTTTGGGGAGATCAGAGCCTCCTCCCACAACAGGCCACAAAACAGGAGAAGTTTATGCCCAGATGAAGGCAAAATGTTGCCTAAACAAAAGCAGACCACATCTGCAGGCTTCTCAGCCAGTTCTTAGCAACCACTGTGACAAATCCAGTCCATAGACTGAAGGCTAAGAGCTCGAGCAAGGAAACTTGCATGTGGAGAGAGCAAAAGCCAGGATGGAGCCAGAAGTGCTGTGCCAGCATGGGGGAAGGGCGGCAGGAGACTTCTAATCCCAACTCTGAAATCAACTTGCTCAGTAGCCCTAGGGTTCAGAGAGATTTAATTAATTAATTTAATGAGTGTGAAGCACTGTAAGTTATTAATATACAAATTCCACTGCTGTATCTCCCATCTCCCAGTTCAGCATCTCTTGCCACTCTACACTGAGCCCATGAGAAGCAAAAGCCAAGCCACGGTAGGTCTGTGCAATGGGGCAGATTTACCCACGGAAAGCTCCAACTGAAGGGCTGGGATGCAGGGATGCTCTGCCTCTTCCCTGACCCATGGGAATTTGGGAAAGGCCACCTTTCACACACTGTGCCTTTGCCTCCCAGCTCCTCCTGGCCTGGAATGCAGCACACGTTGCAGGATTATTGTAAAACATGCCCTGCCTCTAATCCCTTCTCCTCTTGCCTTGCTCTGGTATTGACTGCGGGGAGCTGTGTCAGGCCCGGGGTCAGGCTTGCCTCTTGAAGTACCAGGGCACACAGAAGGCTCCAGCCTCTCTGGCTGACCACCTGAGACATGGGGAAACACAGGCTGCCCCACACCTTCACATAAGCAGGAACATGAGATTGGAGGCCCACAGCTTCTGTCCACAGTGCCGGTGAAACGCCAGGGCTGTGCCAGACAACCACCCCCTGGGAGATCGAGGGACTAGTTCTGACTTATGGTTTCCCTGGTTTCCTCTTGAGCTGCCAATGCCAAGGGCATACTACAGGGCAGGTCTGGATGCATGTGATGCATCAGCCATGCTGCAGTCATGTTGTACACACCATTACCCCCAGCTACAGCAAGATCCAGCTGACAGGTCCCAGTCACACCATGACCAGCCCTGCAGCAAGTCCCTGCCTGTCCAGACCCCACCATGGGGACCAACAGGCCACTTCAGCCTGCATAACCTTGACATTGCAGAAAGACTTCTTATCAAAAGCACAAGTTGCCTAGATTTCATTGTGGTTTATTTTGCTTGCTTTCAAACGCTTCTTTCCAGAACTTTGTCTTTGGCACCTACAGCACACTGCCCCACGAACAGGCAGAACTGCAAGCAGCAACCAGATTCATGGTATAAGGGTCTGAGCAGCACGTTTAACCTCAGCAGCAGCAACACACGCAGCCAGATGGAAACCAGGAGGCTTCTTGGAGCAGGGGACAGATGTTCCAGTCCCCCAGCAAGGGGAGCGCAGGCACAGCAAGGTGCAGCAGAGCAATATGGCACTCAGCAGGAAGAGCAGCATGCAAGGTCTGAGCAGCTGCCTTTCGCCTGTAGGCTGGAGCAACGCACATGTGGGAAGAACCACAAATGCCAACTTGCCTCCAACAGCTTCCATAGACGAGGATGCTTTCAGTAAAGCAGTCACTGCAGTGCACTTGGCAAACTGCTGCTTACAATCTCATATAGAAGGCAAAGCTTTTGCACTGGTTATAAAAGAGCACAAAAGCAACAAATTCTACTGTCTGCTTTGTCCAGCACCTGCAGGCTGCATGGGACCAAGATAATAACTGTGTTCCTCAGTTTCTCTCTTGAATCACCACTTTCCTGCCTTACCTGAGAGCCTTCTGTACCACATGTGGCACCATGAGGCCCTGGTCCTTGCTGGAGCCTGAAGGTGCTGTGAAATAATAAAGGCTGCCTTGGATTTCCCCAGCACAAACACCCTGATCTGGGCAGAGTATGTTAGGAAACGATTGGAGACTGTGGAACCCAAGACAATCACCCCTTCTTTCCCTGCTCAGGGACTCCAAGATTCAGTGACGTGTCCGAAGGAAAGCGGACAGCCTGTGGCCAAGTGCAAGGCAGCAGAAGTATCACAGCAAACAGGGTAGGAAAGGAGAAGTGATGACCCAACACTGCCCGTTTGAAGGCAGGATCAGCTCTATCCAAATCATCCTCACTGTATTCTTCTAAACTCTGAAAATCTCAAGAGCTCAAGGTTCTGTATTCCCGTCCCTGCCCAGAGACTGTTTAGTGATCTCCTCACAGCAGGTAAGGACATGACTAAAAGCTGTCCACTGCAGCCACTTTGCCCATCCTCTGAGCACTTTCAATTCCTACAGAAACAATTTTTGTTTAGTCTTCTCTAAGATGAACATCCCAGATGCCTAAATCTTCCCCTGCAGGTCACGTCTTCCAGCTCTCTGATTCTTCTTCTGGGCTTTCTCCACTTGTGCCAGGTCCTCCCCAAGTACAGTACGCAAAACTGGTTTGCCCAAAGGCTAAAACTAGGCTCCAAAACACCTTGCCTATGAAAAGAACTGAGATTTTAACATGAGCCTAGTGCAATTTCTATATGTATCAAGAAAGGACAGGAGAAGCCCTGACGGTAAAGAAGTTAATTGTTGTGTGAGATGAACACATGCTAAAGCACATGCACGATAGCTCTGGGAAGGAAGAGCTCCTTGTTAATAGGACCAACATACTGACACGTTCCCTTTGCACTGACATCGCTGTTCTAAATGGCTTCCATGTAACAGGACCTTGTCAGTGGGTCTTTAGCCGCCCAGCAGGGTCTAAATAGCAGTGAGAGTGGAACTGGCTGCCTGTGCTCAGTCCGCAGCCTTCTGCTTTGGCAGCAAGAAGGCTGCTCTTTCACACAGTTGTGGATTTTATGGCCAGAAGGAATTACTAAACTAATCTGCTATTTTGCAAGCCAGGAAACCTAGCTACTTTCTGATGAATCAAGACCAAGAACTTACATTAACCCTCTGAGGATCTCATCTTTCCTGTCTGCTCCCAGAACAGTTTCTATAGGCATATGCTTCAGGGACACTGTGCTTTTAGGATGCAATAAAAAAACCACCAACAAAAGCCAAAGGAGAGGGAAACATACAAAAATCAAATGATTTAGAAGAAGATGGACACTGCTCTTTTCTGCCCTCCTGGGATGGGCATGTGTGTTATCGCTCAAGTCATCCAAAACCATTCAAGCCTCCAGGCTGCATCTAGAGCCCCTCTCAGCTGTAGCAAGACCAGCTTCTGAGACCGCAAGAAAGGGAAATGAAATGCGAGGCTGGGATCATTACTTTGAAACTATAAGCTCGTGCCACTGAGCCAAAGCCTGTTATATCGACATGGGTTTGTGTCACCCCAGCAGCAGAGATCATTCTCCATCTCCGCTTGCTCAGCTCCCCTCCTCCCGGGACAGCTGCTGGCATGGAATTCCGCAATGCTCTGCGAAGTCGAGCTACAGAAGAATGCCCAATGCTTTGCCCAGCAGGTTAAAGTTACAGGGCTGAGCTATTGCAGAGTGAAAAGTACCCTGCTGATTGCTGCTCTACCATGCTTGGGAAGCTGCCAGCAAAGCACAAAGTGCCACTTGCAGAGAAGCAAACACCAAAAACCCCAAGTTTCTTTCCCTGGGGCAGAGAGCCCGGAGGGGATGTTGCTTCTTAAAGCCTCCAATATTTAAAAAGCATTGAATTTGCACCTAGCTGTCACATAGGATGCTCCCACTCTGTGTCTCCAGCCACCAGCCTGGGCAGCAGCTCTGAGGGAGGGAGATAAAGCTACTCACCAGTGAATCCCAGGCAAAGGAGGGGAAAGCAGAGTCCTAAACAACTACTGGTCGTGCAGCTCACACGCCATGCCTCTCCTCCTTTGTTTTATGTGAAAGTTGATACTAAAACCAAATACAATCATCACTATGCGTCACGTGAGCACTGCACCTTAGCAGGTATCACAAACCCACATCAACAACCCCTCGGTCCATCTGCTTGTAGGGTAACGAAGGCAAAGAAGTCTAATGCGTCAACCCATCCTGTATCCCTTTCTAACGAGACCAGGAAGAGGAAAGGAAAAAGACTGTAAAGAACTTGCAGATGCTCACCCTCTCTTTCCAGCACAAGGGCCTTCTTGTTGGTTTTCCTTGGAAATGTGTTTTTACTCAGCACTTCCTGTTAAATAAGAAAGGGAGGACATGTCCCTCTGCAGTGGGACAGAGAGGGTTGCTCCTTTAAGGCCCCTCCTGGATGCCCTTTCCCTTTGAGATGACTATCCTCGACTCCCTCCTCATCTCCCCCACTTTGATTTAAGAGTTCCTCTCCTGGCCCTGACAGTAAGGTATTTCTGTCCCACAGATTATAACTCACTCTGGGCTATTATTCAACTCCCAAGCCCTGGCCCTGCTGCATTTAGTCCAAACATAATATCCTTCATGCATATATTATCTGTCTCCCTATTATCTGGAATCATTTCGGAATTAAATTTCAGTCCTGCAATATTGGCTTGAAGAGCGGCTCGCTTTATGGGCTAGTCAAAGGTTAGAATACCAATCAAAATAACACTGCCGATGCAGAGAGACATTTTAATATTCCAAAACCCGGTAATTGTAAAAGGACATAATATTTTTTCCCTGATTACCCCAAAGGCAACACATGTTAACAAGGCGAGGGAGAGAGTGAAAGAAATTTCGGAGTTCAGACAGCCGCACGACAGATTTAAAGGAGAAGTGGTGGGCGGCTGCTGTGCTCCAGCCCCCGGAGCAGGAGGGTCCCCTGCCCGTGCCAGCAGTGCCATGCTTCCCGGTATGTCGTCCCCTCCATCCCCAGCCTCCTGGTGTTCGTGCCACCTGCATTCATTCCCCCAGGTCAGGAGCCTTCAAGGGTGCTCTCACTGCAAGGGAACGGAGCAGCAAGAGCTACGCCGAGACAGACGGTCGAAGATTATCACGGCAGAAGAAACCGCCACAATCGGCTGGCCTGACCCGCACAGGCCACGAGGCTGCCCCAAATTAATTCCAGTTTGAACCTCAGCTGATCCTTTTAGGAAAAATCTTTCCCTGCTGAACTGGAGAATCCACCACAGTCCTCGGTAAGTTGTTCCAATGGTTAATTACCCTCCCTGTAAAAACCCGCACCTGAATTACCTCGCTTTGGCTTCCAGGCACTGGGACTGCTTACGCTTTTGTCTGCTACACTGAAGGAGCCTCTCACCACATTTTCGCTCTCTCTTTAGATACTTAAGGCAAGTCTCCCTTACCCTTCTCTCCAGCACCCTAAATGGCTCTCAGGGTCTTTACCGCATGGCGAGTGTTCCCATGGGTCTTGCAGTTCTCATGCAGTCTTCGAGTTTCCTGAATCCTTTCCAATGCAGAGATGGGACCCGGCATCCCACACCGCTCAAACCACTCCCAAATAAATTATCCAGCCCCTCTGCTCCTACTCACCATTGCCTGTTTATAAATCCAATAGCAGCCGCCTCCTGTACGCAGTATCTGCACATTTTATCGAAAATGATTTTGTGTTTTCTTTCAGGGCATTGATAAAAGTGCTAAATACAAGAGGTCTGAGAAATAGATCCCTGTGGGACCCCACTAGGAAGACATGCACTCCATGATGATTACCCATTTACAATTAAATGCTAGGAGCTGTCAGTTTGCTCGTTCTTAATCAATGTAATGTGTGCCATGTTGATTTTGTATCACTCTTGTTTCTTAATCAAAATGTCATAAGGTACCAAGTCAAATGCCTTCTAGAAGTATATTACATTGACATGGTTACCTTTATCAACCAAACATGTAGTCTCATAAAAAAAATATCAAGTTAGTTTGAAAAAGATCTAGTTTCCATAAATTCACATTGATTGGCATTATATTACCCTCTTTTCATTCTTTATTAATCAACTATGATATCTGGCTTTTCATTACTTTGCCCAGAATTAATGTCAAGCTGATAGGGCTATAATTACTTCATCGGTCATCCCATTTGCCCTTCTAAATTACTGGTACAACATTAGCTTTCTTCCAGTCCTCTAGAACTTCCCCCGTGTTCAAAGACTTATTAACAGTCCAGGGCTTCTCAGCCAGCTCCTTCAAAACTCCTGTAAACCAGCTAGGCAAAATGCCAAGTGAAAGCCACCACTTAACTCCCATCAGAAAACTGTGTAGTAACAGCAAACCTCTTGCTCAGTGACACGGCATCCTCCACCTTTCTGCAAATGCAGAGCAAAGTCTTTATTAAAATTGGTCTTTTTGCTGTTTGGTTCCTTCCAACTATGAATCAATGCCTTTGCACAAGCACTCTTCTTTCTTCATCTCCATGGAAGAGACACTCTTAGTCTCCTTAACCTTGGAGTCACACTTCTCCTTTTGTTTCCTTTCACAACCTCTGCCATTCCTACCTTTTGAGAGTGCCGTCCCACAGCCAAGATCTCCGCGGCTGGGGGTGAGGAGCCCCGGAAAGCAGGGCTCCCACCGAAGGAAGGTCCGAGAGGGTCTCAGAACGCTCATCCATAGTGCAAACCAGCAAAACTCTGGGCACCATGGGAATGCAAGCAGCTCTTCACAGTTAAGTGGCAACAGCTATTCACATACTCGATGCTTTGGCCATGAAGCACTCTGCCTGGAGTCCTCCTCCACTATTTCTAACCTTACTAGGAATTTTATATTCCCTATCCTCAGTAGCTCAATAAAAAGGCAATTGGTAACAATCACAGTAGTCCTCAAGAAGTTAGACTTCACGAAAGCAACTTCAGGCACATGGGCCAAAAAA
This sequence comes from Thinocorus orbignyianus, assembly GCA_013400375.1. NCBI lineage: Eukaryota > Metazoa > Chordata > Aves > Ciconiiformes > Thinocoridae > Thinocorus > Thinocorus orbignyianus. The sequence continues at coordinate 561,786 of VXBW01003242.1, read as the reverse complement.
GAAACCATTTCTCAATTGCACCCATTTAACACGTTCTTTCTCCAAAGCACTCAAGATACTTCAGCATCAAGTGCCTGAGAAGCACTCAGAGCTCCTCCTCCCACCCGAAAGGCACAAGAAATTGTTAATTCAGAGGAGAGACAAAAAGCTCTTAGCAAACCTTTGTTTGTTTAGGACGTGTTTATTTCTAGTTGCCAAATATTAACAAAAACATCCTATTACATGCTTCCTCTGTCAGATTTTACAAAGTGAGGGGGTGACCTTAAAACACTTCTGCATGTGCATTAATAGTTTGCTTCCAGGCTATGAATATTTACAGATCAATAAATGGTGGGTCTGGAAAAGGCCAGCTCTGCACACAGCCATGGCACGCCCAGCATGGTCACACTGTGCTCCCCAAGGCTCTGTCAACCTCTGTTTCATCACACCCAGAGAAGGAAACTCATCCACACGCATCATTCAAACCTTGCCTTTCATTAAAACCTCTTCTGGACTCTAGGACGATGTCAAATGAGGACCAGTTTTCTGTCATTTCTAAAGTAACCACTATTACTGCATCTAAAGACACGCTGCCCTCTGTGAACAGAAATCACAGATGGTCAGGCATGCCAGGACAGCTGTCCTGAGAAAGCTGCAGCTCTGTGATGGGTATGAAGATTGTCTATTTTTTTTTTAAATAATAAAATCATTTGAAAAACAAGAAATAAAATAAACCCTTAGTGGTTTCATCAAACACTCCTCTGTTATCTTTTCACTGCATAATGTCCAGAGAAGAAATGGAAGATCAGGACAGTGTATACAGCATTAAAAACAGACTCTACAAGTTCTAGAGTCACCGAGCCTGAAAGCACCTTTGTGCCAGCCCTCTGACAAGTGATGCTCTGCTGGAAGAGGGACAACTAAGCAAAGGTATGGCAGAGGTCTCAAATCAAGAGTAACACAAGGGAGAAGAACTGTAAGCACTTATTTGCTCTTTCACACAATGCAAGACCTAGGCACAAGAAAATGATATGATAGAAGGTTTAAAAGAAACAAAAAGACCTGCGTCTTCACACAACGTATGAATAAACAGAGGACAATTAATGCATAATTAATTAGCAAAACTCACTGCTGCAGGATGGTGTAGAAATCGAAAGCACGAGCAGATTCAGAAAAGGATGTGCAAGATTCTGATAGACAGACATGGCAAAACCAGTGGGTGCTAGACAGCGGTCCAGGGGCAGCTGTCAGCCCACAGTCCTTAAAGAGGCAATAGGTGGGAACCAGAGAAAGCCAATTCGAGCCATGCTCTCCCTGTTACACCAGCAACCATCAGCTACTGGCCTCTGCCACGGAGAGGATCTGAATTAGACCTTTGGTCTGGCCATTTTGACACCTTCATCATCCTTCTAATATTTTTCTTGCACAAGCTAATTGTAAGAAAATCTAGCTTCAGTCCTCCCTTTTTCCACCTAGGTCCTCCCTCCATCAAATCACTCTCCACTCCGTGATGTGACCCCAAACAGAGTGTGCTGGCACTCCTGCTGCCCACTGGGTTTCCTATTCACAGACCAGTCTTGACCCACAGCCTCCTACTTTCTGCACATATTTCTCCACTGGTGCCCCTCGCTCCTGACATCGAGCACTCTGCTATTTCCATCCTGAACATCCAGCTCCAATGATGTAGCTCAGGTCCTGCACCTCAGTCCTAACCCACGGGGCCTCTGCGCATCAACATGACAGGCACATAAAGAGAACTGGCAGCCAGGATGGTGGCTCTCTATCAAGATGGTTTAGGGGAATATCAGAAATGTTGCAGCATTCAGAAGAAGCCTCCTCTGCTTTCTGCTGCCCTCCCACAAGGCTGAGCTAATCGAAGTGAAGAACATGATAAACTCTCTGCCCCGAGTCAGCTCTACACTGACAGTTCACTTGAGATACAAGATCGCTCAGTGACATTAAAAACGTCAGCAAATACCGATCAGGCTTGATGGAAGGGATGCATTAGCAGGCTGGGGGGTTGAAGGGCAAGGTAAAACTTCAGCAAACCTGGTCAAATACACAGCCAAGTCTTCTTCCTATGTCCTCCACAGAAGGCTTTTTCATGAGTCCCAAGACGCTGTGTGGATGTATGAATCCACCATCACAGCAGTCAGGGTTTGGAGCTCACCACCACCTGCATAGCCAGATCAATCCAAAAAGGTCTCCTGATGTAAGCATGGCAGCCAGCAGGGGCTGATTCCCGCCTTCAACCTGCCCAAGAGGCAAGTCTTGGAAGCTCTGAAAGGTTGCTCGGTGCTCTCCTCAACTGCTCCTACAGCACAGAAGTGAGAAAGGAGTTTATCGGAGAACGACCCCTGAGAAAGATTATTTCCACCTCAGGAAAAGGGACTGTAGAGCATCGCCATTCTTTGGCAGAGGCAAAGCACTCTTCTTCAAATAAGGAAGCACTGCTTCTTCAAATGAAACAAAAAGGAGAAAAAACGGAACTGAAGCCATGTGAGCAGAGGAAATCTGGAATATATTTTGTTGCTACTGTACTGCACACATGTACACAGAGACATCTGTCCCATGCACACACCTTTCCATATGTAATTCCAACTCTTTTGAATTGCCTTGTATTTGCAGCAGCAGTCAGAATCATAGAATGGTTTGGGTTGGAAGGGACCTTAAAGATCATCTTGTTCCAACTCTCTGACGTGGGCAGGGACACCTCCCACTGGACCAGGTTGCTCAAAGCTCCATCCAGTCTGGTCTTGAACACTTCCAGAGATGGGGCATCCACAGCTTCTCTGGGCAACCTGTTCCAGTGCCTCACCACCCTTATAGTGAAAAATTTCCTCCTAATATCTAATCTAAATGTCCGCTCTTTCAGTTTAAAATCATCATCCCTTGTCTTATCCCCATCCTTCCTGTAGCTCCCTTTAGGTACTGGAAGGCTGTGAGAAGGTCTCCCCAGAGCTTCCTCTTCTCATGGCTGAACAACCCCAAGTCTCTCAGCCTGTCAAGTCAGTAGCAACTTCTAGAGTTCTCTAACTCAGTAGAGTCCTCTCAGTACCACTGCTCAGAAGCAGAGACCCAAAGGAGGGACAGCAGATATGTGGGACCATGCTGCAGGAAACTGCTTTCAGTCACAAATGCCATTTATACTCACATGAACTGTTTTCTTGACATCTGAAACATTCAAGTCTCTGCATTATCCATGACCTAGAAATTAATTTCACACCACTCGCTCCCCAACACCTTCATGGATCAGGTCAGAGGCAGACTCAGCCTAGGAGATATTTATAAGTTAGGAACACACCAGAGAGGGGGGAAGAGGGTCCACCTGAGCTCTGCAGGGAAAAGCAGGGCGTCTCACTCAGAAGAGACAGAGGTCTCATTGGGTCTGGCTGCTTGGCCAGAATTACTTATCTAGGCTGAAAATTCTCTTTTGTGGAAACACGTCGGTGGTTCCCCCATAAGCACCCCCAGAGAGAAGGGCAGTGAGCGGCACTGGAAGATCCCCACCCCAAGGTAAGGGCAAGAGAGAGGGGAGGCACCTCTTCACTGAGTAACACATCTGCAGAGGGAGACAAGAGGACACAGGCTCCAACCAACCCACATGCCCCTATCCCACACACTCAGCCTGCAATCACTCCAGAAAGCTGGCAGCAGAGTACCTTCCTCCTCCTCCTGCCTTTAGGCCTGTGCTTGGTGCTTCACGGATGCCCACCAGCCCTCAGCTTACTACCACAGGATTTGCTGACGCCCAGTATGTGAAGACCCATCTTGAAAAACAGCGACTTGCCTGGATGTCCATGTTACCATGAATCCCAGTTCCCAACATGCTAAATCCAGGAGTCTCAAACTATGGGAAAGAGCTGTAATTCATTCATCCTGAGGCCCAGAGGAGGAGCACAGTTGGATCAACCTACTTCTTAGTGAAGACCACGGTGCGTAGGGGTATTTTTTTTTTTAATAAATATTATTATTCTGCAGCCATCAACCTGCTGGTTATATAGCTGCTATCCATTCACCGGAAGTTTAGTGAACTTCAAATGGCAATCATTAATGGTCACTGAACTGCAGAATGCCCCAATGTGCTTTCAGATTTCATTTACCAAGGACCAGCAATCAGCCAAAAGATTTGCTCTGACAGCAGGGAAATACAAGACCCTTTGACAAGTTCAGCCTGGAATGTGCTGCCAGCATCCCTTGTTAAGTTCACGTTCTACCCTATTTGACGGAACAGATCATGCAAATTGTCCTTCTGTGGCCGCTCAGCTTGTCACTCACATTTCCATTTAAAACAATAAATAAATAAAAGAACAAAGGAAAAGCCCACAAGTAAAACGAGCTGTTTACAAGCAAATTCCACTTACCAAGACCTCTAATTACAAGGAAAAGACACAGAAACCCAAATAAAACATTAAATTGGGTGGGGGAAGGGAATCTTACTCATCCAAAGGTTTAACCAAGAGGGTGACCCCAGTTTCTTTCGTGCATAGACCCCAGCCTCCACCGCACCCTGCTACTGCTTGCACTCACACTTGTTCTTTTCTTTCCACTGATTCGTGACTTATGGCATCACCACATTTTGCTGGGCAGATGGAGTAGCTGTGCCAGGAGACCCTTTGGATGCATGGCAGCCTGCTCCTTAACCAGCCACAGAAGGTGTGGAGCGACACAAACCACCAGACACTGAAGTGCAAGGCATTTTGCTTTGCAAAGTGACCGCTGGTGGACGTGCTTCTGAAGACATCTCCCCCCCTCTTCCCCATACCATAAAGGGAAATGCTGATTTTATACTGGAATAATTCCATATGTTTATCAATCAGTATTTGATCTCAAGGGAACTGCGCTCCTACAAGCCTCACACGGCTGCGAAACAAAACAGAGTCAGCAACACCGGGGCGAACACAACCTTCGCTCAAGAGGGGCCTCACAGTGTCCCACTATTATGCTGAGACACCGCACTGTGCCCGCCACAATGGGATTCTCCCCAGCTGCAGAACACATCCCATCAAGTACAGTAAGACTCTATTACAGGAGATACAATAGGGAGCCGGAGGACTCGCTCAGCCCAGCTTCTGAGAAAATAACTCATTTCAATGCAAAACAGCAGTAGTTATTAGACACCTCCTTCAAGAGGAAAGGAGAAGGACAAGGGGAGGGGGGAGAGAGGGAGGCGGGGACCATGGCAGTTTACACAAAAGTACCTTTTTCAGATTAATCCACTGTTTGAAGTAATCAGCAACCGGCAGCCCTAAGTACTGGCATTGTCCTGGTAACCTGTAAGAGAGAAGAGAGAGCAGGTTTGATTCAATCAGTGTCCTGACAACACAAACTCTGTTTTCTTAAGTACATTTCGTTCAGAGATGGAAGAGACCCTCAAGTCTGCTGTAATGCGCTGCACATCAGAAGGACTGTAGCTCTGGGCAAAAAAAAAAAGAAAAGAATCTCACGAGAGCAGAGCTTGGCTGAAGACTTACATCCATCCAGCAACATCCAGGCTGCAGACACCTTTCAGGCTGAACATTTTGAACAGGAGCTGTGTACAAGTGCAGCACACGGCTCTTCTCCACACACAAACACAACCAGAGCACCCAGGCTGTCCTCAGCTAAATGAACTCATCACAAATCCCTGCAAAACCACCCTGCTCAGCCAGCGGCTTGCAGGGCAGACGGAAGGACTGACAATTCACCTGTCATGCCCTGGTGCTTTCCCCTTGGTCTTTGCAGTTAAAACACTGGGTGTGGTGGTGTAATACCCCAGCACATGAGGGAGAGGAGGAGGCACCAATGCACTTATTTTTGGGGGTAGTAATGCTGCAGGACCAACGTTTTAAGGCTAAAACACAGAGGCTGTTTTCCAAGCAGGTGCTTGGAAGAAGAAAGCAGTCCCAGCACTGAAGATGTAAGGTGCTCCCCAGCAGCCAGGGCTCCAAGGACACGTATTTAACCTCTCCTTGCTTCAGGGAGCAGCTAGACAAGGGCTTACAAAACACAACCACCCTGGTAAGCGAGGTGCATTGCCTGAAGGGACAGAAGAACCCCGGGATCTGGAAAGCTGTTTCTCCCACACTGTGCCCAGCCCAGTGCCTTTGCAGGGGAGCAACGACATGCCCCTCCTCTTCATCAGAAGACGAGGAAGGCTGAGTGGCAAAGCTGCTGAGTGTGGCTCCAGCCAAGCCTCTGCAGGGAGATGAGTTACGTGAGTTTTCCCCGGCCGGTTTGATCTGATCAAGAGTAATTGATGGATCTTGTTCATTCGCATACCGCTGAGCACGCCTGGGGCACTGGTCACAGGATCTTTAACTGAAGCAAAGGAACATCCCAAATAAATATGTCAACTAAATAAATGACTAAATTAGAGCCGTTTGTGCATGTTAAAAGCCACAACCCCAGAAACAGGCTTTTGCAAACAGAAGGGGGGTGGGGAATCTCACAAGTTCCTCAGGCATCTGGGGGCTGTCGAGGGAGGTTGTACGGGAGGAGGGAAGAGCTGCGAGGGCCAGCATCAGCTGCTCAAACATCACCACTCAGACCATGTCCAGGGTAAAGTCTTCTCTCACTCTCCATAGGGGAAAGAGTTAATAATCCAGTTTGGACTTCAGGCTCCAGGTTGAAATTCAGGAACAAGCTCTGGTCAGATGTGGGTATAAGCCAGATACACCGCCTTGAGCTGGGGTGCACCGTCAGTACCTCATGCAGTATCTGAGGTCTCAGCCCAACTCCAAACCCTGTGGTGAACAGGGCAGCATCTCTTCAGCCCTACCAGCAGTTTCCCTTGTAATGAGATGGAGCCACACAGATAATGTAGCTGCAGATAATGTGAGAGCAGGGCAGTACAGCACCAGAGTGGTTTGGTCTCGGTGATGCCTCCATTTCTATGGGAAGAAAAGGAAGCAAGCTGGCAAACATATCCAGGAGAATCTCCTGGGAATACATGGCCAACAAAGCCAGCACACACTGGGTCTCAGCAGCGTACTGGCTTTGTGAGCACTGCTTAGGCTAAGAAAGGAATAGACTCTCTGTGCCTAAACCAAAACGTCCCCAGAAGATGCACATATCATCATTTAGGAGCAGTAATTTAAGTCATACGAATACATTTGAATAAGGAGGTCCAGAGGAATCTCTCTGAAAGCAGGAAGCCTGTCAAAAGAATGAGCTTACACGTAGCAGGGCTATGGCGATTTGCAGGGTAAGCAATGTGACTTGACAGCATGGTCTCACCTCTGGGCATGGCTCATCTGATGCTAGCACCATCACTCTGAAATAAAACACCTGGAGTCACTCCCTCACAATTGCACAGCCACCACATAAATAGCAGCCTGGCCCATGTGTTTAGTATCTTTATCAATGATGTGGATGAGGGGATCGAGAAAGTTTGCATATGGCACCAAACCAGGTGGGAGTGTTGACCTGTTTGAGGGTAGGGAGGCTCTACAGAGGGACCTGGACAGGTTGGATCTATGGGCCAAGGCCAGCTGTAGGAGCTTCAATAAGGCCAAGTGCCAGGTCCTGCATTTCGGTCACAACAACCCCAGGCAATGCTACAGGCTTGGGGAAGAGTGGCTGGAGAGCTGCCCAGCAGAAAAGGACCTGGGGGTGTTGGTGGACAACTGGCTTAACATGAGCCAGCAGTGTGTCCAGGTGGCCAAGAGGGCCAACAGCATCCTGGCCTGTATCAGGCATAATGTAGNTGGTGAGGGGTCTAGAGAACAAGTCCTATGGAGAGACTTGCTGAGGGAAGTGGGCACGTTTAGTTTGGAGGAGACTGAGGGGAGACCTCATTGCCCTCTACAGCTACCTGAAAGGAGGTTGTAGAGAGGTGAGTGTTGGCCTCTTCTCCCAAGTGAATAATGACAGGACCAAAGGAAATGGTCTGAAGTTGCAGCAGGGGAGGTTTAGACTGGATATTAGGAAGAATTACTTTACTGGAGGAGTGGTCAGGCACTGGAACTGCCTGCCCATGGAGGTGGTTGAGTCACCATCCCTGGAGGTATTTAAGAATCGTGTAGATGTGCACTTCAGGGCATGCTTTAGTGCCCGAGATTGTAGGGTGCATGTTGTGTATTGGGGGGAGGGGGTGGGTGGGTTTTGTTTTGTTGTGGGTTTTTTTGCTGTTGTCGTTTTGTTTTTTTTTTGTTTTTCTGTGTGTGTGTGTATGGTTGGATTCATTGATCTCAGAGGCCCTTTCCAACCGTGACAATTCTGTGATTCTGTGCTACGTACATGATGTCCCGTAGTTCAGCAGACCCCAACCAGCACCAAGCAGCACACCAAGAAAGCTCTTCCTCCAAGGAAACTGGAATTATTGGTACCCAAATTATAAAAAGATCACAAAAAAAGGAATCACCTGAAAGAAATGACCGTTTTAAACAGACACATAATCAGCTTAACCTCTCCTTACACTGCTCACATTTAGGTAGAGAGGATGATGACAGCACTTAGGAAAAGGTATGGTACTAAAAGCTGGGTTTCTCCTCCCAGTCCAAGAGGTTTTCATTAATATAGGTGTCAGTCCAACTCCAGTTAGAGGAATAATTATCATCTCCCTTAACATTTGGATAGGGCCCAGAAGAAGCAAGTACAGCATCATTCTTCTTAGCCACAGGAATTGACAGGTAACCACCCAGTGCAATGAATGACATCTAAAGCACTTCCATCCCTGTGGGACCAAAAGGCCCAGCAAACTGGACAGTCTGGTTCTACTTCCACCCTGAGACTGATGGCAGTATGCCCTAGGCGCTGGACAGTGGGTCTTTAATTGGATAAAATAAATGCTCCAAATAAATATGTCAACTAAATAAATGACCCATTTTTGCAAACAAGTAACAACCCCAGAAACCCTGTGAAGCTGTGTGACCTAAGGATATTCCCCTTCCCCCTCCCCCTCCCTGCTTGTGCTCCCCTCACCTCATGTTAGCACCAGAGCGACTTCACCAAGTTTTTCAAGCACTAGAAGACCTATGCTCATGCTGTAACCTGGGTGGGCTGTCAGTAGCATAGACCAAAGCATCAGTCTAGTTTCCGAGCTGAAAGGTGCACGTCTGGTGGCTCCAGACCAGCACAGATTGGGCTACTCAATGCACTTGCCTTTAGGAAGGACTGTCATAGAATCACAGAATGGTTCAGGTTGGAAGGGACCTTAAAGATCATCAAATTCCAACTCTCCTGCCATTGGCAGGGACACCTCCCACCAGACGATGTTGCTCTAAGTTCCATCCAGCTTGGCCTTGAACACTTCCAGGGATGGGGCATCCACAACTTCTCAGGACAAGCTGTTGCAGGTTGTTCTATGGATTTGGTCTAATCTGGGTGTGCAGCGCTCCCAGCACAAGGAAGCAGGGGCTCTCACTGCAGAGAAATCAGGTCTCCAGGTAACTATGGGAAGGGAAACACCTCTGCGCTGTCTTTTTCTCAGCTCCAAGCTCGTTACCTGCAGCAGCGCCCCATTCCTCAACCTGGTGACCAAGCAGGACTTTCTCAAGCATATTCTCCAGGTTGGAGTGAACAAGGTATACCTGCGGCTCTCCTGGGACCAGAATTGTCGGAGCCTGTAAGAATGTATTTCCATTTACCAGGGTCACCATTCACTTGAGCAGCCCATTTGGTAAATGTGCTCTTCTGCTCAGTATGGCTCCTCACTCTCACAAAATTCAGCCTTGCTGATTAGGGGCAGCTTTGCTTGAGCAAACAGCTTGTGTCTCAGTCCTCCCTCAGGCAAGGGCAAAGAGAAAAGATGGCACCTTTCACCACATTCAACAGCCCATGATCCTTCTAGCTTTTCAATGAGGTTTCGCTGCCTCCCCAAACGCTGAAGCTATCACTCCTTGGGAAGGAAGCTGGCTCTCCAAACCACCACCACCGTCCCCACCTAAGCCAAACACTGTGGCTTCAGGTATGACGTAACTTGATAGAGAGAAACCTAAGAATGGTTGTGGGATTTTCCAGCCTCCAATGCAGCTCCGGTAAAGTCAGTCCTCCCAGAAGCAGAGATGCAAGCATGTAACCTCAGCCCGTTCTCAAAATACAGGTCACCCTGGGACAGAAGAGCAAGTGACAGCAGGTAGCATCCTCTCTGCCAGTCAAGCAGGACCAAGTCCTCCTTGGACTGTGGTCAGCAGTGGCAGCTCTGCACCATTTTCAGAGAGCTTTACCCTAGGCTCTGATTTCCACCAAGCTCCATTCCTCCACTCCGCAGGGGAAATGGAGCCCAGAGATGAAGGGGATGTAAATGGGAGGCGAGGTGACATGGCTGCATTTCTCCTGTCGAAGCTGGCTCTCTCCAAGGCAGCAAGAAGCGCACATCTCAGCGGTGATAAACGGCCTTGCTTTAGTTATCACTTTCCTTAAGTTAAGGAGAGCAGCCTAGTGATGGATGGGCTGGAATTCGGTTATCAGGGAAGGCTGTCAGCCAGAGTTGCCTATCTCCACACACATTTAGCAGGACGTCATTATGCGATGGCATGGAGTTAAAATATGACCAAGGGTATTGAAAGAAAAAGAACAGGATTAAAAAAAAAAAAAAAAGGCAAATTGAGCAACAATAAAGGAGCATGAGACAAGAACGTTATCGTACCAGTGACACCTTTTATCTCAGTCTGGTTAGCTAAAGCAGGGCACAAATTGGTCCTTCCTCCACTATTGTATCCTCTTGTACAAACAGAGGCAGATAAAATGTGTCACCAGTGCGATAGCATATCAATTTAACCCTAATTATCTAGGGGGTCAAACTAAGAAATAGGGGTTTCTCATTCCAACAGGTTCCTCCATCCCTGCTCGGAGCCACCACATTAATATGGAAGGGGGAGGGGCAGCTGTAATTGATTTCCGTCACTCAGGTGGTCCTGGCGTATAAAAAATTAATGCTTGATTCTCCCAACTAATCAGAGCTGGTTAACGTCCATCTGCTTCTGGGTTCAGGATGTCAGAAGACAAAGAAATTGGGCCACTTTCTACACACTGGGTGTGTTGATATTGAACGAGTTAAAAGAACAAGTTCCTCTATTGGAAAGATTAAGGGGTATTAAATCTTGTTTTTCACAGACCTGGTCTCAGCCCACCAAAAAATCCATGTCCTGGAGACCTTGAGTTGTAAGAGATGCAGAACATTTTAATTGTGTCCTGGCCACTCCCACTGCACCACGCTGCAAAGGAGAGGGCAAGCAGGCTCCTACCCTGGAAATCCTTCGCTGAAAAGGGTTGGAAAGCCTGAAGGAAGCTGTTTGGATGCTGCAGCACACAACAGCAACAAGGGAATAGCCAAAGAGAGAAGTTGTCAAGCCATCTCAGTCTCACACCCTAGTTCAAAGCAAGGCTGAACCACGTGGTGCAGAGGTGCTGCTCTGCTGAGATGGAGGGTGGGTTGTTTGCCAGGCCAAGAGGAAAGCTTGGTGCCCTCTCCTAACAGAGAAAGCTACCAAGGAAATAACATCCTGTGCTAAGGCACCTGAGAGGTTTTGGCAGAGAAACAGCATCATGACAAGCAAAGCCACAACTGTGTACACTGTACCTTGTGCAAGCTGGAGCCAAGCTGGATGTTGACCCATACTTGGTTAAAACAGTAAGTCCCAGCCAGCAGGATCCAATGGCCTGGGGATGCAAAGGGATGAGACCCTGCTCCACAGCAATGAGGCTGCTGGAGCTTCCCACAGAGTCACAGAAAAGTCTGGCTGAACTTTGCAAAACCCACCACGCTGGGCCAGCAGGGCTCTGATGGCTTGATGCCACAGCATCCTGGGCACATAGCACAGCCTGAGCCCCACCACAGCCTGTGGCAATTGAAGCATGCTGACCCACACCTCCAAAAAAAAAAACCCAAACTTGCCCATCCCAATAATTCAAGTTAGACTGGAGCAGCTTGTCTGCATAACCCAAGGTGTTGGCAGGTAGATGTCTCCTCCCCAGCACAGAAGTCACCACACCACTCAGTGTAAAGAGTCAAGAGCAGAGCCAGTCTCCCCTCATGCTCCTGTCTAAAGTGAAGGACAAGGGGATGAACCTCCTGCCAGACCTCTGGCACCCCACTCACGCACCCCTCAGCCCCACAGACCTGCCAAGGAGCTGGAAGAGCCCATCTACCCTTGTTTCCCGACGGGTGAACCCTTGCTGGGTGTCTGCAGCCCGTTCTCACCAAGCACACCTAGGGCACTGTCCCTCTCTGTACCCCATCAGTGCAGGCCAAACCACCTCAGAATGGCTGTACTTAAAATTCACAAGCAGTAGCAGTGGAAAGACAATACGTTTGGAGAGGGTCTGAAAAGCCCTGGGCTTTCACAGAAACCCTGAGACAGGTCCCATCTCCCTCCCGCTTTGCTTTCCTTCCACCCTCTCAGTTCTCTCCACCACCCCCAAACTTGTCACAGAGCAACAAGCCTACGAGCTGCACATCAGCTTTAAATATCAGCATGCGTGAAGCGGGGACATGAGAGCAGGGAAGTGGGAACAGACAGAGCAAGCCTCCATCGCCTGTCAGGAAGCACTAATGAATTTCAACACCAGCAACCATTGCCTCAGACGGGCTGGCAAGAGGAAGAGACGGAGTTACAGTGAGGAGCCTTTGCAGGAGCAGCCTGCCTTTTTTTCAAAACCCCCTCTGCTAATAAATGTCATTGCCGAGCGGGCTGCAGCCATCCTCAAGCTGGGATGGAGTGGGTCGGGGGAGAGACAGGCAACTGACAGCGCTCAGGATGCCTGGGCAGCACAGCCTTTTCTTCTGCTGCATCCCCAGGTAGGAGCCAGGAAAAGAAAGCAGGTGGGACATCGCTGTTGGCATGAAGCTGTCTTCTATTAAGGTCCCAGAACCCAAATAACAACCACCATAAGGAGCCACAAGTGCAACTCCAACACCCCTGAGTCCCATTCCCTGGGATGGATGGAGGCTCTACAGGGAATGGTCTTTGGGATGGGCAGAGGGATGCAGAGACATCCAGCCACGCTGCCTGCATCCTTGGCAGCAGCAAAGGGTTACAGAGCAGCCTGTCCCTTTGCTAACACAAATGCACTCCCGAGGCAGCGCAGGAAGAAGCATCCAGCACAGGGCACCGCACGGCAACCGCACCGATGCACAACATGAAGGTCAATGCAAGTCTTCTTTACAAATGTCAACCTGTCATCTCTGGATATTAATGAGGGCTGACCAGCAGCTAAAATGCATCCATGCTCCATTAGTAATAAGAGAGACACGATGCAGGAGAAGAGCACACGCCACGGCATGTGGAGGCACCAGGGCCCGGGGAGGTGTGGTGATGCACAACATAACCAGGGCCACTCCAGCTGCCCAGGAAGGAACGCAGTCTCCACACAAACCTCTTCACTGGAGTGTGCGTTATCATTTTCCATCAATCTTTAATTGGATTAGGGTAATGAGGCCAAAAAACCCAGGCTAAGCAGTGAGGCTAATACCTGGCACTTTCAGACCTTCCTTTCTTTTTCTGTGATGTCCATTGTGGACAGTGCTGCTTTCTCTCTCTCTGTCAGGCGTATTCCTGCCTAAAAAGATTAAAAGATAAGCCGCAAGCCTTGGGACTCATAGCAGCACAGGCTGAAATGTCTGAACACTCACCACTCGTCATATGCCAACAGCCAGATCCCTTTTCTCTAAATTTTTGCTGGACACTAGGCAACCGGGGACAATCTCAGCACCCATGCTTTCCAAACAGCTAGCCTGCAAATGGGAAAGGCTGTTACCCCAGGGTGCAACAGGAGCAATGTATACACTAGGAAAATAATTCTGCTGCAAAAACCACACAGGGCAAGTGGCTCACCATGACTTGCTCATCCTGCAAAGCACTGTGTGCCTTCCACTGTCATCAACCTTAATGAAACATGAAGGCATTTAACACCATGAGAGATCTGGCTCTTTTATGGGTATCTGTCTGTGCGTCAGCTAGATGCTGGCAGAGATGCTCTCTCAACATTAAAAGCAAGGCTGTAACACAGCAGGTATTCAGCCTCCAACAGAAGATGTTCATCAACAATTGCACACACATGATGCTACAATAAATCTATGTGCTACTGCTTAACAGCTTCTCTTAAAAAGATTCACAGCTCTATTTACCGGGCCTGATTCCGCTGCCATGTACGTGGGAGTAAATCTGGAGTAACCCTACCTGGAGTTAGTAAGTAGCCAGTGAGAGCAGGGTGAGAAGTAAGCATTTTGGTTTTTAAATAACTACCTAATTACCATGCAGGAAACCAGAGTTTGCTGGCTTCATGGTTCAGCTGAGGTTAGGAGTGCAGTACGCAGAAGCTTTGCACCCTTCCATACCCAGTTCTCCAGATCAGTGAAGGGGTAGAGCAAATGCTCTCACCAGCCCTTCCAGACAGGGAGGACAACTGGGCAGACTTCCCTTTGACATCAGAAATGCTCCCAAGGAAAGAAAAACTACAAAGCCTCCAAAGCTGAGGTAGCACCCCCCACTCCCCAAAGCCTTGGAAACCTGAAACTATGAAAACCCCTTAAAAACAGATTTCTACACACAAAGTTGCTGTGACAGTCCATCTGCTTACTAAATATGATATTATACAGCAACTTATGAATAGGAGTGTACAAAACCGGATACTGTGTACATCTACAACACAAGCATGTTCTCAGTAAAAGTCACCCATCACGACCACAGGCTGCAGCAGGTGAACTTTGAATTTGTCATCAGGAAAAACTCTTCACTGTGCAGGTAAGAAAGTGCTGGAACAGATTGCTGAAGGAATCTTCTCCCCTGGAGCCAAACTCATCTGAAGAAGACCCTGAACAACCTGATCTAAAGCTTGAAGTTAGCTCTGCTTTGAGCAGGGGCCTGGATTAGAGATCTCTATTTAAAATATTCTGTGATTTACACTGCAGTGGAGCCTGATTACACAGAGCGTGTCCCTTCTCCATTTATGTGGTCTCTTACGAAGTCTTTCATACAGACACTAATTTAGACATCGCCTGGTCCTCTGCATACTAGCTGTTTTAAGAAGGAATGTTCAGACTGCTGCTGCAGAATGCCGTAATTACGCACTGAGTAAGGAAGTACATCTGATGCAACAGATGCACCCACAACGCATCGTGTCTAAGCCCCCTCAAAACCAAAGCACACACAGAAAATAAGCTAAAATTAAATGTGCTTCTCCTCCTACTGCACAATTCTCATTGAAAAAATATTTCCCCCCAGGAAACTGGAGCAGGCAAGACCTAGTGCAAGGCACTGAGAAGGATTTTTCTAGGGCTGAGAAGACACATCCCGTCCCAGCTCTTCCTTAGACCTCCTGTGCGACAAGCACGAGGAAACCTTGCCTCCTCCATGCCTGGCCTGTCCAGACCATTTAGTATATAAACTCTTCAGGACAAGGGCTTCTCTGCTATGAGTCATAAACTGCTTAGTGCCTAATGGTAAAGCCTATAGACGCTTAACATAATACAATCATGTCACTTAAAGGCCATTAGTCTCCAGTCTAAACAGCACTCTTCCAGCACAAAGGGGATCTGCCAACTCAGGAAGGCAGTAGAAAGGATGTCGGTGGCCAGTCAGGTCACTGGACTCGCAGACACAAGACGTGAAGCCCCAGGCAGGACACAGCCAAGCCAAACAGCATGGGGGAAAGCCGAGGCAGCTCTAGTAATCAAAGAGCTTTGTCTTTTGGGCTTTCTTGAACCACTTCAATCAGCTGAAAGCCCCTGCCAGCCCAGTGCAAAAACTCTCCACCTCCAGCCATGGCTGTACCACTTGCAAGGGGGGCAGGAGCCCCTCACCCACACAGAGGATCTCCAACTTTCTCCATCATCTCTCTTCCCATTCATCAAATCTTTTATCTACAAGAAAATACACCATTCTGTATTATGATGTTTTTTGAAACCCTTCTCTTTCCTGGTACCATCTGTGCCCTCCTCTGGCACCACATCATCCAGGTCTAATCTCTCAAGTGACTTCTGTGATTGCCTCTTCTTCCCTCTCCTCACTAAGAGGAAGACAGAAATCCTGTAAGGAGCCAGTGGGACAGGGTAAACCCCCTCCCTAGCCCCTGTGACGATACATGACCCAAAATTACGCATACAACAGCTCTTGGCACAGTCTCCAGGCTGGCAGCAGCAGGGAGCCCAGCACGTTGAATGACAGGGTCTGAGCACAGGTTTCTCTGCAGCTTCAAATCGCATCTGCATGAGGGGAAACCGGTTTGTCTTTTCCTTGTGGGGAAGAGACCACTCCCCACCTCTCTACCAGGAGCTGCCATTAGTATTTGCTTCGCCGGAGAGAAGGAGCAGTGAATCCTCCAGAGCAAAGGACAAGTGCAGCAATTAGGATGCAGGGGCTGCGGGAGCTGTTTAACAGCACGACCCGGAGGTCAGTGCCGCCGACTCCCAGCCCTGCATAAATATTGTACGAGTTGGGAAGAGGGGCTGCTACAGCCACCCTCCGCGCCAGCCCTCCCCCCTCCATCGCCACTCTGCATCTAGCTAGATACGCCAGCAGCATTATTTACAGATGTGACAGTCGGGAAAATCACTTGAGTAACCAGGGGAATGGGAAAAAGGGCGGCTCGGTGGAGCGGGCTCTCAACCACACCTTCTGCTTCCCCTCGCAGGGCGCTCCTCTGCATGGGAAACTGCCTGATGGCACAGCCCGTTCTAAACTGAAGGGAGAAATACCACCAAGGAGGGGAAGCTGTGAGCTCCCCTCGCAAAGGCTGTCCATGGGTTTGACTACCAATGCTGCTGAAGGACACTTCAACCAGCAGGCACTTTCCAGTTTCTTATCAGTGTCTCTGCTGAACCTTCCCTTTGGAGACAGCTTTGTAACAATATAATAAGAAGCTGTATAGAGAATTTTCTCTCAGACTCCGTCCATGTAGCTCTGCAGAAGGGTCCCTACTTCAGCACAGCCACAGCAGCCTCATCCCTGCAGAGATTCCTCCAACTGCCCTGTTTGTTACCAACCACCTTCTTCACCCATGACCTGCCCCACTTTTTATGCTCTGAAGGATCATCTTTACCTGCAGCTTCAGCCACACTGATCAACACCATCCCTACTGCATCCTGGAAGAACCTCTCATTTCTCTGACTATCTTCTTTGCTGGAGATGCCATTAGCTGCAGGTTTGCCATGATGCTCTACACAAATACAACTTACTTTCAGGTTCCCTTAGACTGGAGGCTTGCAGGGACAAGGACACAGGCCATTCTTCAACTGTACCAGCAGCCCATGAATTCCTAGGAGCACACAGCTAATAAACATTACTGCCCTGGGCAGCACACAAGGGTTATAAGAGAGGAAACACAGCTTGGATGTGCTTCTGCCTACAATACCACTCTAGAAATCATTCCATTGCTCTGTGGCTGGTTGCTGAATCTAGGAAAGGCAGAAGTCCGGTCTTACCATTCACAGTATTCCTGAACTCGCTGAGCAATTAATGGGCTTAATTATTGATAGCAAAGGCTGGGAAGGGAGGAAAGAAAGAAAAAGCCAACGAGAAGGGAATGGTGTGGGGGTGGTGGGTGCCAAAGGTCTTCGAAGATCTTCCCTCAGTCTAGAGCAGAGAAAGAGCCCCTAGCCGCTCTGCCGCTCCCACGGCCCTGCTCTAATGCTCCCTGACATGCCTCTGAAGACAGCGAGCTGTTTGCAGTCACCACCATGATTTGTTAGTAATTATTTTCACGGTGTCACATTGCTGTCACTCTCTTAACAAAGAGACAGGCAGCCTGAGGCTGCCTGCGAGAAAGAACCAGCAGAGAAAAGGAATTGTCAGGCACCCAGGGATCCTCTTTGCTTACTGGGTTTCACAACCAGAGTCCTTACCAGCTTCTGAAGAAACTTCTAAAGAGAAGTGGCAAGTCAGAATCATCTCCCATCCTGGTCACAGCAAGAGGAATGAATTACTTAGCCCCCTCTTAATTTCACCTTACCTGTAAATCCAGTGCAAGACCCAGGTGCTTAGAGCCCCTTAAGCCAGCGATTTGCTTCAGGCCTGCAGTAAAGGCAAAAAAACTTGGGTAATTGATGACTTTTAGCGCTCTCCTTGCAAGCTCCAATTTCTTTTCATGTGGTCTTGCAATCAGACCGCACTACCACAGCAACCCTGATGACAAACCCCTGCCTAAGCCTATCACCCTCGTACACATTAACCCTCCAGACCGGCCACATGTGCTCTCCCTACACCAGTTTCATTAATTCTGGCACTCTGCTGTGCTCTGCGTGGCAGTAACATTTCACTTGGCATTTCGCAATGCCAGGGGACCTCGACAACTTCCTCACACCTGAAATACACAGCCTAATGGCTTCCCATCTCTGTTTTCTCATCCACAGCAGGTGACTTGACAAGAACCTCCCCTTGAACCACCTCCCACCCATCCATCTCACACCTGCTGTGCAACCACAGCCATCCATCCTTTGGTTAACTTGTCAGTCCAAGGTAATCACTCCTTTTCCCACTAAGCGTGGAGCTTGCTTGGGCCCCCAAGGAACAAAAGCTATTTTGGCACCTGAAGTGTCACACAATATAAGGATATAGAGATGAAAGACCAAGACACCTGGCCAGCCAGTACTTAAAGCACCCTTGATCCCTACGCAGAAAGCAAGCGGGCTTCCTCCAAAACCATTCAAAGTTTGAATTACTCCCAGCAGAAGCGTTCTTCCCCCTGCCTGCTTACTGATGGCACGCAAGGGTCAGTCCCTGCAGCTGCGGGAAGACCTGAGTATTAATTCACCCTCTTAGCACAGGGAGAGTTTGGAAATATTAAGCCTTACAGTCCAAGCAAAACCCTCCTGCAATTAACTGCATGGAAGAGCACTGACTCAGAGGGCAGCTCCTTTTCAGGGATCCTTTTAATAACCAAGAAATGGCACATACATGCTGTGAAGAATTAGGATCACCATTGGAAAGCTAAATGGTCCATAAAATGTAACAGTTCTCTTCAGAGCTGGGAGTCCAGCGAGCTGGAGGAGAGGTCTTGGCAATCTCCCACCAGCCTCCTTCCTCTGCCCAGTTTGCAGGGGCCACACGTGACTCCAAGGAGCTGAACTCAGCCGGTGGCTAGGCCCTTCTGGCATGCTGGTTTATGGTCAGCACTGAGACCTGGTTCAACACCCAGGTAGCAAAACTGAAGCAAGGGAACCAACAATGACCAAGAGGCACCAACCGAAGAAAACGAAGGGTGTCCCAGAGTGTAGGTGCTGGGCAGAGGGGAGGAAAAAGCCCCTCTGGGAGAGAAACAGACAAAACTGGTGGGACCAAGGCAGGAGAAAGCCCTGGTTAGCATGAGCTTCCCACACACAGCCCTGCCAGCATATTGCAGTGCTTCCTAAGTCTTCTTCCCCCAAATTCCTCTATTCTGCTCTTTCTTCTAGTACTACCTCCTCATGCCTCACGTCATTACTAACACCTGGTCCACAGCAATCTCTGAGCACAAGTCACCGCCTTTGGGCTCCCAGGCTGAGAGCAGCACTCTGGCCAGAAAAAGGTGACTCCAACATGGAATGGACTCAGCTGCAAAAGTTAGCCTGCAGTTCTGGCACCCTCCTGAGAGTCCTGCACACATCCAGACATCTGCTCCTCAGGATACAGAGAGTTGCTGGACAAGGCACATAAGAATATGCTGGAGGGAAAATACCAGGGATGACCTCAAGATGGCCCAGTAGGTCTTTGCCAGCCAGGAGCTTCAGGAGGAAAGGGATTGAACCCATCTAGGAAAATGGCTCCCAACAGGAAACAAACATGCAAACAAAATAAAATGCTTTCAAGAAAGCTGACTTACACAAGGCTTGAAGAGAGCAAGCAAAAAGGGAAGGATGCGGCTCCCAGGCTGGCAGTATTATTCAAGCAGATCCCTCTAAACAGAGAAGCTGTGAGAGCATCACTCCCAGCCAACCCACTGGGAGGGCAGCACTGGTGCCAACACACAACTGCTTTGCTTTGGCTGGAAAGTAAGAAAAGCTGGGACCCAAAGGGAGACAGCTGACATTTTGGCCCCAGCATGAAACACTCCGGCTGTCTCATGCTAGAAAAATTAAGCTTTTTGAAGTAATAAAGAAAATTCACACTTTGTGAAGCTAATCCTATTTTTCACACATGCTGCAGACAACAAAACTCAGATGGCAAACAGCCCTCCAGTGGTTTATCCTCTGTAGTCCCCAAGCCAACCAGTTTTTCAGTTCCCCAGGGCACAGGATAACCACAATGCTGAGTTGCTATCAGAGGGTTCTCTCACACAGGCAGAGGCCAAGGCTTACTTTGTACCAAATACCCATAATGGATCCATTGATTTTGAAAATGTTTTGCCTGAATTCATTGTGACGCTGGACACAGAATTCACCTTAGTGATTCCTGCTGCAGAGGGAATTACGGTTCCTTACTGTATGAGCAGATGACACTGAGTCCAATGGTTGCATGCAGTTCAGTGTGACTGTTTCCAAACGCAGCTTGAGTTAAGTTACCCAAGGTTGGAAAATCCACCATCTCTTCTCATTACCCTATCCCAGCTGTTCAGTACTGGAAATAAAGTATTTGATGCAATTCCTGTCTCATTCCCCACCCACACTCTAAATCTACTCCAAGTTCCTCCACCATTTTTCACACAGTTTCCAACATCTTTGGTCCTAATTCCCAGGCAGCAGAGTCCACGTTCCCGAGTGCGTTGGGCATCACAGCTCAATAAATCTGTGGCCACTACAGCCCTGACTATGATAAATGTCTTTGCTATGACGTGCCAGACAAGTAGCAGACCTGAAGGTGACAGTCCACTGCATGATGATCTCTATGCAAAGACTTCATGTCCAAAGCTTAACCCAA
The DNA here is from genome assembly GCA_013400375.1 of Thinocorus orbignyianus. Lineage (NCBI taxonomy): Eukaryota > Metazoa > Chordata > Aves > Ciconiiformes > Thinocoridae > Thinocorus > Thinocorus orbignyianus. Next base: position 541,054 of record VXBW01003242.1, on the reverse strand, counting down.
AGGCACTCCCAGAGTCACACATCTCAGACAGCATAACTTGCATAAACTCACGCAACCAATGGATTTCAAACAAAAGCCAAGAACAGGAGACAGACAGGGGAACTGCTGCAGAAGAATAACAAAAATCAAGTGTGCTATATTAATTTTAAATAAAAGTGAACAGATTGGGAACCTTAAAAAATCCAAAATTTATTTTGCATAAGTGATATCACTTCCCTTCAAAACAAAAAGCTGGGCTCCAGGGTCGCAGAAGCAAATGGGGTCAGTGCTACTCCCTGTAAGTGCTAGAGAAGAGCATGCTCACAAGGCTGCCTTGCTTAGCTCCGGCAAAGCACTTTAGGAGGTAATTACATGAACAACTCCATCAGCAAAGCTGACTCGAAAGGTTCCTGACCCTGGATGCTCAGTCCCATCCCTGCGCCGTAGTTCTCACCACTCTCTTCCTTCAGCCAATGTACCCATGTGAAGAGACACACCATAGGCTTGGTCAGCAAAACGATCCCCACTAAACGCAAGTACAATAAACTAATCCAAAGACCTTAGTTTGAAAGGAATTGTTTTAGTATTTTTGCAAGCAGATTATCATGTTATCTTTCTGTTACCAGCTTTTTTTTGTTACTCTCAAAGCCACCCTCTGAACATATCTCCTGTCCTGCTGCCACCCAACCAGCCCTCCCTACGCATTCTCCTGCCTTTCCCGGTGGCTACCCAAGTGGTCTCTGCAATTTCTCCTCCAGGCAGAGGCTACCAACCCCGTCCCAGTCCTGTGCTAAATAACAGCATGCACAAGGGACACCAACACCGTCAACCCTTCTTCATTCATGACCTAAGGTTGATCTCAAACCAAGACTCTAGGAAAAAAGGCTGGAAAGGCCAACCCACTGCCACACTTGGAGATGGTCTGAGAAGACAAGCATCCTCCCAGCCCGCGTAACTTGCAAAGAAAGAATTAAAACAGTGAGATAAAATTAAGCAGTGGCATAATTTACTGCTCAGAATTTACTAATATGCAACCTAGGAAGAGCACCAAGGGCTATAAACATTTCAAGACACTTCACTGTGTTTTATCACTGTATTAGAGAGTACTTGCCTTTTAACACTTATTTAAGAAAATAAAAAACTTCTGAGCAGTAGCTTCCTGTAAAGGCATAAATTAGTATGTTCTGATCAGGCACAGTAAGTGCAGTACAAGCATCTTCATGTTGAAGGAATACAGATGAAAGCCTGCACACGTTTACCTGTTCAATGTGTTTACAGAATGACCCAAAACTGGAAGGAAAAGGATTAACTGAGTCTTGACATGGAGATGCAGGTCTGAGATTCAGCACATGTGGCTTCGGGTCCTTTCTCTGCATCTACCTGCCTGCATAGCCACAGGCATATCACTTAACCTCATCACAGCTCAGCTCTGTAGCTATGAACACACAGCAAAAACACTTCTTTGGCTGCCAAGATTAATTCACATTGCACTCAAGAGCAGGTAAACCGGTTCCATACATGGAAGGAGGCAATTTGACATTTCAGAGGAGATAAACCACACTAAAGAGCTTACATTACAAGGGCTCAACCCTGGCAGACACGGAGTACCCTCTTCCCACTGAACTGTCTCCTGCCATCAGTAGCTCCCTCAGCCTTTCTGAGGCAACATTACCCTCACCACCCACTGCCGCATCAACGCAATTTGCTTAATCACTAGTGACAGTTCCATCCTAGGTGCAGGATAAGGTCCCAGCACCACAGCAGACTACACCAGGTGCCTGAATCCGGCCCCAGAGCTGTTAAACTTGGAGGATAGCTCCTTGCAACAGGCTAAAGGAATCTTCCTGCTGAGCACTCGGAGGCCCGAGGACCGTGTGCCTAACGAGGCTGTATCCCCACTCATATTTTAGCTTGGCAGGTCTGGTGCTCCTTTCATCTTTTGCTTCAGGTAGCTCTCTTTAATTAATAACATTTCTGTGTCGACACAGGGAACTTTCCACCCAGAATGAATGGCCCTCTCTCATTAGAACCACAACTTGTCATGATGTATTCAAGAGCAGGAGTGTGATTCATTCCCTTGTCTAGGAACGAGGGGTGTTGCTGGGGGGTGGGGGGGGAGAAGAGTCTCTGTAATGAGTGACTGATATTTGCTGAAGTTGATATGCGACTCTGTCGGCTTGAACTGCCTTGTCAGGACAAGCCTTCAGAAAGGTGATGTTCCTACTCAAGAGGTTTTCCTCATTAAAGAAATTGCATCTTAACAAGAGGGAAGGGGAGGGGCGGCAGGAGAGCTGCTGTCTCCCTCACTCCAGTCTGGTTCATACACACCAAGTGCTGGGAGCTGCTTGCTCCAAGCGCAGCCAGTAGAGGATCAGTGCTTCATTTTTGAGGCCTCTCGCACAACAGGCTCTCTCCAGCAGCAACCACATCCCTCCAACCGGGACTCTCCTTCTGATGGTGCATCATACCCATGACAAAGCCTTTGGTGGCATGGCTGAGGACCTTGGCTCATGCTGAATCTCTACAAGCATCCTCTTCTGGGCACCCAGTTCCTCGTGAGTAGCTGTCAGAGGGAAGCCAGACAAACAGCTCTGTGGTCTTCCAAGAAAGCTCCAACCTTCAAGAGAAATCAAGTCTGCAGCCCCACAGTGCCTCATTCTCTGAAGATCCCTGAGCCAAGCAGAGGCTTTGCAGGTCCTTTAGCAGTTGAGTTTCCATCTTGAATTCTGCAGACTCAGATAGTGCTAGACACCATCAGCAGAAAGCAGGTCCTTGACAATCCCTACTCCTTTAATTTGAGCTAGGAGTGCTACCTAGTTGCAGCTGGGGAGGTTTAGATTAGATATTAGGAAGAATTACTTTACTGAAAGAGTGGTCGGGCACTGGAGCAGCCTGCTCAGGAAGGTGGTCAAGTCACCATCCCTGGAGGTATTTAAGAAATGTGCAGATGTGGCACTTCAGGGCATGCTCTAGTGACTGAAATTGTAGGGACTGGGTTGTGTTTTTGTGTATGGTTGGACTCGGTGATCTCAGAGGTCCTTTCCAACTGTAACAATTCTGTGATTCTGTGACACTGCAACTCCTGGGTTTGCACACCTTGTCCCCACATCCACCATTGAAAGCCTTGTAGATTCCTCTTCTTTGTTCCAGCCACCCACCTGCAGCTTGCTCACGCCACTGGGCCTCCCAGTGCCCTGACACCTACCAGTGGCATGCACTGGAAACACTCACAATAGACAGGTATGTCCATAAGATACCACATCTCACCTCTTCAACTGCACAAGCAGACAGAAGCCAAACTAAACACCCAGGTCATTGCAGAAGAAGCCAGGAACAAAGTTGCATGTTTTCCCACCAACAGCTGAGCTAAGGAGAACAGAGGACAGGAACTCCATACCACAGAAGAACACTGGGTAAGCTCACCACAGCTGCCATCACCAGATGACTCCCAGAAGTCCCTTCCAAACCCATATCATTCTGTGATTCTGTGATCACTAAGGAACCGGAGAAAACAAGCAGCACAGCTGGGAATGGACCTGTCCCAAATCATTGTTCCCTACGCCCGTAAGGGTTGCACTCACTGCATTGTCCCAAGTATCTCTGGAACACAGTGGGGTTTCTACCATGCAATGCTTCCACCAACACACTCCCCCGAATGTGGACAAGCAGCACCATCTCCCCTCCCAGTCCCTCGGCGCCTTCCATGCCCAGTGTGTGGTCCTGATACAGCAGTAAAGGGCACCAGTGACAGCACAAGTCTTGCAGGGAAGCATGGGGTGATTTCCTGGAATACTTCCTTTGATGCTCCACATCTCTGAGTCTCTATCTCCCTATCTGAGTGGCCTTGTTTCAGCTCTCTCCTTTCCCTCTTTAAAAAGAGATGCTCAGTTCTGCTTTGCTAAACCCTATTTGGCAATGTGTCTAAACACACGCAAACTTAATTAGTTCAGGAGGGAGACTCGGCATTTGCGGTGACGGATAAAAGTAATGGGAAATGAGACAAGTCAGAGCTGGCAGGGAGTCCTCACTCAAGCCTCATTCACTGGCACGGCGCTAATCAGATGTGACGCTACAGGCGGCTGCACCCAATCGGCGACGGAGCGGCGTGATGTGCTCCTCACCGAGCGGCTGCAGCCAGACTCCCGCTACCCATGTGGCTGGAAACACGGAATGTATTTTCTGCTTTGCCCCGGAGACGCTTCAGGATTGAATTCTGAAGTTAATGGTTTAAAAAAATTTTTTAAAAGGAAGAAGGAGAAATGAACCACTCGCTGCAACCTCATGGCCAGCAGTGGAGTCTTCTTTTCCATCTGACTAGTGAGGCACAATCCATGCGAGAAACCACTGCAAATGGCGAATCCAGTATCTCTGCTCCAGGACTCCATGCCCCGCTGCGCCAGCTCACCCCACAGCCCATACGGCTCCCCAGAAACAGGGCTCATTTTCGCCTCTATTTCCCCTTTGTAGAGCTCTGAAGCAAAAAAAAAAAACCCGCCAACACCTAGAAGGTTACCCATTCCATTCAGACAGCAAATTATGACATCATTAACTGGAAACCTTGTGGTTCTGCTGTGAAAGGGATGGAAGGATGGACTGCGACCACAGACAGCTTTGATCCTCACAACCATCACCAAAACCAGTAAACTGGACTCTCAGAAAAGCAATATAGAAGTAAAGAACTGAGAAAAAAGAACAGACGAGAAACACAAGTTTAGCACATCCCTTCAGCCATCTTCTTTGTGCTGGTCTCTAACAAAAGCTTAAACATGATGTATAAAGAAAAATAAGCCTCACTCTTAATTTAAACCAGTAACAGAAGAATTGGCAATATACACCACCTCTGGACACAGCTCCAGCAGAGACACAGATTTTGACTCAAAAGCTTGCAATGCCACACTCCTGTCTGGATCATGGCAAATTTCTCATCTCCTCTAGCGCTTGTGCTGCTGCTTCTGTCCTTGTATCTCATCTCTCGCTAATCACACCAGGAAGAGGCAAGGAGCTGCCACTCTACAAAGACCATTCTGCAGGGAAGTACTGGTGTTGATTGCTCTCAGGCTGTGTGCAGTTTATTTAGGCTTCCGACTTGGGGAAACCAATGTCACAGTGAAAACCAAGTAATACTACTAACGAGTTGTAGATGTCAGTTTAGCATTGGATGTGTCAAGTCCACGCTTTACCGGTGTGATAACAACAGGAGTCTTAATCCAGCACTCTGAGGAAATGAAAAGCTGACACGAGATTATAGGAATCCAAGTGAATTCAGCACAATATGACACTGATCTGCAAACACCTTACAGATTAAACTAATCTATTTCTTAGACATTTAACTCGGGGTTTTTTAAGTAACATTTTCAGGTTGGTGGTCTAGTTATTTTCCTAACACAACACACACATACACAGACACATGCAGATCCCAGTGCAAGTCCCCATCTCGTACTTTCTAGGTACAGTCACCCGGCTGATGAAGATAACCTTAACGACAAGAGCACCAATGAAACATGCCAGACATGGCTTGTACTCTCTTTCCAAAGACTACTCTGTGATTCACATCCACTTAATGTACTAAATGACAGAAAAAAGCCTTGCCTGCCTAAGCCAGGTAAGGACCATTGCTTGATTTGGGGGTACAGGAACAGTGTTCCATGTGTGCACTCAGAAATATCAGCCCCTTTGGAAAGTAGATTAGATAAAGGGAAAACATCACAATGCTCCAGTTTAAATCTTTCTTGGGGTTCTGAAAGGATTCATTCCACACAGGGAACATCCCATGCAGTGATCTTACACTATGGCCAGCACCTATCTGTCTTCTTAAAGAACCCTCCACTCCCAATTATGCATGGCAAACAACTATTTCCCTAAGAAACAAAGACTAGGGATAGTCAGAGACTTGTAAGGACAAAGATGTACACACCACAGGCAAGCAGGGAGCAATAAAGCCTAGAAAAATCTCCCTCCCCTTCCATACTCACATCACTTTCAAATCCCAGTCTCCACAGGTCACAAAAATCGACTTGACGCTGGGATCTAAGAGGCCTTCCTTCGCCATCCACTCGTCAACCCTCTGAAAGGAAGGCAAGAAAAGGGGATGAGTTTTGCAGAGACAGGCCGAGTCACAACGGTTAAACTCAGATAAGCTGCTTGCAATCAAGAGAGAAGAAAATTGTGATCTTATCCACCCTCTCCCTCTCTCTCTTCTCTCTTTGCTTGCCATCTCAACAACAGCACGTTTGGACCTTTGAAGATTTCTGATAGGAGACATCAGGCAACCAGAGCAGAGATGATCTTATCAGACACCGCGGCAGCTCTGCTCACGGAGGGATGGAAGTTGTGCAGCGTTAACGGGACGATACAACTACGCTGTTACCTGCCGTTCCTCCTCCACTTTTTCCCTCCCTGCACCAGATGGGCTCGTAGGGAGCAGAACTTCTGTCCCCTGCAGTGAGGAGAAAACACGGGCACCCTAGGACGGCATCTCTCACCTACAGCATTTGTCATATGCTCCAGTTCATACAGCTTCAAAGAGGGGATATGGGAGAGGGGGAGAAAAGGAAGAGCTGGGCACACACAGGCACTGTGTGGCAGTCACAAGCAAAGCTATGTTGTCCCCTTCCTCTCCAGGCTGTGCCTCTCTCTCCTCCTTACAGTTCTGAGGTGGTACTTATTCAGGGTACAGTGTGGATTTAAAGTGAATCCACTATTCCTGATCAACTTCCCACAGGGACTGACGTCCTGGATCCACTTCAGAAATAGGTCATGTTAATCTGGAGGATGCACACCCACCTCAGTGATTAACCAGAAAGAACTAACCTAGATTAAAACCCCTGCAGAGACATTTATTTCAGCTACAACTAGCAAACGACATGCCCAAAATCTTTTGGTGGCAGGTGACAGGCAATCAGCTGCTATTATGCAGTCTCACTAGCAGCATTTCCAGTGCTTCAGCAAGAGAAATCCCTCCTCTTTTCCCTTGCTTGACACCTTTCGCTCCTGAATAAACTAGCATGGCCCAGTCTCATTTTAGCCTAGAAACATGCTGCTGGATGTTCATCTCTTCAGCCCGAACAAACAAAATCTACAGAAATGTTTCCACACTCTAAGAAGCTCCTGTAGAAACAGAACAGATGATTTTCTGTAATATTCCAGTGGCGTCGTACATCCAGCCATCCAGGCAAAGAGGGCTCTCCTGCCAGGGGAAGCAGGCACAGGCATCCATATGCTTACAGACACACACTGCTGCTATGTGCTCTCTGGAGAGCACCAGGGAAAGTTGAGGGTTTGCATGGATGCAAGATATCACCTCTGCAGAGCACCTCTCATCACTTCTGCAGTCTTTCTGGCAGAGGACAGTGCATCTTTCTGCCATCCTTTGGAGTAAAGCTCCCCCCGGGACAGCATCCAGCCGCTCAGCCACGCTTCTTGGTCCCTTGGGCTGCCAGGATCTCCCGGCCAGCCCCACACAAGGCTCCCCGGGGTGAGGGACAGCAGCAGTAACCTTTCTAAACTCCCCTGTGTGAGTCCCCATGGAGGATTTTAAAGCCTTTAATTTGATTTCCTCACATAAGCAATTGTTGCAATTATTCTGATTAGGAACAATTAGGTAACACAGCAGTGGAAATCCTGACAGAGACAATGCATCGAACAGCAACCTGCAGCCTGAGCCAGTTCTGCTTAAGGAGGTTTCCTTCACTATTTGACTACCAACAAAAGCTATTGATGGAGAAATACTTCCAAGCTAATTAAGCCCTAAATGCTGTAGGAATTCAACATTAAGCAGATGGCATTATTAGGGCTATATCTGCATTTGCACATCCCCTAGATTAGATTTTAGAGGCATTTTCTTTCTATACTACATGTATTATTGAGCATTTAAATAGGTAGAAAAAAAAATAATTTAATAAAGTGCTGAGGGAGGAGAAAGAAAAACGAAGGCAGAACCTCCTGGAGCAGTGGTCTTGAGCAATGTCTCGGTGCTTTAAAACTGGCTCAAGCAAGAATCGCCTCTTCTCCTATCCACTGGCAGGAGTTTGGATATCTTGTCAGCACCCTTGACATGAACAGCTGGAGATGACAGATCAATGGTTCAATACTCTCAGCAGCGTGTCACCAACGTGACAGCAAATGTTATTCTAATGAAGCTGTAATCATAGTCAAATTACGCAGTTCGATTTTCAGCAAGGGGAGGTGCAGGGAATGAGATGAAGAAGGGACGACAGGACCAGAGGTCAGAGTTCGGGAACTAAAGGTTACTCTGCTTACCTCAAGCACTTGCTGGAGGCTCGGCTGCCCATCCACCATGCCTTGAATAATCCCAGTCAGCTGAAACGGGAGATAAACAGAAAGCAGGCGTCAGAGCAGCACTCAAAAAGATCATTAGAGAGGTCTCCTCTCCTGTCCATCTCGCTGCAACCAAAACATGCTCCTGTGACCCACACGGACATTGCTGAGGAGCCAGCCACAGCAGAGTGACTCTGGCCACGGGCAAGGGCACAGCATCATCCCCAAAACAGAAAAGTAGGGGGGCTCCTACTATAAAATAGCAAACTCCCCATGGGGCAGGATGCACCTGGGGAGCAGTGGTGTCTCCTACTTCGTGTACTGACACAATAACTGAAACGCTGCCTTTTTTCAATATACGTTTCACCAGTCCTGATGTTGCCCTGACTTACACGAGCAGCTGTAGATGCTGGGGTCTCCAATCATTCTCCCACTACCACAGTGACACCAAAATAGCATAGCATTAGATGAACAGAACACTACTGGTAAGTGACACCCAGAGTGGACCCAGTCATCTTCCCCTGAGTTGGGCAGCCAGCATACCTGCTTTCCCATTTTGAAACTCTTTTTAAAACAATGGAACGAAGTTCCTTAAGAACAGGTCCTGCCAACAGATACTCCTACTGACTGCACCCGGACTGCTTGGCTGTTTAAAGCTAGACACACGCATAAAAAGATGCAGTCTCATGGGCCTCTGCCTCTGTCTGCCCAGGATAGCTTGAGGCACATGGAAAACAGATAATTTTTCTGTCTGCCTTCCAACTGACAAAACTGTCTTTTAACATATTGAATATTGGAGGTCAGTAGCTTGCCATCAATGCACCCAAGTAATTAAAAAAATCATTATTAAAACAAGTGCACACTACAGGATTTCACTTCATATGGCACTTTCCTGAAGCTACACATCTCACACGTTTTCATAAAATAAAGGTCAAACACAGCCTAGGAGCATGCCCTGCTGCCTGCACACATATCCAAGCCTCCAGAAGCCACAGGATCCAACGAAGAGGTGCTGACAGCCTCCCCAGCGCCCAGGAGTAACTCTTCCACGCGGCCTGGCTCAACCAACTCGTAAAACACAAGCCCTCTTAGAAACCACACGGCTCTGTTTTATTAAATGCATGGCAACTGAAAGAAGCTCAATGTTTTCTACCTCTTTGTTTCTTTGGCTGCTTGGCTTACAGCACTGAACTCAGAAGAAGGGGGGGGGGGGAAGAGAAAAAGAGATTAAACTCCAATTAAACTGTAATTACATTTAATGAATACCAAATACCTGACTCACTGAATAAGCTGTAAGTGGAAAGATTATTTTCTCATAGTGACTCCCATGGAATGGTAATATATACCTTTTAGGGGAAGTATTTTAATTTTAAGAATGCAGAGTTCCTCTAGGTGGGTTTCTCAAGTTCATCAAGTCATTATGAGGTGGAATTTTAAGGAAGTGGAGGGACACAGACACTCTTTTATATTCCAGGAACTGTTTTTATATTAATCTGTATTTTAATTGGGTAACAGCTGTTACCTACAGACTTCCCATACTCTGAAAAGCAAATAGATTTGAGATATTAATGCACAGCTCTTAAGCAGTTTTTAAAGCTCACTGGTTTGCTTTTTGCTTTTCTTGCTGTCTTTGTCTCCTGCGCTTCCCTGGCAGAGGTGCACAGCTCACTGACTGCAAAGCACCAGCTCTGCCTCTCAGAGGGCAGCTCAAATCAAACCCCTGGAAGTGGCTGAAGGATGAGCTTTTGGGAAAAGATGACAGGTATTGCAGCCAGCACCAACGTAAATAGTTTCCACCACTCCAGATATCTTCAGGGCTGCGTTTCTTCAGTGCCGCATCCCTGAGGGCCATGGCAGGATGGAGTGAAACAGCCTTATCTAGACGTCTCCCATCACCGGGAGGGAGGGAGGAAGGGAAGGATGGGAAGGCAGTCCTGGGGGCTCAGAGTCCCAAAAGAGAGTCTCTGCATGATCCTGCCCAAGACTCCCTGCCTCCTCCCCTCCATCTGTATGAGCACATCACCAAGTACACACGTGGGCAAGGTTCACCTTGCAGAAGTCACACACATGAACACAAAGGGATATACCTGCTCCACGGGTACATTTCATTACAGATCAGAGAGTGTTCAAAAGGGACCAGATTTATACTTTCTCACCCTTTCTCATCCTTTCTGTTCTCAGTCATGTCCATCTGTAACACCTGTCCTAGCGCATTTGGTCTCTGCAGCATTACCCAGTCTTGCAGCTTTGATAAAGTATAAAACTGCACAATTGTAAAGTTTCACTGGTGATCCCAAGAAGCACATGGTACTTGGGAACATAAACAAGCTATAAGGCATTTATCTTTTTGTGCTTTTATTGTCTGTTCCTTCAGGAAAAAAATCAATAAAAATTAATCATAAAAAGAGAGCAAAGTACCATGAAAAAGCCTGTACAAGCACCTTCTGTGCAGAGGAAATCTTTCACTTAAGCTCCTGGCATGAACGTTCTTGGGCATCAGACAAACCACTTGCATCTTCCAAAAGGGCATGATGAGCTTTATATACCTAACAACAGCTCTTAACCACTTGCAAGCACTTTCCACCTTCTCTGTCTAAATGTTCAGCACACCCCTCATCATAACCGAGTCTCATGACCTGTTGTTTTACAGATGCAGGTCAAGAGATAGGGCACAAGATGAGGGCTACAGACTGAGCCAGCACTGGAAGACATGTTCTTGGCCATTGGTGTGGGGCGTTGAAGGGGGGAGCAGCCAGGGGGGAGCACAGACACTTCAAAAGCTAAGCAAAGGCGTGCCTCGAGGCTGACCATGAGCTCTCCGTTTGCAGACACCTTTCCCATGTTTGCTGTCTTCACAGAATTGTCAGAGTTGGAAGGGACCTCTAGAGATCATCTAGTCCAAGTCCCCTGCTACAGCAGGATTGCCCAGAGCACATCACTCAGGACTGCATCCAGGTGGATCTTGAAGATCTCCAGAGAAGAGGACTCCACACCCTCCCTGGGCAGGAGCTCTGTCACCCTCATCCTGAAGAAACTTTTTCTTGTCTCTGAATGGAACTTCCTATGTTCCAGCTTGTTCCCATTGCCTCTCGTCCTGTCACTGGGAACCACTGAGAAGTCTGGCTCCATTCTCCTTCAACCCACCCTTTAGATACTTGTAATCATTAATAAGGTCACTCCTCAGCCTTCTCTTCTCCAGGCTAAAGAGTCCCAGCTCTCTCAGCCCTTCCGCATAAGGGAGATGCTCCAACCCCTTTGTTGCCCTACGCTGGATTCTCTCCAGTAGTTCCCGGTCTCTCTTGAATTGGGGAGCCCAGAACTGGATGCAGTATCCTCTTCTTCAGGAAGAAAAAGGGATGTGAAGGGTACTCCAGAGCCAAGAAGTAATACTGAGCAACTCTGGTAATCCTCCCACATGCAGTCTATACCAAGTCATCCTATTGCTTCTCCGCAAAGCCAGTGAGTGGAGGGGAAAGCAGCAGCACAGTTCCTGTGTAATGTCAACACCACTGCTTTTCCTACAGAGTTTATCTGGGAAACCATCATATTTCTACTCCAAGACAGTTTGCTGATTACCTAAGCACTTGTCTCTGGTGTACAATCTGATAATCAAGTCTGGTCTTTCTTTGTAGACAAAGAAGGCAATAAATCTTACCCTTTGTAAGTAGAGGTGCCTAGACAAAGCCCTTTACTGGCATTTAGCAAAATAGGTATTTTTCAGAAAATATAAACCAGCTGAAAGTCAATGGCAAACACTGGAGGTGTGCAGGCAGTGGACAAACAGCACACCCCAGCTGTGTCCCTGGGGACACAGGGGAACCTACACCAGTGGCATGGGCTAACCCCTGCACCTCCCAGCATAAGCCACTGACCCTACAGGTCTCTACGTGGCCACCACAGCCTCTGCAAAAAAATGGCTGCAAATACAAAGGGATAGTTTTGCAACTGTTTACTAAGGTCCTCAGTCCAACCAGCTCACCCACGGCTCTTAGGGCACGCTTTCACAGTCAACTCAGATACAGGGTTCAGGGATAAGCTCAGTTACGCCTCCAGCATGATCCCACTCCCTGGCAACCCTCACAACAGGTAGGGGATCATCAAGCCAGGACAGACAGGAGCCATGCTGTGCAGTAAGGTCACTTCCAGGCAAGGATTAAAACCAACTCCCTAACGCACACTGCTAATAACAGAGAACTTGGCAAACCTGGAGAGTTGGACCATTTTATGCCACCAATAACACACCAGCGGGGGTTCTGCCACCATTTTGCCTGCTGGTCTAAGCACTGCCCATTTTTATTCAGCTCTAAACACAAGACACAAGACAAGATCAAAGGCATCAGCAGAATCTGAAGTGCAATGCTGCAACTGGGATGCCCATGTCTGTCCTGAGGACTCCTGTGAACACACAGCCAACACACACACACATGTCCTTGCTTGCTCGAGGGCTCCACGGAGGAGACACAAACCTGTAAAGACACAAACAGCTGCTCCAGACTCCTGCGAGCAAGGAAAGACAGAAAAACTAGCACCATGGTGTGGGAACATTCACAGGCTGAACGTCTGTGCCACAAGCTCAACACCCAGGGAACCTTTCCATGTCCCCAGGCTGCAACAGGCTGGAGGCTCTGCTGGGCTCAGGACAACCACACCAAGCAAGTCACCCAGACACTCAGGCAACAACAGAGCTGCAGCTTTTAGCAGCGGGGGGAAGGACGCCACACAGAGGATTTTTCAGAAAAAGAAATTCTGGTGGGAGTTAATGAGAGAGACAACTTCTCTCTAGAATTTAGATGAGACACAAACCAGACATTTTGGGCTCTACTATAGAAGTTGACGTTGCTCTTAACAAAGATCAGGTGCAAGCTGTGAGATTTATCACATTTGTATGAGCATATGTCCAGCAGGTCTCATGGGGATAAGGACAGCCAAAGTAGTTGTCCAGCCTTCTAGTATTAAGGTTGCAAAACTGTTTCCATTATAACCCTCTGTTTTCACACATTTATAGCTTTCTGAAAGCCCCTCACCTGGGAATAATGTTTTCTGTACTTAGTCTTTTTTTTTTTTTTTTTTTGTAAAGTTTAAATAAAATACCTTCAGCTGGTTTTTAGTTACAAGAGAATGAAAAAAAAGTATTTGTTTTTTACAATGTGGAAATATGGAAGGGGTTGGTTGGTTGGTCCTGGAGGGGACTCCACCTAACACAGGGGAGTCATTTTTCATCAAGCTAGTACACATGGAACAAGCACTTCAAGGACCTACACCTGGAGCCACAGAGGCTCGGTAAAATGATCATAGATGAGGCCGGGACAGAATGAAGAACTTGGATACCCAGATTCCCTCAGTCAATATTTTGGTCACCGAGCTGGCCAACATCAAAGTAGTGGAGTAAAAGGAAAAAAGCCCAAAGTATAAGGAACTTAAAAACTCTGTTCTGATGGCTACAGCAGGGAGGAAGAACGGACTTGCAGAAACAGTTAACTTTTTGTGCTGAATGAAGAAAAAAAGCAACCAAACAAAAAAACCACAAAACAACCCCTGCCCCCTACTCCTTTGAACTGTCAGGGCTCACGTTTACCACCTTCATCCTCTGGTTTGTATGTAGGGAAAGGTGGCCACAGTTTGAGAGGCGCTGTCCTCGGCAATGACAGTAACCAAGTAACAAGAGGCCACTTCTCCAGCAATCATTTCAAGTGCCCCACAAGCATGACATCAAAAAGAAAGTCTTAAAAATACAGATGTGGGTTACCTTACCACTCCCAAGGACTCAGCAAATCACAACAGACAGGCCCACGGGAGAGTCATTTAAAGCTTCTGAACCATGCAGCCATACGACAGTTTCTTCCCTCAGACCCTGCTCTATTTGAACTTCCCCACCAAAGAGCAGCTCGGCACAGTCATGAGGAGCTTACAGAGAGGCTCCACGATTCTGAGCATCAGCTACCACAAGTGCTTTCATTTTGTGGCCACCCAGTTAGACATTTGTTAGTCATAAATACAACTGATCTTACTCGGCATATCACAGCTAGACTTATTTATGAATCCAAACATGTCACTGCAATGACAAAAGATGATTCCCCTTGTCCTTAACTGGAGGCTGGCATGACACGCTGCCTTGCAGCCACACCGTGGAGAGGCGACCCCAACCCCTGGTGCAATGGAAACCTGCTTCCCAGGGAGACTCTTGGAGCACCAGGGAACCTTTGCACTTTACCTCTGTACAGAAGGGCGTAAGCTGGGGATGCACCACAGGCTGAACATACATGTGAAAGGTGGATTCGATCTCCATCGTCCTGCCATTCAGCTTCAGGATAGGGAATTCGATGATTTCCTGAATAGGGCAAAAAGAAAAGCAGCTGTTCATTTAAAAAAAAAACAAAAAAATGAAGCTGGAAATGACACCTATTATCAAGCTGGCTGTAAAAAAAAAAGGGGGCCTGACAGTCCTGAACAAAACCAAGCCTGACATGAAGCTCTGCAGTATGAGAGGGGAAGGTAGTGGGGGAGCACGGTGCACATCCAAGGCTGGGAGCACAGAGGAGGGTGGTGCTGATGCTCAGTGCAGCTGGGACGGGTGGTGGGGATGTCTCTGCACTAAGAGCCGCATCTGCACGTTTCGCTGCCTAAGCTAAAGCCCAGGAACAGGGTCCAGCACCACTTGCACATGCTGGCACCACCCAGGGAACACAGAGATGCACTTGCAACGAGCTCCCATCTCTTTAGTAAGGATACCCCCAGGGGCTGTGCTCTCCCCAAAACCAGTCCCACCCTCTCCAACGTGCTGTCTTTTGGGAAGACACCACCAGACAGACAACAGAGCTACTGCATGAAGCACCTCCTTTCCCAGGGGAGGCTGAAAACAAAGTTATCAGGAGCTCTGCTCTCCTCCAACAGAGGGAGGAGAGGAGCTGGAAGCTCCCCCTCCCCAAACCCCATCCCTACAGAATATAGCACAGTTGCAAACCCTACTTCATTTTCCTCTTTGTAGCCAATTTATGCTGATAGGGAAATAAAAACGTTCTTCGTCAGAAGAATGTTCAATTATTTGAATAATCAGCAATCAAAAATTTACATGGACCTGTTAATAAAAAGTTTAAACAAATCCAGTTGCGATGGATTTCTCAATTATTAAAAAATATACATGAAATTAAAAAAGCCACCCACTGAATAAAAGCGATAAAATCCTTTGTGTTCACTCCCCTCCTTCCCCACTCCCTCTCCTCCTTCCAGTTTAATATAAGAGGAGAAGTGACAATTTGTTTGGTGTCTTTAAAGAATAATTTGTCTATGTTATTTAATAGAGATGCATGGCATCGAGGTTCTGGAGTGCAAATGAGCCCGTTGAGTGATATCCATGCAACAAGCCTCTCAAATCACTTCTGGAGAGAAACAGAGAGAGGGAGAGAGAATAAAAAAAATATTGCTTTTTAATATTCAAAAACAGTTTGCAAAATTTAATCAAAGCAGAGCAAAAGCTAACATTTTTACCACTTTGACATTTTTATTAGCGCTTTCATAAATTTTTAAAACATGAATGGAATTAGTTTAACAACAAAAAAAATTGCCTGAAAACATCTGGAAGAGACAAATACGAAATAATAAAAAAAAGGAAAAAAAAAAATCCAACTCCTGTGAGTAAAATTAGCATGTGGAAAATGCAGCCGCTGCAGAGGAACTAACACAGCTTTTGGACCCTGGCTGCAAACCCCATGACCTGCAGGCGGAAATTACTGTGAGGTCATAGACATGAGCTGATGACATCAGCACCCCAGCAGGCGGAGGGAGGGCAAGAGGATGGGTGGGTAGATGGAAACAACAAATAACTGAAATAGCTGAGAGAAACACCCAATTTCCACAGTGGTCAGAGCCCGTGGTGCAGCAGAGCAGCTTCCAGGAGCAGCAGGCACACAGCCCAGCCCAGGGCACGTGGGGAACACGTGCCACTGAGATGGGAAATTAGGAAAAAAAAAAGTAAAATAAAATAAAGCATGAACAGTGCTGAAGTGCCCAGGTGTAGACACCAAGCAGTAAAGCTGCAGAGGACACAGGGTTTAACCATTTCCCCATGGCTAGCCGTGCCACACTTGGTGTGTGCCATGGAGCCACAGTGGAGCAGAATGTTGGGCACATCCCTCCCCATGACCACGCCACCCCACCAGGAATCACCAAGTTTCCCTAAGAAAGATTTGAAAATCCACCCGTGGGATGGAAGGCGAGGAGGACACAGAGGCAAAACACCTAAGCATCGCTCTCAGTTGCCCGTTGAGGTGCAGCGAAACTCAGCAGCTTCAGCCACCAAGGGAACACAAGAAAATCTGCATAAGAAACGCTGGACACCACTGATTCTCCCTGATACTACCAGACATAGGCTCTGAAAGCAGCAAATTTCTGTTCTGAAAGAAAATGGACCGAAAAGTTTGAAGCCAATGGACAGGATGGCATAACAGAGTATCACCAGGGTATCACCACTCCATCCTTCAAACCAGGCTGGGGATGCTCATCACCCCTTAGGTCTGCACCCCACCCAGGGGGTGACCATGGAAGCGGACAAGCCCACAGCACAGCAGGACGAGTGTTCCCTCTCCCAGAGAGGGACACACACCGGCTGGATTTCACAGCAGGGCTGCGTTGCCACGCTCAGATCAGTCCTAAGGGACCAGAATCATCCTCAGGGGCCATCAAGTG
Source organism: Thinocorus orbignyianus (assembly GCA_013400375.1). Classification (NCBI taxonomy): domain Eukaryota; kingdom Metazoa; phylum Chordata; class Aves; order Ciconiiformes; family Thinocoridae; genus Thinocorus; species Thinocorus orbignyianus. Next base: position 524,116 of record VXBW01003242.1, on the reverse strand, counting down.
GCTGGATGCAAAGCAAGACTGAAAGACAGCCCTGCTGCTGATTTGATACAGAAAGGCGTCGCTCGCCTTCCAGAACCAAAGGCAGAAAGCACTTCCAGGAGGGTTGGATTAAGACAGACAGAGGAAATAAAAACCGGTACTAAACAAAACAAATAAACAAAAAAAGGTGGAAAACTTAACAATATTCAGAATACTGCAAGACTGTGGGAAGCGTGTAGCCAGGAGTGGGAGTGACACCCCAGGAGCGACTTGAGCGTCTCAGGAGAAATCGCAGCCTCCCGGGCTTATTTGGTCAGTTTTTGAAGCAAGCGGTAACGGACCTTTCCCAAAAGGCTGTTTATCTGCACGCTTCCTATAGCGGAGATTTTTTCCAGTCTCTGGCAGTGTTTGCTCCACTGGTATCTAAGGCAACAGATACCAGCCCCATGAAATCAGCCCCACTCCTCACTAACGACGTTAGCCAGTCCTGCAATGAAATTTAACCTGTGACACTGCTGTACTTTTCATTTAAACTTTCATTTGGAGAGAAGCAGTGTTTGGAGACCCTGCAGTTTGTCCTGCTAATAAAGACAAGTGTTGGGACCTTTAAAGGTGCCATTCATCTTTTGCCTTTATTAAATTCAATTTTCTTAAGCCCATGATACATCATGAAATTAAGAGTTGACATTCCTGCAGAAACAAAAATATCTATCAAATATAAACAGAAAGGGAAGAAAAAAAAAAGGGAAAAAAAGACCTCTATTACCAAGAATTTATGGCTTAAAGTTGATCTGTTTCCACTTTTTTTCTCTTATTTTTTTTTTATTTTACAAGCATATGGTTTGTTTTAGATATCCAAAATGTTATTACAGATCTAGAATTTCATTAGTAATTATTATGAAATGGTGAGTGCACACACACACACACACAACCCCCCCACCAGAGGGTGATGCGGGGAGGCAGCCGGGCGCTCTCTCATGTTTCACAGCAGCCCCAACACAACACACTCAGCTCCATCTCCACCACCAAGGACCTTTGCTGCTTCTTCCCAGGTGGGAAAGGTGGAGGTGAGAGGCACAAGGCAATTGAAAGGAAAAGTTCACTGACGCTTCCTTTCTTTTATCAGCTCCTGATCATCTTTAAGCACTACCTTGAGATCGTCACCCATTTCCAACACTGAGCATACGTTCCAACTTGAGTGGGGATTTGTGCCAGCAGCATTCAGGGTTTTTAAGTCTTCCCCCCACCCCCAGGTTTTCCTTACAGCGCAACCAGAAGTTACGGATTTGCTGAAATAATGTGGAGGGTGTCCAGAGGCTGCAAACAGCCGCAAGCTACCAGAGGAACAAATGTACCCATTTGAATTTTGCGAGCGCTGCAATTAGGTATTTTATTTAGCACTGCAAAGTAAGTTGAAAGGAAATCCAGGATTCAAACCAGCAGCAATAAATAAGAGGCTTTTTATTTTCCTTTCATTGTCATGAAAAGTTGAACATGTTTTCTGTTGAGAAATTCTGCACGCGGCTCCCAATTACAAGGCATTTGCATTTATATTGTTGGAACACAGAGCTTCTAAAATCAATATTAACACGCTTAAAGAAAAAGACATCGGCACCCTGTCCCTCCCCTCAGCTGCGCCCCCAAACACGGGAACAATAGGAACCTACAGAGCCGCAGGCTCAGACATATCCATTACCAGGTCCACTCTCTTTACAACAATCTTGCATTTATGATTTCACGGTACTTCAAGCAAATCTGTGTGACAGCCCGCTCAGAATTTTTGCCTTTAAAAAAATAACCAACAAAACTACAATGTTTCCAGAAGAATAATAAAAAAAAATAAAATGAAGTCCCATTTGCCCCTGTAACCTGGTTGTCCCAGGCTGGTGGGCTGAGTGGTGGCAGGGGGCTGCAGAGTAACTGCAGAATGGCCAGGGACTTCCTCTTAAGAGGGATTTGAAAAATTCGCAAGGGTGTGTGAAAGCACCACTATAAACCCAGACTTTCCCTACCCAACCGTCCTAACCGCAACTCCTCTCCCTCTAACACTGGGATAGGGATGTACAAAATAAAAAAAAAATAAATTAACAAATACGCAACTGCACTTGCTAAATAATCTTCTGTGATGGACAAATCTCTGGAGTTCAGAGAAGAAAGCACCTGAAGTTACACTAATTCCCACAGAGGAATTTTTTGGTTATCATTTTGGATCCAGGGAGCGCTAACATCATTAGATCAAAAAAATACAATGTCCAGCAAGAACTTCCCAGCTCTTAAAACCTTTTAATCCAGAATCCCACGTGCAAAGTGGACAGGGCACACACTTCAGGACGCTGATTTATATATCTGAGGTAGACCGAGTGGTGACAGTTCAAAAGCTACCAGAGAATAATTTACCCCTTACACCCACCCCCATGTGAAGAAGTTTAATAAACACAAGAATAAAAGATGCCCATAAAAATCAGAGCTGACTGTTCAAAATGCAGTAAAAACAAGCAGAGACCGTTGAGAGGAAGGGATTTTTTCTGATAAGGAAAGAATAAAACTTCCTACAAAAAAGACCCCTTTACACCTTCAAAAAAGGTAAGGGCAGAAGAGGCAAGGGAGTCTCCAAGGATTGGGGGACAGCCTTAGCACCAGCTCATTTTGTTCAGGGATGCTTTCTTCCCCTCCCTCTTTAAAGAAAAAAAAAAGTCATTTTATGCACAAGGAGCTTATTTCTTAAACAAACACTCGTGTTTTTGATTTACACCACGGGCTGCTCCTAAATAATTTATGGCGGGTTAAATTTATTGCACAGCCCTGGCCGGCTGCAAATTCGAATTGCCAAATAATTAGATTTTAGGGCAATGCTTATAAATTATCCGCCGATTTGTCCGGACTTGTTTGTCAGTTGCTTTGTGCTTCGGGTCATCTTTGGCATTTCGCTGTTTGTGTTTTAATTGCTGATTTACACTTTGACAGATGAGAGCTGATGCCTCCAAGATCGGGGAGGGGGCGGGGGGGTGAAGAGCAGGAAGAATCAGAGCTTTTAAAGCCTTATGATTTTCCTTTTTTTCCAAGGCAATTAAAATCGAAAAGGGACATAGTAAGGACAGCACTAGCCTAACAGATCTGCCTCCCCAGTTTCCATCCTCTGCCTTAATTATTATTTTAACTAAAGCCGTTTCCAAGTGAGCAGCCTTGCACTGGCCCTCAGGGGCAGTAACCAAGATGACCTCATAGGCCTTTTCCCCACTTCTAAATTTTTATTAAACTAACCAAAACAAGTCCCATAAAGGCAACACCTCTGCAGTGGGGGACAGCAGGACTTCTGCTGAATCAGGGCTATGCTGACTTTCCAAAGGATGTCTACCTGTGCACAAGGCAAGGAGTCTCTCAGCGCTTCTGTCCTGGCTAAGCTACTCTGTGATACTGATTAACCCTGCCAAAAGGTCTTTGGGGAAGCAGCTGATCCAAAATTTATTTTTCCATCACTACCTAGCTTAAAGAACACATTTGCACACAGCCAACAACTGAATGCATTTAAATAACTGGATATAAATCCCAGGAAAGTGTGAAGGGAAGGAAATACACATCAAAACACAAGGGAACTTGCAGGAATATGAAAAGATCATGAAACATTGGGATAAAATGATGGGAGGGTAAATCCTGCTGCCTGATTATTGAATATCCAAAGTTTCTTCTTCCCCCTGCTCTTACATGAGCCTCACTGCCTACCGCCAACACTCAGGCACTGGAGCCCAATGTCAAAGGTTGGTTTTCTTCAAAGATAAATTAAGCTGGGTTTTGAGTTCTGCACTGGCATAAACCTGGCTCTTATTTTCAGGTGCTTCCTTACAACTGTGATGGTGAGGGACCATTTCTCTTTCTTTAATAGAAGCTGAAATTCCCGTCTAATCACATGCCTCCAGGAGCTTGAGCTTTAAGAGAGACATCTAGTCCATGCACCTGCCCGAGGGCAGCATCACCTCCCCCTAAATCATTTCTGACTTTGTGTAGGCTGTTTTTACAGACTCCAATAAGAGAGACTCACGCGTTCCCCAGGCACTCTGTCCTCCCGTTTCATTAGTCTTATCATTGGAAAGTTTTTCCTAATGTCTAATCAGAATTTCCTTTGCTGATGTTTAAATCCATGACTGTTCTTCCTACCCACAGCAGACACAAGCCAGAATGCTGCCTTTCTCGTTTTTGTAATAGAGGATCTCATCATACTTATCTTTCTTCTCACTGCACTAAACACGACTCCAATGCCATCCAGCCTGCACTCACAGGTTGTGTTTTGCAGACCCCCTGGTCACGCTCACTGTTCCTCTTTTGGATGCTCTTGAAATGGTCTCAATCTTTATTTTATTTTATTTTATTTTATTAAGTTCAGACTGCAAAGTGAAACACTTCCCCGGCTAAGGTCTTTTCTTACAGGGCCAAGAAAAGGAGAATCCACAGGTCTCACAAATTACATTTTCCCCCTAAACTTATCACTGTGGCCTTTGGGACTTCTTTCATACCTACCATTGGACCTTAAATCTCAAGAGCTGGCTCACAACCCTTTTTCTGCCATCCTGAAGAAAACGCTGGTAGTCATTTGCTCCCAGGCTGGCTCCTGCCTCTCTACATCAGCATCAGCTCACCTGCCAAAACCCACAAAGCTAGTTTGATCTTTCCAGCAGTACCCAGACGTCACAAATAAGGCAGAACCTCCTTCCTCTTCCACACCTGGGATGAGAAATATAGACCAACAGACATCAACATTTCAACTCGTTTCTTCAAGCACTACTGACATATATTTAACCACCCAGAAAATCTCCACCGACAAAACCAACAACGATTTAAGCTTGACAGTTTCGGGGGAAGTTTAGTACTCAAACCAGCTTACGAACAGCACATGCATATTTCTAAATATTACCTTTCCATTGTAAAATGACAACTACACTACCTCCTTTTCCACATCCACTCCTCTCTACAGCAGGCAACCAGCCTGTGTGGTCCTCACTGCAAAATTATCAGATCATTTCAAGACCCAACCTCTTCACCTGATACCGAGCAGCACAAATGACCAACATCCTCAACATCACTAAAACATCTGGGATGGGTAGGAAGGCCACAGTGACGCGTGTAAACGAATACCCAGGGTTTTTACAAACATCCCAACTAGCTGCTGGAGACAGCGCATTCCTGCCTGGCAGAGAGGAACTAAATGACAGAACCAAGAGCTGTTTTGCCAGCTAACAAGTGCACGGACCAAAAAGAGAACACAGGGGTGGCTGCACAGCCAGCTTGGCACAAAGGGAAAGAAAACATGAGATTTAGGCATGTTCTGCTCCCTTCTCACCAAAATTTGCTGAGCTGCACTTTTTTCTTAGCAGGAAGGGTTTGTTCAAAACTAGGAGAAGATCACTTTAGTGCAGCAAAGACCATTCCCCAGGAACCACAGCAGCCTGCGAAGCGGCATCCCCGTGCAGCACTTTAGAATGGAAGAATACTGCCTGTTTTTAAAATATCATGCTGGGAGGGATTCAAAACACCCTCTCATGCCGCAGAGGCTGCGAAACAGCAGCAGGCACGCACTGCTCATCGGCAGCCGTACAGGGCCACGCACACAGAGAACATACAAACCTGTAGCACTCATTCCCTTCTTCAGACTGGCACGTGGTGTGAACGTTTCCAGCAGCACACGTTACCCTCAGCAGCGGCTTTACAGAGCAGCAAAGAAACCTCTAAACACAATACAGCAGCCTTGCACATTCCTGAGCTCGCCTGGGTCTTTCCTTTTCAGGGTGACTGCCGCTCAACTACTTTCTGCTGTAACAAGTCTACTTAACTTTGCAACTTGTCACCTGAACGACGTGCGGTGTTTGCACAGCTAAGGATACAGTGCTCAAACAGCACAGGTGGGGAACCGCACGCCGGGATGCAGAACTGATGTGGGGGTCTCCATGCGGCACAAGGGAAAGGGCAACACGACTGATTGCTTTAAAGTAGTCATCTCATCGGCCTGTCAACAACCAGCCCAAAGCTAAGCAGGTTGGGTCAGGTTGGGACGGCAGCAATAGGCCACCTGAGCGCCTTGGTATTTTAGGCTTGTTGCTATAATAATGCTGGGTTTATATCTTTAAATAAGAAATTACTTTGAATGTTTTTTCATACGTCAGGTGCCTTGCCTGGTGGTCTCGTGGTTGTGCTCTCCAGGAGATTGGGATTCAGTAACTGTTCATGTTCTCTAGCTCCTTGGGTTTTAAATAAATACAGCTAATTCTGTTGCCTGAAGCCATAAACTCCCCTGTCAGATTCATATGGGTCACAGCAAGGTTGTCCCCACTTACTGGGAGAACAAGGGAGGTCTGCAAGGCAAAATGACAGCCTCAGAGAATGCAGCTTTTGAGGGTTACACCACACCTGGTGTCTCACAGCCTGCAGAAGCCTCTCTGAAACACCAGGCTCCTCACTACACCTTTTAAAACAAAGATATTATTCTCCATATTGGTCAAAATAAGATTTCACAACAGTCCAATGGAATTGCAATGAAGCACATGACATGCAGAAAATATGATTAAAAAAGAACGACACCTCTTTTAATTTCAGCTGCACCTTGTAGTGCGTTGAGCTATGGACATTCATGTGCTCTTCACAGAGCTTTCAACTGTTCAAGGGAACTGGCTACAATGCCTCAGAAAGTTTTTCCAAGACTGTTAAAAAAATTTACACAAACAGAAAAACCCCACCTGAAACAGCTTTTATATGAACTATTTCCACTCTAGGAAGTTAAAGCACTCCTACGTAAAAACGGCATAACAGCCATAACCAGTAAGGAAATGATATATATATATATATTTACTTAAAGTAAAAAGAAAAAAAGAAAGACTTTAAGTGATTGTACTACGCGCGTTTTTAATGGCATTCCTTTAGAAACAACACTGTAAGCAGCTGAATTGAGAAGTAGTTATTTAAACCTACACCCGAGCCTAAGCTGCATGAAGACCAGTAATTGCAGATTAATATTCCACCGTAATACTTATGCACAAGAGTGCAGAGTTAAAGTTGCCATGGGAAACAAGCTTGAGTTTCTTCACTTTTCAGCAATTCACGATCATCCTTAATAAAGGTTTTGGCAGGTGATTTTTAATGCACTGAGCTTAACAGCCACACAAAAGCCATGCGAGAAGAAAGCTGCTACACCAGGATGTCTAGGTAGAAGAGGCAGGCAAGGGCACATCTCCATTATCCGTCTCTGGGCAGGATTGTGACAATCCCCGTTACTTTGTGAGCCACCTTCTGCAATCCCACCCTGGCCTTCAACTAGGATAGCCTTGATACAGGCTCTGCTGGGCATGGCTTGAAGAACATGCAGAAGATACCTCGCAGCCTGCATCCCAGTGGATCCTCTATAACCTCCTCCCACAGCAGGTTTTTTATTTCAGGCACATATTCCTCCTAAAAGCCCTCTGAGTATAGGTTACAGCTCCCAGGGCAGCTTGCCTAGCCCCCATCTACTCACTGGGCACAGGGAGCTTGGCAAGGACTGCACATCTGTTGCTACGGCCTAAATTTGGTGAAATCAACATCCATTCTCATTACCAGGTCAGTCTATAAATCACAGCGGCTCAGGAGCCAGGAGACATCGCTCAGCTTTCCCTGCCATGGGAACAAGAGCACGGGCAGAGCAGTGCAGGTGGCGGGGAGGCAGGGACCATCACAGCCACTCCAGCTGCACCCACCCGTAACCACCAGCCAGAACCACCAGATCAATGTTCAGGCGAAAAAGAAAAAAAAGGTCTTTAATATTCTTTTACACCAGCACTCAAGGAAACGCCGCCTGAACCCAGTTTAACCTTGTTGTGCATTTGTACTTAGTAGTATCTTACAGAAGAACTGGCTCCCATTTGTTAATATGCTTTTGCCCGTCAGGAAATGTATTATCATCATCCAGATTTATTTGTACACTTAAAAATAAATTAGTAACTGAACATATGTTTATTCATAATCTCAGCATTTATGGGTTTTATGTTGAAATGTGATGTTCTGTATTTATTATTATGTCCAGTTTCATTTGACAGCAATTACAATTAAAAATTCCCCTCAAATAACAATCAAAATGCATGCTACGCAAGCTTGAAATATATAGGATACACTAAAGAAAAATAGCAAGATATATTTGTATTTAAAGTGTGCTGTTTAAGAGAACAAGGAAAGTACTGCCCGTAAACAATTTATTCTTCTGCCTCTGGTCACAACCTCCTTTGGTAATTAGATCTCAACGTTGCATACCTTCCTCTTACAGGGATTTTGGAAGAGGTGCATTTCTAATTTCCAACTGATTAACAAATTTGAGTGAATCTGAAACACTGAAGTCAAGTACCTGAAAAAACAGGCATGTAAAAAAGCAACTTCATTATTACCAAAAGCTCATTAAACAACTCAGGACATCCTAGATCCAGCTCCTTCTGCCAGGTCAGGGGTCTGCTACTCTTTTACACTTCCAGGCAGCAGACATACAATGCTTGAATTTTATTTGGTTTTCATTTAAGTGGCTTTAATAACTTACAGTAGAAATTAACATCTGATGTAAAAGCCCAGTTTCAAATTCAGCATTGAATGGATCTGATTTCTACCTTCAGACTTTTTACATTTAAAAAAATCATCACTTTTCTTTGACTCTGCTGAAGTTGAAGGCAAGATACTTGGTTTTCTGACCGACAGAGGCACACCCACTCACTGCATTAATAAAATAAGGTTACAGGCAGCCGCAGGTCCGAGCCTGGGGAGCTCCTTAACACAGTCACTGAAAGCACTGACCACCATAAACACTGGTGTATACAAGGACAAAGGGACAAAAGACCAAGACTCTCACTTATTAATGCATCTTCTCTTGTGCAGCTAAAGCACCCTGTGTACCTGCCTCTACAGGCTGACAGCATATAAAAGCTGCAGGTACTTAGAAACTCTTAACAGACAGTAAAGGAAAAAAAGGCAGAGTTAGAGCTGAAAAATGAAGCACATTGCCACCACTGTGGTCCGAGGTCCACCAACCTCCGCAGAATGACAGCTCCCACCCGACCCCACCAGACTTTGGATCAAATCCCAAAAGCACAAGGTAAGCTTTAAAGAGATGTGAGGGGCCAGCCATAAACATGCCTTACTGCCAACCCCTACCAACCTTTGGCTGGCTAAAATGCTACACAACACAGACCGCACCTCTATTCTTTTCGGTTTTCTCATCTATCCACCCAGAACAATGCCGTTAAACCCACACCTTCTTTTCGCTCTGGGATGGTCTCACTACTCATAAATATAACCATAAAACCCAAAAGCTAAACTGTGATTTAGGGGCATATCTGTTGAAAGCTGTCAGAAGTCAGGAGTGCAAGGATGCTACTGTTCCTCTGTGGGTGCAGGGCAGGGAACATGAAGAAGCCTCCATGCTCAACCCAGAGGTAGCAAAGCAAAGGACAGGAGCGACAAGGCACTCCAGCCACAGGAGCCACGATGCAAGACAGCTTCCCAGGGGAGTACCACTGTCCTTGACCCTCCTTGATCCCCATTACAGAGGCCACATCACAAGACCTTGGAGGGAGATGGGGCAGCGTGAAAGGAAATGGAAATGAAGGAGTCTTCAGGGCTCCCAAATGAGCATGAAGGACTTCCCCAGGGAAAGAGGCAGCAAGGCTGCCAGTTGCAGAGAAGCACAAGTAAATACAGCAGGAGGGGGAGCAGATGTGGCAATCACACACCTTAGTGCTGATAAAAAGATAGCTCTTTCAGTAGTCCCTAGTAAGAAGCTGGGACATTCTGAAGAGCAGTTAGTGGGAAATTTCAAGTGTGCTGCACAGTGGCAAGTGCACTCTGCAAGACTTTTAGGTGAGCTGGCTGAATTTACAGCTATGCCTACCCACTTAAAGTAACCTGGATCATAGCTCAGCTCTTGTACGTAGCCTCCTCACTAAATCCCAATGCATTTGAATTTCATTGTATCTAGACTTCCTATTTTGCAGGCAATAAAAAAAATTAAAAAAAAAAAAAGGCAAGAAAAGGATCAGGATTACAGGGAAGATCAGCACCTGACCATTCCTAGCTCCCAGGTCTGTTGTCAGACTGCATCTCCAAAACCTGTCTATCATTGCTTCAGTGAAAGATCCTGCCAGTAAAAACCTTGCACAAAACATTGCTGAAATACACAGCACAGTTTGCTCACCATGACATATAGCCCAGCAGTGAAGAGGACAAAAGCCATGCTGGTCAGCAAAAAGGTTAGATGCAGGTAGTGGCAACAACTAAAGTTTCAATTTATAAAGTTGCCTTTAATTTATAAAGTAGCCTTTCCAGCTACAGCGATTCCCATGCAGCCAGAGGCATTTCTTTATTTGTCAAACTAATTTGTTTGTGAGGATGTGAGGGACTGACAGCCCTCTCCACACACGACATGATGCAGACAGGCATCGAACACGGCAGACTGGAAAAACAACACTGAAGAACATCTCCACCTTAAAGATGCCATCGCACTAACAAAATATATAGCAGATCTGCATTGGCCCAGACCATTATTTTCCCTGGCAAGGACTTGGGGACAAAGCTCCTTAAAACAGTAGTAATCATATTCCACTCATGCTCCTTTTTACTGCCAGCTGTAAACCAGCTCCACATGCATCATGGTTTTGCATCAAAATGTGCACAGACCAAACCCATATCCAAAGGGACAAGGTAGATCCAATTTACAGCTTTGACAGGTCTGTGCACCCGAGGCAGAGCGTGCAGGAAAACAGCCTGACATCTCACTTGGACAGTGGTTAAGAACCTGCTGGTGGAACTGGATGCAGAGCCACAACAGCCTCCCACAAACACCCAGTGAGAGCAGGGAATTTCCTGCCCGTTTTTCAGGAAACACAAGGGGCAGGTAGGTGGCACTCAACAAGGCACTACTGGGCAAGACAGGCCAAGTTTGATCTCAACTTGCGGCATCCTTTTGAAAGGACAAGCCTGTTCCTACACTGGGAAACAAACATGCTGTATAGAGTCACTTCAGTAATGAAACACCACACTGAAAACCACTCAGCCTGTAGCATACTCCAAACAAAGCAAATGGAAGTTATTCTGATCCACTGCCTGTATTACCCACAATACCCGTAAGAAGCCAATTGCTTGGTAGATGGGGGTGAGAAGCCTGAGTTCAATTTAGAGACTCGGAAATTCTGTCTGTTCATTACCAACTGTGCTGGTTTTGGCCGGGGTAGAGTGAGTTTTCTTCACAGTAGCTAGCACGGGGTTATGTTTCGGATCTGTGCTGGAAACAGTGTTGATAATACAGGGATGTTCTAGTTACTGCTGAGCAGTGATTACAGAGTCAATGGCTCTTCTGCTCCTCACACCTCCCAGACAGTGAGGAGGCTGGGGTGGGGGGCACAAGAAGCTGGGAGGAGACACAGCCAGGACGGCTGATCCCAACTGGCCAAAGGGACATCCCATACCATATGACATCATGCTCGGTATATAAAGTTGCAAAAAGTAGAAGGAAAGGGGGATGTTCAGAGTGATGGCGTTTGTCTTCCCAAGTAACCACTATGGATGACTGGAGCCCTGCTTTCCCGGAGGTGGCTGAACGCTTGCGTGCCAGTGGGAAGCAATGAATGAATTGCTTGGTTTGCTTGCTGGCACGCACAGCTTTTGCTTTACCTATTAAACTGTCTTTATCTCAATCCACAAGTTTTCTCATGTTCACTGTTCCAATTCTTTCCCATCCTGCTGTGGGGGAGCAAGTGAGCAAGTGGCTGGGTGGTGCTTAGTTGCCAGCTGGGGTTAAACCATGACACCAACCCAGTATCAGTCTCTTCCTTTTTAGCGTGTTTTTCACATTTTAATGGCAACCCTATGTCCATCCTGCTGACAACAGAAAACACATTTGTCAACATGCTCTTCACTGCTATGGCAGAACTGTCTGCAGAAAACCTCTGTACTTCATCTGGATTTCAAGTGGTAGGGCACTGGAAAATCCTCGGAAACTAAACTCTTCCTGTCTCATTACACTCCAGAGTTAACACCCAGGCAAGGTAACCTCAAACAAGATCAGATAGCTCCGAACTATTGTTCTTCTCTACTCAGAAACACCATTACGTTGCACATATTCATATCATTCAACCTCTTCTTCTTCTAACGCTGTTGGCGACCAACAGTATTTTTCCTTGCAGAATCAAACAAGACTGCCACAAGTACTCTATTAATGCAGGTTCCCCACCAAAAATTTTTAGACCCTCCCCAGTTCAGGCAGATGACAGGTACACATGACTTAAAGTTGGTTTTGATAACACATGCACTGTGACTTCCTTGATGGAAATCAGGCTTCTTTATTTCATTCCCACCGAACAGTCCCAGCATTGCTCCCAAGAGAGCAGGCGGATGGCAAGAGCCCTGGAGGTCCAGCAACAGAAAGGAGGTAGGACAAATCAGAGAAAACAAGTGAGCCAGGACTGCGCTTTTTCCTTCCACTTCTCAGAACAGCAGCAGCAAGTTGCAAGGGGATAATTAACAGGATTGACTATTTACCTGAGGATGAATCTGTGGTTTATCACATGTAGCCTCAAAATCCAGCACTAAGAAGTAGTGATATCTCTGTGGAGGGAAGGATGACATTGCTGCCATGGAAGCTCCAAAGCTGTGGGACGCCAGTTTCCTGCTTACGATGGAGCCGTACCCTTTGAGAATACCAGCTGGGAGGAGGGAGCACACAGCTTGTCTTGCCCTTGGAAGTAAGTTTTGGGGAAACTTTGCTGCTCCAGTATGGAGAAGTGCTATCATTGAACATCCAGAGGCATCTGAATCTGAAGACAGACTCACAATACTCATGCACAAATACATCTCATCTCTGCTAGTATCTCTTCACTGGCCTCCTCTGTCAGGGATTTTCTCTGTGCTTCCCGGTGGAGGTTCCAGCAGTGCAAACCTGAAATAACACAGTAACCTGCTCTAAGCACGACAGATGACATTTGCACTGAGCTCGAGGTGCCCAGAATCACAGGCAACTGGAAATTAAGCTCTGCAAACATCTCTAAATTAAGAACTATGAGACACACAACAGTCATGGCTCCAGGCACCAGATCACACCCGCCTGCTGAACCTTATCATAGCGAACACAGCACAAGCCACTTAAACGTAGAAAATCTGATCTAAACCCCACTGAAATTTCTGAGGAGGTCTTTCATCTGTTCATATACAACGCAACTTCTGATACCCGTCAGGAATTAAATGCAACAATACACACATCAATGCTACAACCCATCTAAACAGCTTGGCCCTGAAACGCCTGTTAGCTGCACCAGAATCTCCCACTTCCATTAACAAATCCAGGCATCTGGTAGATGGAAGGCTCCTCCTCCCCAGGGAAGCTCTCATTTGCTCCGTGTACAAGGCTTCTCAGAAATGTGATTCCAGTGCTACACTTGATTTCTTACTTCAGGTATTTCTCAGAGGAGGTTATTGATTCAACAAACTCACACATGAACTGCAGGAACTGTGAAATGGAAGCAGGACTCTATAGCTTATGGTCTCCCTCCCCAAAAAAATACCTGACCTAGCCATCACCTTCTGATGCTCCTATTTAACAAATGCTATTCAATAAATTACATTATCTACATGAGACTGCCTGTATTTCCCTCCTTAACCTTTTTCTTTTAAAACAGGACCGTCACTGCCCAAGGTGGGCCAGCCTCGGGGCTGTTCCAATACACATTCATTGGTTTGAGAGTCCAAGCCAAACTCATGGAGGTGTTACACAGCTGGGTACAGCACTCAATGGCAAACAACAGGAGAATCATAACCACGCGCTCCTCCCAAACAAGGATATGAGTACACTCTCTACCTCTGTGTGTGTGTGTATATATATACACACACATAAATGCACCTCGCTACATAGACACAGAGATTTAAATCCATTCCCGTCACTGGTCCCATTGCTTGTGGCTCTGGGAAAGAGCTCCATCACACCACGTGCCACCCACCCGCCCGGTTTCCGAGCCCAGCCTCCCTGTACCTTGGGTCCAGCCTCCCTGTACCTGCACCTGCTTTTTGCTCCACCCGGAAGGGACACGGAGCCGACATGGGCCAGGCAGAGCTGAGGACTCGCTGTCTGCGAACAAAGTCGCTGTTTGCACAAAAGACAGCGTTTGCTCTCTCCCATCCGTTAGTCCGTCAGGTAAATAATGCACGTGCCAAAACACACACTTAATGAGGTAAATAATATGCCTTGAATAGCAGCTAAATCTGTATTTACCTGCGAGACCAGAGAAACTCGAAAGGACCAGATTAGGAGATAATTGCGGCTGAGCAGGTTGTGTGCTTCGAGTAAACATGCATTTGGTAACCTTCCCTTTCCAAGGTTTTGAGTGAAAGGCAAAAATCAAAGGAGCTGAGATGTTTAAGAGGGAGACAGCGCCCACGCTGCCAATTCCATGGCATAAATGCATCCTCACCTTCTGACTTCCACATTTTGGGGCTGTTTGCTTTATTAAAGCAGTGTGCCAGGCAGCAGGTACCAGCAAACTTAAAACTCAAGTTACAAAACTGTAACTAGGAGTCCAACATTGCATTTATCCTAAAGGGGCTCAGTTTTACCTATTGCTTTTCCATCTACAGCTTTTATTATCATTAATAAATGCATTACAGCCAAATATAAGTTAGTTATAGTCACTTCTAACCTGTCCCAGATAAGATATATTTAAGGTATATGTGCTTTAAATCTTCAAGCTACCAGCTATGAATCTAAAGGCCCATCACAGCAAATACAATACCTCAGAATAAAGCATCTTGTAAGTTAGTTGCGGTAAAACCTGGTCTTTAGCCTACTGCATAAAGTAAAATACACAGTTGGAGTGGGGGAGGCACGCAGGCTCCAACCCCTATATCAAACACAGGCAATAAAACATACATTATCCAACCACATGCAGCAAGATCAGTACTTCTCTAATGTATCTTAACAGGCAAGACAGGGGCATCAGCCATGATCCTCATGAATTTTCAGGTCCCTGAGCCACTGAATCCACGTGGCAAAGACAAACTGCCCATCTCGGTAGGAGTCAGGCACATCACCACACGGCCACGGCAGCACCACACCAGACCCTGGCAGGTCTGTGTCACACAGGTACCCCAGAACATTAGCAGAAGGAAGTAACAGCCAACATCTAGTGTCTCCTTACACTAATAGCTTCTGCAGGTGGTCCTGGTCTAACACCAGGATCAGGCTCCCCATCCTAAAAGCAGTCTCCCTCCCCATGCCCCTACATAGCAGAGATGCTCCCAAGAAAGGTGTGTGAGGGGGGTACTGCAGCCCGATCCCCCCATGCAGAGAGCACACAAATAAGAGCAACCCCGCTGCAAACTCTGCACCTTCAGCCAAATGAAGTTTTAACTGTGTGTTTACCCAGCCACTGCTCTTGGTGCCCTGGGAAGACCTCACATCATCTTCTTTGGCAAGGTCAGAATGCTTCAGAGCACGAGATAGCTGGTGAGCAAACACACTTTATTAGAAGTCATGTAAAGCATTTATAATGGCTACGACAATGCAAAGCCCTAGTAATTATCCCCATTTTTTTTTCTTTCAACTGACAACAGTGCAAGCAATGCAACTTCAAAAATTAGAAACCCAGCTCCATCCATATAAATCCACATGTTCAGTGATTCCACTTCCAAACCTATGTAAAACACCACAAACATATTTCTTATGCACAGAGGGTCAGATTATAATCTCAGACAGTGCAAGCTGTCACATCTGGCATCCAACCTTACCAGGTAAATATTTCATATCACACAGCTCCAATTCCTTACACAGATAAATATGAAATGTAATGGGACCATGAACTGAGGCTGGACTTCAGGAATCATTTTGACAGATTGTACACAGACCTAGGAAAACGTGACCACGCTTCATATTTTCAACACCCAATAAAGATGGGAAGTGGCTACTTGTGGGGAGTTTTGGTTGGAAGATAAAGTTGGCATTACATGCTGTTTAACAGCACGTGCCACACATGATATCACCAGCTATAAACAGAAACAGTCTTTTAAAAATCATTAAAAAAAAAAAAGAAAACAATCTCTGGATATCAGCTGCAGGTAACAGGACAAGCTCAGGCTGACTGCAACTGCTGCTCTTCCTTTTTAGTGGTCCAAGCACACGATAGTAAAGCCCAACAGTTTGATCACCAGCAAGTCAGGAAAGCCAAGAGAGAGGCAAGTGCCAGCTGTAGCCGCCAGCTTGCCAGGAGCCCCACTGAGCACAAAGTGGAGAATCTGCACCAGCGGCTGCTGCACTCCAGGCTTCCCACTGGGGAAGCTGCTTAGGGGCAACCATAAGTGGCAAGGAACGAGATAGGAAACTCCTGCCACGTGAAGAACGCTGGTGATAACAGCCAGCAGGACACTGAAAGTGCGGGGCAACCCCAAAGCCACACGCAGAGATGTGCACCACGCAAGTTGCAGAGGACTCAAATTCATCAATGGCAAGACAAATTAGCCTACAAACTTGAGCTGAATGGGCATATAACATTAATATTTACTTTTTACAACCCCATCTAATTAAAATCAGCTGGCAGCAAGAGAAGGCATAACTTCCAATAGCTTGCATTTAAGCCAAAAATATTCTCCTTCAGTGTCCAGTTTGATAAAGTAATATAGGGAGGGGGCAAGAAGACAAAAACCTAAGTTCAGGCTGGAGAGGTGACCCAAGAAATCATGTTTTACAAGAGCCTCCACTTAAAAGTTAAATTACTTTGTTGGGCAATATGGCCCTCCACCATATTAAAAAATAAACTACACAAAACCCACCCAAAAAGCCCCCCCCAACACTAAAGGACAATATAAACTAAAATTAAAAAACAAAAGCAAGCTTTTGGAGTCATACACTTCAGTTTATTCCCTGTGCAAAACCTGGGTAGGGGCAGCTGTGACTCCTGGCCTCCGACAGACAACTGAACTCAAGGCTAGAACAACCAAGACCAATCCAAAAATGTAAGGCAGGTTTGTCTTACTTTATTAAATTATAGTGTCTGACTTTATTAAATTATAAAAAGTAAAAAGATAGGGTAATAAAGATGCTTTTTGTAGAACAAACGTGCATACATTTAGCAACACCTGGAACAGAGTGTAACAAAAAATGCAGGACTTCCACTTTGGTAGCTGTTCAAATACATACTCAGAGGTCAAATGTGAGCCCGTATTTCAGTTGTGTGAAGAAATAACTGAAGAACAATAGAGATAACTCCATTTTTTAAGAAATCAGCCTTAACCTAAACCCAAATATTTCATTAGATGAACTACAGTACAAAATATGACAGCACCTGGCTAGTCTGCAAGGCAGGAAACGAGAGACTATGAACAAAACCAGCTTATCCACTGTCACTGTCCAAACTTGCAAAAAAAATAAAGAAAATACATAAAGTAAAACAAACAACAAAACACAAAGCTTTTAGAACCAGTTTAATAATGTAACATGATTTTAGACAGGTAAATTGGCTTTCTTAATTTGTTAACCTCACAGTATCACCCCTTGAACATTAACCCAGTACGCTTCCATGGTTGCGCTCTCTCCACTTTTGGCTGGGTATGTCTCCAGCATTGCTGGACAACCTAGCCCATGTTTTGGAAAATTCATAACATAACTTTCTCAAAGCATTACCACAGCATGCCAATATGCTGTCCCATCATTTTGGTTTAATTTAACAACACTCCACAATCGCACCCAGCCTCTCTCCACTACAGATGAAGAGGTCCCTGTTCTCAAGAACTTACAGTCTAGAATTGGATGCAATACAACAAGTGAGGGTTAACTGCAAAGAATGAAGGTTACAAGAGCAAAGTCAGGCAACTGCTCACCTGGGAGCTATGTGCTTCTCGGTAGTTTAATTTAAAAAAAAAAATAAAAATCATTCTATACAAGCACCGGTTTCCCTCTCTCTGGGCATTATGGAAAAGGTAAGTGAACATAGAAAGAGTTGGCTAAAAGGATGGAGGGCACTCTCAGTTTAAGGAAGGTCTCTCCCGTTTCTTGAGCTCATTCTTTCTGCTGCGTTCCATGGCTGGTATGTCATAGGCATCACCACATATGTCAGCTATGTCAGAGCACCAGAATCTCTTCCATTGTGACATCACAGACATGATGGCTTGTGAGATCACAATGAGCGAGGCTGAAGGCACCGATTACTGAGGGAAGGACTTGCTGGGGCTATCGCACCCTACAAGGCTGGGAAACAAACACATCTCAGTTCACTTGATAACGCAGTGAAATCCACACAAGACTCCACACCAGCAGGACACAAACTCGTCCGAACTGACCACCCAGAAGCTGTCCCAAAGATGCACAGTACAATTCCACTCCAATTTTATTAGGCCACCTCCGCTAGGCAACCCACTTTCATCAGCTCCTTGACTGGTCTCCTAAGACAGGCTTTGCTGGGTATTTTTAAACCTTCTCCAAGAGTTTAAACCATTCTCCAACTGTGGACAGGCAAAGGTGTCTAAGCTGAAGTCTGAAGAACTTCCACACAGTAAAGGTCTGGTCACTTAGAGAAAATGTAGAGGAAGGAAACAAGAAAAATTAAAACAAAGCAGCAACAACAGAGATGAATACAGCAAAAGACTGGAAAGCCGCAGAGAAGAGTGGATTCGGTACTAAGGGAGAGAGCAGTTGCAGAGAATTGGACCAAGAACCCTCTAGTCCAGTCTCCTTCTTCCGTGGGAGCCAAAGAAATTGTACCAGGGTGAAGCTACCCAAAACGGGGTAAACCAGATCAATAGTTCTGGGATGCCAGAAGTAGACAGGCCTGTCCTTCCCTCTTGGTCTTACTCTCCTGGCTGATTACCTTCCACCAGTTCCTGAGCCTCTCCGGCCCCTCTGTGAGCTGACTCAACCACAGGAACCTATAAACAGGCTAATGCAGCCAGAATAAAACACAATTAAAACAAGATAGTTTCCTGCTGGTTGAGTGAGGCAAATCAGCTTGGGGCCAGGCTGGATGAGTGCCAAAGCTCAAAGGAGAGGATGAGCAGAAGTGGGAGGGAGATGAGCCATCGGGAGCTGCTGGTCGGCTCAGCCACTTGCCAAACCCTATCCTCAGATCAAGGCAGGTACACCTGGGATGGTGTGGCCCTTCGCAGAAAGCGGAGAAGGTATCTTGGCTCTAGCAACATAAACACAGTTGGAAAGCCCATTGGATCATCCTGTCTGAACTTCACGTAATGCCGGTCATAAAGTTTCCACTTCTTTACTCCTGATTTGAGCCCAAGGACCTGAAGATCTTTCAGAAAAGTTTCTGGCCTTGGATTGCGGCATCAAGCATGGAGGCTCCCCACTACCTTCAGACAGCTTGTTCCACTGGTCAAATCCAGTCGCTGTCAAAAAACAACACATCTTAGTTTTCATCCACACTTTCCCAGCTCTGGTCTTTGGAGGGAGTTAGGAAATTTATGGCATTTCAGGGCTCTCAATGCACAGCAGAGCTCCCAGAGCCAGAAGTAAGAGACTTGTAGCTACTACACTTCTAGTCAGTAAAAGCTACTCATTGCATATTGGCCTAATTTAGTGGAAAGGAGACAGAGCAGACGGCCCTTTGTTTAATGGAATCCAGCATGCATAATTACTTGATTTTCATACACATGAATGCCACAGTTGTTCAAACCACTTCTACAGCCACACACCTTCTGAAAGTTAACCCACAGGTTAACACCCGAGGGTGCCAAATGAATCTCGGTCTGGATTCAGGGAGACAACACCTGCATTGCTCAATACACCGGTCACTTTTGATCTTCACAAACGAACTCCAGTTTAAAGAAAGTCTGTACTCTGCCAAAGTTCTGTCTGGTAGACAGACAAAAGTTCCAAACAGAGTAGCAGCTTCAATGGGGCATGGTTTCCACATAGTCTCGGTGAGCCCGCAAAACCATCCAGAAAAGATGTTGACCTTAATACTCAACCACAGAAAAACTAACGACTGTACAAATACAGCTGAAATTAAAGAGAAAAAAAAAACAACACCTCCACAAACAAAGCAACTTTTTTTTTTTTTGGTTGGGAGGGAAGTTTTTTTACCTGCACAACATATCTGGAGAGAATACAACTTCTCAGCTTGCACTTAGTCAGCACAGGTAACTTCTCTTATTTAGAGAGAGAAAAGTTGCCAAACAGCATCTAGCTGGCTAGCACCTCTGCTCTAGGATGCGCTTCAAGAGCCTCAACTTCTCCCTTCATTCTCCTGCCTGCCTTCACACCACGTTGTATTAACTCAGCACTACTTGAGTAAAACACAAGGAGTCTGCACAAAGACCACTGCAAGCAAAACTCTGTGCTTCAAATCAAAGGACAGACTTGTGAAAAATGAATAATTGCTTTATAGCCTTCAGTGTTCAACATGTACAGCCCATAAGGCCAGTCCTACACCATTTACCTGAACCTCACCGGAGCTGCACTCCACAGTCATGTGGCCTTTCACTGGAGGTGGCTGCTGGATTGATACAGGGGCAGAGTCAAATGCAAAAACTTCTTACATTTAAGGCTCTTCCAGAACTCCACTCCAAAATTTAGGGGAAATGAAATAATTTAAAAAAAAAAATAAAATAAAATCAAGGCCTACCAAAGTTAACCCAGTCAAAACGAGATGAACACTGAAACAGCTGTAATTGGGGCCTCCAAAAGGAATCACATTGAGCGAAGAATTTCTCAACTGCAGAGCAGAAACTTTATATCGTATCAGTGTATATTCAATCCAAGGACTTCTTTATTTAGCATCAAGCACACCAGCATTTTATTTTTAATGCTTTAATGGGTTTCTTCTTTTAGATTTTGATACCGTTCAAATCTGTCTGGTTATACACGCTAACTTTATAAAAAAAACACCCCAACATACCATTCATGTAGAGCAACCCAAAGTTTGAGAGGAACAAGAACCATAAAAGGGCCACTCTTTGAAACAAGACAAGCATTTAGTCCACACTATAAATTAACATGAAAATTCAGTTGCAAAGGCCAGAATTTAGTACTTGAAAAGGGAAATGAAAATACACGAAATCAAATTTCCTAAGCCCACACACTGAAGAGTAACCAAGTGGACTTCTAACACATTCCTTTTTTAAAGGATAATGCACTCTGGGAAATAAGAGTTAAAATGCCAACTTTAACATCAAGAGATGCTACAGTGTTGCAAAGAGAAACTAATGGATTAAAAAAAAAAAATCCTCAAAAAAAGAGTCTAGCAGAATCTGATGGGACAAGCACCTTTGAGATGAACCTGCCAGGTGCCCTGTACCTCATCCTTCTTATGGCACAGCGCAAGCATTAACCTATTAGAAAACTTGCTGGTCCCCTGCACCACAGTTGAAAGAATTCTAAGACTACGAATTCTTCAGACTAAGCAGCAGTCCACCCATTTCAGAAACTGAAAGCTCAGTAAGGAAAAGGGATAAGAAGTAGCAAAACAAATGTCAAACTCATTAGCAAAAGGGCCCGCAATGACCACAAAAATCCACCAGACACAGAACTCGTAAGAGACAAAACACCAGGAGTAAACGACAACACCTTCTCATACATCTCAGTTTAGAAGAAACACCTGTAACAGCACAGCAGCAAGAAAAGAACAGGAGAAAATCCTACTGCCAGTCAGGAAACAAGTAAACAGATCCTGCACTTCTAAGCCTTCTCAAGTTTACTTCAGCCTCAAGATCTGAGACAGGTGACCAGTTCAATCTCGAATGATAAAAAAAGAAAAAGAAAAAATAAATAAAACTAAGCCTCCTGTTCCCCCATCACCTCCGTCTCTGAACCTCCACATCCCAAATAGAAAATGAAAATCCCCTCGCTGCTGCTGCTGCCTCTTGCTCACCCCACACAGACCCCCTGCCCCCAGGGAGACAGACCCGTTCCCCTCCCCAAGCCCGAACGCCAATGGATCCCGCTCCAGCCGGGACCGGGGGACCGCTGCCACCGCCACCCTCCAGACTTCCACCCACGGCAGAGCCCGGGGAGCGGCGGGCCCGGCAGCCCCAAGCACCGGCAGAGAGGAGCCGGGGCTCGGCGTCGAGCGGACGAGGGGCCGCCGCGCCTGCCCGGCGCCCCCACCTCCGCTCGGGACTGCCCCCCACCCCGCTCNCACGAGTCCCCAACACCGCCACTCACCTCCGCGCACTCTGACCCCTGACCCCGCTCTGACTGGCAGCGTCGCCGGCCAACCGCAGCGCCGCCTGCCGCCGCCGGAGGCGGGGCTTCCTGCCCAGGGCATCCCTCCGCGCAGGCGCACACTGGCCGGCGCAGCGCGGGGGACGCTGGGGTTTGTAGTTCGGATCGGCTTCCCATCCACCCCCCGCCTTCCGCCCCGCACCGCCGCGTGGCCGCGCCTCGACGAGGCCGTCGTGTCCGTCCCGGCGAGGCACCGGGCCANCCCACGGTGACCAACCCGTCCCCCGGTGTGTCCATGGGCCACCCCTTCCCCACTCCACCGCCTCACCCCTCATGTCGCCTGGGGCCATTCCTTACCCACCTGTGGGCCACCAGGGGTCACCTTGTCATGTCCCTGGTGCCACCCTGTCATGTCCCCTGGTGCCACCACCGCCTGTCCCCTCTGTGCTCTGCAGCTGCAGCCTTCAGCAAACCCAGCTTCAGCTGTAAATGTCGTGTGTGTTACAGCACACACGTGGAGCTTGCCTTGGCTGCACCTGGGAGAGGTCACGTCTCCCATGGCGGTGCAGCCCATGGGCACAAGTCTCACTTGGGGACCCTCTGCAGGGATCCCGCCTTGCCCCGGCTCTGCTCTGGGTCCGGTCAGTGCTGCCAGCTCCAGTAACTCTGTGTCAGTCTTAACAGTGCCTGGGCAGGGCTGCACCAGTGATCATTCCCTCCATTTGTTTGGGATAAAGCAAAGCCAGGTCCCTCAGAGAACCTTGGGCTGTCTTCCCTCCACCTTGCTTGGACATCGCTTTGACTTGTTGCACATCGGTCACCAGCTTCCAGAGTCTTCTGTGTTCACGCAGCCCTTTGAGCCTCAGCCTGGGTCAGGACCTTGCCTGGGCTCCATTAGACACCCCTAAGTGGTGGCGTCTCCTCCTCACACATGCAGCTGGCACTCTCAGCCAGGACACCCAGATCTTGCCTGCAACAATTCCCTAATCTAGCCTACTGCTGGGTCCATAACCGTTGGAAAGCCCTGCTGACGTGACAAGCATACTAGCTGGGGCCATTCCCTGCTTTCCTTCCCTCCTTGCCCCTCAGATTAACTTATGCCTCCACATATCAAGCCAGCAGTTCATAGAGTTACAGAATCATCATGGTTGGAAAGGACTTCGCCAGGAGAATGCTGTGGGGGATGGTGTCAAAGGCCTCACCAAAGTCCAGGTAGACAACGTCCATTGCACTGTCCCTGGTACACCAACACGTGTGCGAAGAGCAAACTCAGAGTCACCAACTGGCACAAATAGGGCTACAAGGGATCCTAGAGGCCACCTTGCCCATCCTCTGCCTACAGGTGGGAGCAATCCCAGCTCTCTGCCATCTTGCTGTCCTCTTCAAATCATCCCTTAAGCCTTCCTCAGGCTCCATGCATTATAATATTGGACAAAGAAAATCACCAGGGTGTGGAGATCACTGACTGCCACTCCACATGAGCTGAGCTTCTGGCACTTTCCTGGCTGCCTGGACAGATCTGCCCGGTGCTCCTGCCTTTAATTGTGTTACTGATTCTTCAGGATGAGGTTTTTTTGTTGTTTGTGTGCAGCCTTGAACTTGGGAGGCCTGAATCATGAAAGTAGCATGTCAGAACTATAAAAATACCAACAGTAAGCCATTTAATAATAGAAAGAGTTCCTTTAAGCCCTCTTAGATTTGGCATCTCTCAGCCTCCCACCCACATAAGCAAGAATAAGTGAAGTTTTACTTCTAAGCTTAGCTGTATCACTGTGATTTGTCAAGCCTTTGGTGACTGATGTATGGTGTGCCAGGAGCCTGGGAGAGCAAATTGAGGGCCTTTGCACTGTGGCATTCCCTGAGCAATCTGTTCTTGCTCCTCCTTATCAGGGATAGAACCTGGCTGAGATGTGCTTGAAATTACACTGCAACCCCAAAGCTTGAAATTTAGGGTTGTGAGTATTTCTAAGGAGGATGAGAGAAGAGGGCTTTTCACTGCTGACCTCTGTACGTAGCAGTAAAAAATATTTTTTTTTTCTCAGTCTAGACGAACAATGAATGGCTCAAAGATGTGTGCATGCCCTCTTTTCATCTGCCAAGCCTGGTGCCGTTTTCCCAGGTTTTTCAGGCAGCACAGCAGGAAGGAGATTTCCTCTTGCCTTTTTTTTTAGGGGGAAACCTCTTCTCCCAGCTGAGCATCTGCGATAACCAGGGGCCACATCTGCCAGCCTCAATGACCCTTGTGAGATCCATACAAGTTGTCCTCCAAGGACTGCAGGACAGCAATGCAATTACCTTCAGCAACTGCACTTTCAAAGAGGTTCTTTTTTCTGGCACAGCTATCAGCTTCCAAAAAAGGCACCAAACTAGTTTGAGGAGAGCCATGGTTTGTTAAATAGTCACTGGTTCTGCAGTGTTCATATCTGAGCCTGTCTTATGTGAGTGTGCGCGTCTCAAATGAACACTGCAGGTCACTGAAAATGTCACCTACAGATTAATCTGGCTCACTCCAGGCTCCTGGAAAAATGAATGAGGGTGATCAATAGATACCCTGTGGCCTCCCCATCAATGCACATGGCCCCTGTAACATCGTGGCTGGGAACAGCTCTCCTCCCCAAGGGACTGCAAAGGTGAACAACTGCCAGAGCGTCCTGGCCAAGCAATGCTGATAAACTGCATTGTGCATATGGGGAAAAGTGGCCAAAAGGGCTGAGAGTTGCCAATCAGGGTCACCTTATTTATTCCTCATTGCACAGCCCATGTGGGTCCTGCTACCCCATTGCCTTAGGGCTGAGAGAGTCAGTCCTCTGTCAGTTCCAGAGCGAGCGTGTTTCAGGAGCAGCTCTGTTGTCTTAATTGCTTGTCCTACTTTAGAGATTTTGGGATGGCTGGAAGCAGCCCAGAGGAAATAGGGTCCATGCTGGGGCTGTGTCTGGGCTGTCCTGATTTACAAGAAGGACTATCTTGAAATACTGGACAGAAGGGCAGCTCAAAGCTTCCAGCTCTGCCTCCCTCTCCTATGGCTGGATCCCCTGTGCTGTTGCCAGTAGATGCAGCAGCATGGTCTACAGTTACCTATAAGTTTTAGTTGTTTTAAAACCCCAACAGTTTCTTAACAAAGCATCGTTTCATTCAGCACAGATGTGCAGCCACCTCTGGGCTGGCAGATGGACAGGACTTTACGAGAAGGCAGCAAACCAGTGGAGCAGGTCAAGGCAGAAAATACAGAATAAACCCTCCAGGTCCAATGTGGCAGCTCCAGGGAATCCTCTGTATGAAGTAAGGGCTGAGCCCATCGTGGTCCAAGATAAAGTACGAGGTCTCTGCCTGCTACTGGGGCAGCAGAAAGAAAAAGGGAAGGTCCCACCAACTGCTTCCTCCTCCCCTGCTCCCAGTGCCTCCTTCCCAAGGGCACAGGTCCTTTAAAGGCAATGGGATTTTACATGATTACACCACAAAGAAACATCACCTCATTTTAAAGACAACTCCTTCAGTTCTGTTCAGCTGCTTATGCTGAATGCAACTTTTAAATGTCTTATAATACACATGACAAGTAGTCTTGTATCACTGTTTTCTACTTAACAAGTTAATAACGTGCCAACCCAAATCCTTCAGTTACTAACGCCACCGGTGGGACTCATTAACCAACACGAACACATATTTAAGGGAATACTAATATTCACAATGTAGGTTTTTATATTCATATTGTCATTCTTGAAACCACAGCTCAGTTCATGTATTCTGTCGAAACATTTGTTTGCAGAGGATTTCTGTCTCCCTTTCCCTCTAAACACATACACTATCACTGGGGTATCATTCTGGTGAATGATATTAATGACAGCGTGTCATCACGGAAAGCTATTCCTAGCTGTCAATTAAAGGATGTTTTGAAAGAAAGCAGCTCATTCAGCCCCGGTGGGAGCAAGTGTGTCGCATTGTTTGACAGTGACCCCCTTGATGAATTTGGGAGCAGCAGCAACAGCAGCTCTGTGGGGATGGGAGGTTTGCGGATGCAGCGCAGGGCTCTTGGGTGATAACGACAGGAGATTGTAAAGGTGCTGATGTCCTTACCAAAGGAAAGGCAAAAGAGGATTTCAGATCCTAAAAGCAATCCACGTGTAGGAGTATAGGTCAGGAAAGGAGACCCAGGGATACTCAGCTGTTGCCCTGCATCTTGTAATATAATTTCCATCCAACGTCCCAGTAAATTTATCAACCTCCGTTATCAAACCTGTTTGTTTACGTGCCCATGCTAACCCAAATAGTAGCTTCTTCAGGTCTCTCTGACTGGTAGATGGGAAACTTCCTCTAATTCCCAGATTAAGTGTATTCACAGCTAGTTTACACACTGGCAAAATGGTCCTTGGCTTTGACTTGTTGGTTGTTTTTTCTTCCCCCCTCCCCTGGTGTATCTACAGGCAACTCTCAGATCCCAGTCAGCTTTGTTATTCTTTGTTTTGCTGGGCTAAACAAACCACATTATTCTTGTGTCTCCTCACCACCTTGGCTTTCCATTTCCCACACCATCTAAGTATCTGCACCTGCTCCAGTTTCAATAAAATTTTCTTGAGCACCAGTGCCCAGCCTGGTATACGGTATTCTTGAGCTGGGCTCCAAGGCCTTGTACAATATTTGTCACTTGGCCCTAAAAATACCACTCATATAAACATGCTTGATTTCTATATTTCCCCCCTCAACAGGGTGGTCCACTCTCAGGGCTTTCTTGTTCCTTTTATTTTCCTAAGCACTCCTTGCACAGTAATAAAAATGTACAGACTCAGTGGGGATCTGTTTTAACTTCAAATGTGCTGATTCAGTTCAAAACCCATTAATTCAGCCGGAATCAGGGCCATGGGGTGGAAATCCTTTTCCAGTTAAAACAGAGGTGAGAGGGACAGCCTTTGGCAGGCTAGGAAATAAAGCGCACTAGAAAAACATAGCAGGACATCAGAAAGTGGCTGTTGACTGGGCTATGTCAACAGAGGACCAGTGAGTCTTGGACATTTCAGATCAGGACGAGATCTCTCCATAGGAGATCTGAGTAGCTTGGATTTGGGCAAAGCTCTGGGGTTTGATGGATTATATTTCTCTAGGCTGTGCTTTGCTGGGTTGGACACAATGGTCCCTGCTGGACCTCACATTGGCACACAAGAGGCTGTACAAAGCTGGCCCAATAGGCTTCTCCTGTCTCCAAAAGATCCCCCCTTATTCAAGAGCGCAGCAGGATGCAATGAAGTGCAGAGCAAACACAAGTGGTGGTGTAGCTTGGGCTGCACACCACCCCGGTTGCCCTCTGCAGAGCTCTGGTGCAACCACCCCAGGCACACAACACTTGGTGCTGGGTGTGAAACTGCCACCAAGGTACCCACTTCAGAAAGCAGAAGCGTACCCGGGTAGGTGGCTTGAGTAAAGACAGAGAGAGAAAAGTGCCCGGTGAATCCAGGTTTTGCAACTCAACTCCACTTTGGGCAGAAGACCTACCTACGCGTGCCAGGAAGGCATGGGCACCAAAGCACTAAATGAAACGATCCCTCAGCAGAGCATTTCCACAAAACATTTGACTGAAGGAAAACGTAGGCTGAACATCAGGAGAAATTTCCTGAGGCTACGATGCATTAAATTGTGGGATCACCTCCCGGGAGGAGCGATGAGAACCATGAAACCAGCCACTTATAGGACCGTAAAACGTCCCGTCAGTGCCAACCCCATTCCGGTTGAAGGGAGCTGCACTGAATCATCTACCATCCCTTTTCCAACTCTCACTGCTAAAATTCAGACCCAAGAAGTACAAAGAAAGACGGACAAACAGTGATGTCAATTTGCTAAAGAAATACAACCTTTTTTACGTTATTGTATGTCGTAAAACCCTTGAGCTCACACTGTATACTTGATCTTGATATTCCAATGCCATCCACAAAAAAATTCTGGCTTAACCCTCACAGTTTATATTGTCACTATAAATGCTGGTAAAAAAATATTGTACAGTTGGGTGCAGTTTATTCTTTATATTTTAATGGCTATAGCAAAACTTCATTGCTAACTAGTAAAAAAAAAATTAAAAAAATAAAAAACTTGAATGTGTTTTACAGCTATGTCGTCATGGGAAAGCTGTATTTCAAAGTGAGGGCATCAAGAGCAGTGAAATGGGACATTTTTAAACATTTTAAACATTTTTAATGGGACATTTAAAAAAAACACTTCACGAAAATCTCTTTGCCAGTATTTTAGCTAATAGGGTTGGAGTGTATAAGGGAAGGGTTCTGACGCCTGCACAGGCCACTTGAGCCGCTGCTCAAGTGTCTTGAACTCTAAGTGTAAATGGAAAAAACATCTAAAATTAAGCGTTTCTCCTGGAGGAACAAATTGCTGATAAAGCAAATCTTCCCATAGGACAAGCACACCTGCTGGAAGGTAGAGAGACGTTTTTATGTGTGGGATTTTAACTTGAGATAAAATACTTTTCATGGGCAGTCATATGGAAGACAGCTGGCCAAAAATAATAATAAAGGAATTTGTATCCCTTGGGAAATTCGGAGGTTGCAAAATATACGATTTTTGACCTAAGCTGGGCCCAAAAATTTAGCTCTCCGATTCTTTTCCATTTAATGACGTATTCCCAAATAAAAATAGTATATTTCTTTTCACTTTACCACGTTGACATTTCTTTTCTTTTATTGTTACATAATTCTGCAAGTCCAAACCATCCATTACACCACACTGTTACGTTTCCTTATGCTGTATATTACATCGACAGGCATAATCCCCACCCTCTTTTAAGATCCTATTAAACCAGTGGAGTTTCTTCATGAAACTGAATATCAGGAGCAACAAGGATCCCTGCACCAAGTTTGGGGGGACGGGGATTTTTGACTACTATTTTTCAAATGTGTTTTCAGAAGGTGGACAGAGGAGATGAGAGCAGAAAAGAAGTGCCCAGCACGATCCGAACAAGCACAGGGAGCATGGCAGTTGAAGAAACCAGCTCTTGGACTGGTGACTGGCAGGAAAACAGCCTGGCACAAACCCATCCTCACTCATGGTTTGATTCTTCCTGTGGGCAGGGGAGCGAAACTTTGCAAAGGGAAAATACTGTACCCAGAGAGCGCCTGGCTCCCCATCAGCTCGGGAGACCCCAGGTTTTTGGCCAAGCGCTTGGACCAAAAAGGGTATAAATGTATAACACAGGAAGAAAACAATGCTGTCAGAAGGAGATGAGAAAAAAAATCCCATATGAACATTTTGGATAATTTCTCAGCAAAAGCTTGGGTAATGTTGACACATCCTAGGAAATGTTTCCAGTTACTCCAATCAGTGTTTTCTGGTAGAAAACTGGTCTGCTGGAAAAAAAATTGACCTGCTCTACCATGAAATCTCTTATGTTCATTATTTGTTTGGACTCAGCCGTGGTGCTCAGTGCTCTGCAAAACTTTCTGGATCCAAAAGTCCTCTAAACTGTGCCGTAGAAACTAAATAATTACCTGGCTAGCACTTGCCACTGCTACTCCAAGTGTCCAGAGGCCAGGTCCTTTGACTGTTTCCTAAATTCCTGGCCAAAGCAGCTCCTTTCATCAAATTTAAGGTCTTGACACTCTCTCCAGAAACATGCACCTCCAAAGCACAGATAAATTCACCGGGAGGAAGGTGCGTAAGGAGTTACTTCCTGGTGTAAGGAGCTGAGAGTCAGACCCTTGCTCTCACATCCCTTCTGTCTACACTGCTTTAATTTCCCCATTGTCTCCTCTTCTGTTTATTCTATTTTCTGCCTCTTTGTCTTTCCCCTCCAGTGTTTGGAGACCCTCTTTCCTCTTCTAGCCTCTCTCTTCCTCCCATCGTTTCCCCCAGCTCTCTCCTTCCTTCCTTCCTTTCTTTCTTCTTTCCTTCCTTCTCAGCTCTACCCCTGGAGTTTCTATTCTCTCTTCCCCCCTCCCTCTCTTCCATCAGGACTTCCTCTTATGCCACCAGAGGCACCTACTCTGCCA
This sequence comes from Thinocorus orbignyianus, assembly GCA_013400375.1. Lineage (NCBI taxonomy): Eukaryota > Metazoa > Chordata > Aves > Ciconiiformes > Thinocoridae > Thinocorus > Thinocorus orbignyianus. The sequence continues at coordinate 494,017 of VXBW01003242.1, read as the reverse complement.
GGGGCAGGGAGGAGAAGGACATGCCATGTCCACACAAGCCTTAGATACAGACATCCCGGTTTCCCCTTGCCTGGGGACCCGTCGCGGCTCCTGCATCTCCTGCTGCTTTCAGTGCAGATTGCCACACAGGGATGAGAACATGTAAGGGGTCTTAGGAGACAGTGCAGAGAGGTCCAAAGGCTGGAGTCCTTGGCCTCTGCCTGCAAGCATTCTTTGAAACCCAAGAGAAAGAGCCCGTGAGAACGAGCGGTGCATCCTCACCCAGACCTCCTCCTTTTTTACAGCCCTGGAGTAGCTGAGCTTTGAAATGGCAAAATTCCCTTTTCTTCGCCAAATATTCTCACTTACGTTGGTTGCCATCAAAAAGCACAGCTGAAACCACTGAAATTCATCACATCTGTGACCCACGCTGGAGGTAAGAGACAGCTCCTCGCTGCTGAAGAGGCCAGTGTAGTAATGTGCTACCTTATCTCTAGTGCCACTGACTTCAGTCTATTTAATTTTCCCTTTGATTTTAATATAGATTTATTGAAAACAACAGTTATCAAAACAAACTGCACTGGCAAATTGGTGTTCGTCTGTAGCTGTACAAGCACCTATAAAGCTGCCAGCGTATGAAATAAATGGTGCTATATGGGAGGTCAGTTATTGCAATAGAAGTTCCCTAAGGATTTGCACTGGGCAGTTTAATATTTTTCTTATTACCCTCTTCTCTTTCCTACTATTTATGCCTCTCTGTTTAAATTTAAAACATACAGCCATCTGCCAAGACAAGCCTCCCTGATAAAATCACCTCTGGTAAACCTTTTCATGAGTGGGCTTCCCTCAGAGCACCAACAGATACTGATGTGTCCCATTCAAAAGGCAGGCAAATAGGGACAGGGAGGCCAAGTTTTCTTTCCAAAAGGCTTCACCACCTAGGCCAGCTCTTTTTCCCCGCCTGGTTTTGAAAGATTTTGTCCTTGGAAAAAACCTCACAGATTAAACCCCTGCTTCTTGCCATGTTATTTAACCTCCATTCAAATTCTGTGGCAGTATCCCACCTTAAGCCAATTGTACCTGGTATCTGTGGGTTCCTCCCTATGCACGATGCTAAAAAAATCAAATCCAATCATAGTCTAAACCCGTTCATCAGAAGAGATAAAAGGGTTTCTGTACTGATCTCCACATCAGGAGAACACAAATCAAATAACATAACTGTCAAATGAGGAGACGAGGTGTTTAAATGCCTATAGAAAGAGGAACTCTAATTACAGAAACATCTATAATGTAACTAATATTATTTACATTAGAGCGATGCTAATCCAGAGGAGGGTTAATGTCCCTGCTCCTAAAACATTACAGTTTAAATAGACAAGAGACAGTGAGAGGATGGAGGGGAGCATCAGCATGCTCATGCCTGCTCAAAGATGAAGGATGGAGGCAAACTCCTCACGATAGAAGAGGAGAGGATGAAAGCAAGCCAAAATGTGCAATAATGAAGATGAGTTTAGATGCATCCAGAAAGAGCAAGCGACTTGCTCAGCCTCATGCAAGCTGCCTGGGGAGGTGGTGGAAAATAAATAAAAGCCAGGGATGGCTTATATGAGTCTCTTACTCACAAAAACATCACTCGGCAGTGGGCAGAGCTTGGATCCCACTGAATCATGGGCAGTCTTGCACTGCGTTCTGCAAACATCCAGTTCACTGGGAATGAGCTCCTGCTGCCACTTAATGCTAGGCTGGTAGGTTTTCAGACCAGGCTGCTTCACCTTTGTCTCTACGTGAGAGGTATCAGCCAGCACCTTGGGGCTCCAGGGCAAAAAGCATCTTGCTTTGGTTGACGGAGAAGGGGTCGAGCTGATAGAAAACAAGCAAAGGTCTCCCTTCTCTGGACCAATTCACCGCTCAGCCCATCACCACACAGACAACCCACCCCATGCTCAGAATTGAACCTTCTGGTCTTAAGCTCTGCTTTCTGGAGGACCTCACACAGCTTCCCCAGACCAAAAGCCTCCTTCTCTTTCTAAGTCTGTACAAATTAGGGGCAAGACATTAATACGAGTGCTTTGTCCTTTATCCACTGTAGTTTCCAGCTGTGGCAGAGCTGGAGTTCTGATGAGAGGTCGTATTCCCCTTCTCCTCAATCCTGCCCCTTCCCACTCTCTTCCCAGTCCAAAAGCTCAACACTTGCATCTACCAGTACTTTAGAGACCACTTGGAGTCCTTCCTGTCTGGCCAGTCCAGCCTGGGGTTGGATGTGAGGTGTTTAGACCATATTCCATTTGATGTGAATTGCTGCAGTAGAGACAGAAAGAGGAAGTATGATCTTCTATAGAGAAAGCTATTGCAATATCAAATATAGCTCCAATCTCTTCTTGAGAGGTCTCAAACATTTCTCATCCCCTTCAAAAACTTGCTGGAAAAAATAACAATCATCTGACGTGCCTAAAATGAGAAGAAAATCTTCTGCATTTGGAGGTGAAGGATCCACAGAGTTTGGCACTGGACCCCACAGATTTTCCAAGGCTCTAGTAACAGTCCAGCACAAAAGGGAAAGCCAGCAGACGAGTAGCAGAGCATTAACAAGTCTGAATGACACGTGCAGCCAGATTGTCTGCTTCGCTGACAATTGATGCCATCCCCATTACTGGGAAAACATTGTAAGCAGGCTTCCATAGCGCTCTGCAGCTTATTGCTACAGATAGCCAGTGTTTCTTGTCATGGCTTGCGGCTTTTGTGAGCTGGTGTAAAATGGCTTGCTGTTCCCATGCCCGAATTTACTGGTGGAGGCAGCTGATGCACAGCCAGAGCGTGACTCTCCAAGCATCTTGTATGCTTTGGGATTCTGAAAAGTAGCAACTGTATTATAAATACTACTCTGGCACAGCTAAAGAGGCAGTCCTCACCAGAGAAGCTTGCTGTTAAGTCTCACTGTTGAGGATCAAATACAGGACAAGGAAAAGGGAGTCCCACAGACAAGAGCAGAACCTGGGCAAGGAGAGCACAGGGCTCTCTGCAGGCACTCCTGGGATCATAGGGAAGGCCAAGGCTGAGATATTTATGTCAGACAATTTGTTCTCACCATCTCAGCAGTGCTGGAAGAAGAGCAAGTGGTACGGAGAGCAAGGCAGGGGGGCAGGAGCCCCTGGGCAGTGGGAAGGTGCCCAGGGAAGAGCACCCCATGACAACCTTGGGGCAGGCAGCAGAGGGCTGAAGGAGCTGATCCATGCAGACAGGGGCCATGGGTGATTTCCTCAAGTAAGGGTCCACTAGAAAAATGTTTGAGAATCACAGTGCTAAAGTGCTTCTTTTGTTTCTGTTAGTATTCCCTCTTCACTCACACTCTCCATTTCTTTTTCTTTCACCCCGGAAGAGGCTCATAAGGAAAGACAAACGGTTTGCCTCTCCTGGCAGTGGAGATGTGACACAAGCATGTGGTTTCACATTTTCACATCCCTCTTACATCCTCCTCCTACAGTCAAAAGTACTCTGTAAGGTAAGCAGCTGTGATGGGTAGGCAGAGCAGGGGATGAGGGGAGAGGAAGGAACAAGAAGAATTGGAGGCTGAGGCAGAGCATCCCTGTGAATCATAGCAATTTCCTCTGATCCTGTTTTATCATTGGGGGTGGGAATGTAAAAGATGCAGAACCTGTGTGAACAAGGTCAAATTAAATCACATTTCCAGGCTGGGGAAATTACTTTTGCCTGCAGCAAGAGAGGTGCACAGCACGAATGAAGGAGGGGAGGCTCATGCCACCAGGCATGCTGTATCCAACTAATGCAAGACAGAGGGAATTTATAATTAGCCTACTGAAATATATCCCTTCAGGATTTCAGTGGAGGGGGGGTGTCACACCAATTGAATGTGTAACAGAAAGACTAACAGATCTTATTTCAAACCTATTGCTCCTTATGGAAGACAACTCATCTTTATCTCAATGGACATGTGTTTCTGTCTAATGAGATGACATTACTCAACAGGGTCAACTACCCACACGCTCTGAAGACATAAGAACATCTCCCAGACAATTCAAACCTGACTCAGCTTCTAGAACACCAATGGGAGAAAGGCCCAGATTCTGCTGAATCTCCAGAATTCCGAGAAGAGCACACAGATTGTCAGGTCTATCCAACATCTCTTGGTCAAACCTTACGACTGTTTCTCACTGCCACAACCGTGGGGGAAGGAGAACAAAGCTGTGCATAGGTGGCTTGGTGGACAGACAGAAGGCTGGATGGAAAGGAGTCTCCTGAAAACCAGCCAAAGAATGCATGACTGGAAGAAGTGGCCTTTCACATACTTCACATACAACAGGGAGAAGTGAATACAGCCTCCCATGCAGCCTTGCTAGCTGTGCGTGACGCATTGCGGGCACGTCGGTATTGGAGTGTCTGCTTTAGCTAACTCACTGTCTCAGCACTAACAAAGAAAAGTGGGTGAGGTAGTCTGTGCAGGGGATGGCTCTCAAGTCTGAAGTGCCTAACCTGGGTTATTGTAGTGGAGTTTTCTTTTAATCCCGACCATCCTTCATTCCCTTTGATTTTTATTAGAGCTGCGGAGGAAACCCAGGAGTTTGGAGATGGACCAGGCTTAGAGCTCGCCTAATCCATGTCTTGTCTCTACTGGTAATGGTACTGCCAAAAAGGCACAGTGGGCATGCAAGAAACCTTGCAAGGGAAAACCACACCGCCACAGTAGGTCAATCCATTCCCTGGGACAGTTTCTTTTGCAAGCCAGCTACTGGTCCAACCTGTAGTGTAAGAGCTTATGCCTCTTCCAAGGTTTATTTGGTTTATTTGCTATTAAAATTCAAGTTATTCTTATTATCCGGATAATTTAATGAATTCCAGTAGATTCTGCCCTTGGAGGCTGGGGTTGAGGTCTGGAGGAAAACTACAGATGGGATGAGATGGTCCTCCAACAACCAACGCGGGCATCTGAAAGATTGTCAGATATGGGGCACTGAGACTGGATGATGCGATCTGGGGCACCGGGACTGGATGCAGAAAAAGCTAGCTAAAGAGAAAGCTGGGCCAAGATAAAGAAATTTTGAGTGTATCAGTTTCTGAACAGGCTCGTGTCTGACAGAAAGCCAGCTTGTTGCACGTATTTGCCTGCTTTAAATAATTTACTGCTAGAGTAATGCGAGCTGGATTAAAGGACAAAAGAGGGGCAAAAAAAAGGGATTGGATATGGAGGTGAGAACTGACTTGTGAAAAAGACTGGTAAAAAGAAGACCTGTGTTTCTCAGAGGAGGATGGGTAATTTCCCAGGAGGGAAATGTAGAAAAGCAGGCAAAAATCCTGGAAATCAGCAGCAGGAATCTCTCTTTGTATGAAACCAAAAATCACCCAAAGTTGTAAGAAGAAATTATGAAAACAGTCTCTGAAGCCAGGTTTGGTGACTGAGCTAAGGAAGAGCTGGAGCTCTGGAGCACATCGCCCTCTCAGAAAGGGAAGAGAGGATCTCAAGGAGAAATGGGGCTCAGATGGGTCAATAGCAGCCCCCCCCTCCCTCCTGCAAATACCCCAGTGGGTACCTCAGAGTCCAAAATCTCTGCCGGGGCAGCAGATGTGATGGGACTGAGGAGAAGGCTGGTTGCTCATGCACAGCAACAAGGACAGGCTTTCCTTGTGCCATGACTGTCCTGGAGCCACGCTGCTGTAGGACCAGGGTAGGGGGGTTCTGCCTGGAAGTCCCTGGCCTGACCCCAATCCCCAGGGAAGGACCAACGAGGCAGAAATTCCCTCTCCCTTGCAGGAGGAGTTTGCTTCGCTGGCGAGGAGTTTTTGCACGGAGTCTTCTGCAAAGGGCAGGGGGGATGGAAAGGGTAGAAGACGTTTCGCTCTGCTCTCATCTGAACAGTGTCTGGTTTCTTATTTCAGCCCGGATTTTGCCCCCTTCAGATTTAACCTCCAACTCCTATTGAACAGACAGATCAGTCTAGGGGAAGAGACATTTATTTATTTGGTTATTATTATTATTTTTTCTAGGGAGGAATACCATCTGGTTGGCATGACAACGGTGCTGTGGGCCACCATAAACACTGGATCATTAGCACCAGTGCATTGGGCTATTATGTAGGCTTGGCCATCAGCGCTGCTAAGGTGTGTGGGTTTATGGTGCAATCCCATTCGTATCGCAGCATGGGAATTATCACAGCAGTCACAGTAGAGAGCACTACAGCTGATGCTGAGGTCCAGCCTTGCACGGGACTAACTGCATCAGCATAAAGCATTTTCCTTTGGAAGAAGGGAGGCACAAAGCATAGGCTTGTCTTAAGTCACTTACAATGTGTGAGCTGGCTAATATCTCACGTGGTTCCTGGGCAGGACCACAAACATCATAATACTTAGCACTTGGAACTCCTAAACAGCATCTCTCTGTGCTACGTAGCATCATGAAAAAATGTACATGCATATAAAGCACCAGGGTGGTGAGGCACTGGAACAGGTTGCCCAGAGAAGTTGTGGATGCCCCATCCCTGGAGTTGTTCAAGGCCAGGCTGGATGGGGTTTTGAGCAACCTGCTCTAGTGGGAGATGTCCCTGCCCGTGGCAGGGGGGTTGGAACTTGGTGATCTTTAAGGTCTCTTCCAACTCTAACCATTCTAGGATTCTACGATTCTACATTTCCTCCTATGAACAGCCAGTTCCTCTTACTACAGATGTGTGAGGCGCTCAGCACAGCTCTGAATTAGATCCACAACCTGTACGTTCATGGGAAAGGGCAACTTGTCTTTCTTTTTACTGTAAAGCACCATTTCAGCTTATATAGCTGTAGCAGATATTAATAACAATCATGCTGCACTTGGCTGCTGCAAACTCTGACTGATGAGAGCAGCCCTAACTCACACAAGTTTCCAATTGATTTTATCTCATGTTAGGCTCTAACTAATCACACCAGAGAGCTGCCTTAAAAGCTCACTAGATCTGTCCTGCTTGGGTTTGCTTGTCTGGCTAAAACGAAAGGTAGGGGTCATATCCAGTTCCCCAGTGAACTGGGGAGCCCCATATCTCAGGTAGGTGCAGCTCTGTGTTCCTGCACCAGGATGTGCAGTCTGTTTGGGCCCTGAAAGCATACCCAACACGTTCCCCACAGCACAGTCACAGCAAACTCCAAGAAACGAAAAGAAGAGCAAAGCCTTGCTTGCCCTGTGCGTTCTCCATGGGCCAAAGCAGGAGCCACTGCTCTGAGCTGCTCTCAGACATGGCTCCAGCTTCCCTCAGGTTCCAAGGCACAGTTCAATAGCTTTGCCTTAGTTTTACTTGATCCCATTAATGACAAAAATGACAAACACATATGCTTTGCCTTTATAGCTATTTCACGCTTTGACATGATCCCGGGCAAGTTACCTATGCTGTCAGCGTGATGGATGGTGCACAGAAGGGGGGTTGGACAGGTGTAGCTCTTGTCACAGGGAAATATTTTTCCACACCATTAGCCTGTGGAACTCATAGCAACAGGATATTGCTCAGAGAGGGATTCAAAAAAGCCCTGGAAAAGAGTGGATGTTGGTACAGAAAACAAGCGTCCAGTGCTGTAACAGCAAACGTTAAGTACATTCGATAGGAAAGGATGTTGCACAATGCATGTACTTAAATCACACAACTTTGGGTACTGAAGTTTTGAAGACAACATGCCTCTGGAGCAGAGTGTCCCAGGAGGGCCTCATTTAGGGCTCTGCACACCTTATCCTAAGCATCTGGATTGGCCCTCAGCTTTGGAAATGATAATACGGTTGATGTTCACCTCTGAGCAGTGTTCCTGAAAAGATTGATAGAGTTACTTCTTGGCAGGTGTCTGCCACCCAGTCTGCAACCTCATTTTTAAGAAGGAATTTTCCAAGGAGAAGGTCATATAGGAAATGGGACGCAGGATGATGGTTTATAAAGAACACCTAGCACTCACTTGAAATAATTCTGGGCATGGTCTCCACCCTTGCTATTGAGATTTGGTGATGGGCAAGGTTTAAAAATAAAGTGGCACCTTGCAGCATGTCCTGAGAAGCAGAACCAGGAGGTTCCCCTTACTCTCCTGTGTTACTCAGTAGATTTTGGAAAAGATCTAGGTGATGGTGATGATAAAAAAGAGAGACATGTACCTGCTGATCATAGGGAAATTTTCTAGGCTGAAGGGGATCTTCTCACTGCTAGTCCTATGAGTCTACCAGTCATTTGAAGGACTGTTTTCTCATTCTGGAAGAACCAGTCATTGAGACTATGCCAGTTCTAAATTTCAAACTTCTGCCAGATAGTATGATTTCAACCCTGCCTCTGCCAGATTCTTCCTCTGCAAGAGAGAATGGACTGGCAGAGGGCGGCTACAGATGGCTCAGAGGACGAAGAGATCCCCTATTAGCTCTTCTGAGCTATGGGACAATCCCTACACCAATCGCTAGAGTAAAGCCCAGATCAGATGCTAAGACCAGATTAATTCTCCCAAACTCATAGGTCAATCTTCTTCTTGGACGTCCTTGCTAACAGAGCACCAGCGAGTGAGATATGACTGACTGCAGAAGCTTCAAGTTCCTGTCCTCCTGGAGTGTAACCCACCAATTTATTGGCTCTTAAACCAGGGCCACGGCTCTGATAAAACCAAGGGACAAAACCATTTGGACAGTAGGGACCACTGGCAGCGCTTCCCAGCATCCGGAGGGGATGAGTGGTCCTTCTCCCAGGCGTGAGGGCAGGGTGGTAGTGGCACGCCGCTGAGACACGCTGGCTGTAGCCAGCAGAGGGCATGGAGATTACACACGCCAGCCAGCCACCCATACCTCGCTGGAAGCGACAGTCCGGTTGAAGCCTAATGTCAGTAAAAATTTTGGGTTTAATCACCTGATTCATTCACTCACCATTTCCCCCTCCTCCACCCATACTGCAGATGAAAGGATGTGAAGGATGGCCTGGGTCTGGCAGAGGTGACAGCCCCACTGACTTCAGGACACGGTCCCATACCTGCAGAATTTCGGCACTTTCGCGGGGTGTTACTTTTGGGGGGACCCACAGGGGCAGGGCAGGGCAGTTCCCAGCAAAAGCAGTGCACCATCACAGGTTCCCCACACACTGCCCATACCCCTGCCATGCAGTTTTGCCCCTGTGCCTTCTGTACTCCCTGCTATCGCTTATCGTATTTCTCAATCTTATTTTATAAAATGGCAGCTAAAGGACACAATGATGAGTGAGGGGTCTCTTGTTTTAAGAAATGTATGTCAGTATTTTGAGAATCCAGCAAGTTTACAGTCAGAGGCACTCTTCTTGGTGGATTTTACGTGTACCTTTGACTTTATGTATTTTTAGACATGTATATATTTTCTGTATTTCTACATATTTATATATATTAATGCATTTTTGCATGTATTATACATATATACACTAAATATTTATGTATATTTACACGTATCCTTGACTTTATCTATTACTGGTAATCTTAGTGGAATCTGTATGCATCTAAGTGCATCTAATCAACTCTATACGTTCAGGATTGTATATATTAATTTAATTTAGACTTCACTATTTAGAAAAGCATTTGCAATGAGGCAGTACAGCACTGTGATAGCCCACAACAATCTCAAATGTTGTTTTACTATTAAGTGCAAGAAAAAAAAAAAACACAACAAAAAAAAAGAAATTGAGGTGTCCCCTATTAGTCTTAGAGATGAGCAATAGCAACACACGCCAAGTTAAATCAGATGTTCAAAGTTATTCTGGGGTCCAAATTATCAGTGTAGAACATATTTCAGTGGAAATTTTTCCTATGGGCCTCTGTGGATATCACAGCTCCATGGTGGTGCAGGAGTCCATGTTTATGGATCCATTTTCAGGATCAAAACCCTCATTAGTAATACAGATTAATGGTAATTACAAATATAAATAACTTGAGTGTATCTTCTCATTTTTCTCTGAAGACATTGCTCACAGAAGCTCGCTAAATGCCAGGCTTGTTCCCTGAATCCAAACTGTATTAAGTTCTTGTGTAACGGTGCAGTAACATAAAGTTAAATAAAGCTGCATAATTTTTTTCTAGGTCTCAAAGCACGGAGCTTGATTCTCAAGTAGCATAAATTGGACACTGGTGCAGGATTCAGATCCACTTTTTCCATACTAAGGAACTGCAAAAGCAAATAAATAAATAAATAAATAGGGTTTTGGCTACGAACAAAAGAAAAAAGTTTAAATCTGAGAGATCATTTTTCATGATGCTGTAAGTACTGAAAATACAGCTTTACAACAAGAGCGCTTTTAAAAGCAGAAATCTGTAATTGCGACTGTGAAGCTGTAGCACCAGCTGGGCTGTGGCTGACTGTTTTCCCCAAGATCCCTGGGAGATAAAGGTTGGTTTTTAACGTGGCTTCCTGAAGTGTGTCAAAACTCTGATGTTATTTGAATTGTGGCCCATCCGTACTCCCCTGTGGAATATTTACCCAAGTCCTCGACTGGTTAGTTGTGTCGGTGTGGAGCGTGCTGCAGGAGGAGCGCCTCAGGAACGCCTGGGGTGCCAATTAGTGGGGTGTCCCCCATACAAATCTGTGGGACTCGTGTGTCGGGGCATCTCTGTGGGGTAGCTGTTTCCCAAGAGGCGTTAGAAATGACCAACCTCAAAAACTCCTAACTTGGGTTAATCAAGGGGTAACTACGAGATGCCAATCATGAACAGAGTATACGCACAGTAATGTGGGGTGTTTTTTGTTTTTTTTTTCCCCACCTGGAATATCTAAAAGCCAATTTTCACACAAAGCAGGGAAGGAGCTCAGGAATCTGAGCCCACGTTTAGCATTGTGCCACCGCTCATCCACGGGAGAAGGCAGTGCTTGCTGCCTGCCCTGCCAGCCTCCTCGCTCCAGCACACGGTGCGCAGGGAAGCAGCAGTGGGGCAGGTGTCTTGAGGGGGAAGCATTTTCTTTTTAAGTTGAGTATCATCAGCCTGTGTGTAGCTGAGCTGCGGGTAAGAGCAGGGAGCAGAGCTGCCAACGGTTATGGAAAAAAACTGCACATGAATCTCCTTCACCCAAGTGCTTTCCTGAGTCGAGGAGCCTGAAATGCCACACTGTTTTATTTTGAAATTTATGTGTGAAAATAAGAAATCCTTTTGGGGGGGCCTACATTTACTACAATGCTCAAAGATTTTACCAGCACTCTGACTGCCTAAGACATGTCTCTGAAGTTGTGTAGAAAGGATGCGTGGGCTTCAGCCCAGTGAAGGAAACCATTACAGTCTGTGCAATGCACCCATTTAAGGCCTGGGGACATGTTACTGGCTGTGTCTGTGGATTCTTACAGGGACGTTCAGCAATTCCATGGAGCAACAGGCTCCAGCTCATATACTTGAGAGAGAAGTCACTGCTTAACACAAAAGTTGTTGGGTGGCATAAGCACATCATCCCTCTTACTCTCTCACACACACAGATAAGGTATAGCCCAAGTGGTTGACAATGCTGATGGAAAGAGTTCCTTTTCTCAGTGTATGGCGTATAGCATGATTATACTATGAGAATGACAGTGCAGAGTGAGGTAAGAGCCAAGAAATTATTTTATTTTTAAGAACAACTTGAAATTATGTAGCAGTTGAGGAACAAAAAACCAAGCAGTTCCCACCTGGGTGGAATAACTCAATCTCTGGGGTCAGTCCCTGGCGTCCTTCACCAGAAACAATGAGACAAGTGTTTTATCTGAGCCCCCATCTAAAACTGGCTCTTCCATTTCCTATGACTGGCGGTTTTTGCTCGGGACAGCCTTGGGCTGGCAGGAGACTCGTGTGCGGGAGTGCTCGTCCAAAGTTGCGACGTGCATCCAGGAAACATTAAAACAGCAACGTGCGTGCTGTGCGTACGTGCCTGCTGCGGCTGGAGTAATGCTGGGAGTGTGAAGTCCCAAATTTGCTCCCTGGCTCTGCTGTGGCTGTCTGAGGCGAATTTGGGGATGCCGTTAGATCTGCCCATCCCTGGGCACCCCTGAGCACCAGGAGAAGCAGGAGGGTGCGTGGGGGCTGGCTGCATGTCCCTGAGCATCCCGAGAGGTCCTCGGCTGCCCCAGGGCAGGAGGAGTACAGGGCTGCCCCGGGGAGGGACGATGCCACCCCGGGTGAGCATCCCGCTATAATTTGGGAGGTAGCTGCCTGGTGAAAAA